>JACAXG010000020.1:5234995-5262974 GCA_018881555.1 Amblyornis subalaris
TAGACAAAACATTCTCTCTAAGCCTGGAAAACAAGGTCACTATCCTAGGCCTAAGTATAAACAAAAGTGAATTGGGAGGGGGTGAATGGGGGAATATTACTTCATTACCTGAAACTGTAATTGGACAATTAACTTCTGATAAGCAAATGTACCAAACCTATATCTGAGGGGGAAAACTCGTGATCGGGGTCCATCTGGGTCTAGCCTAGCATCGGCACGGCTCTGTACCAGAGGTGTACCACTCGAAGGCCCTCAATAAATTCATACTTTGATTCACTAACTTTGTTCAGTCTCTGTTTCAGGTACTCCCAGTTTTAGGCATCACCATCACCCCCATGCTCCTTGAGTAGTGCTGTACACAGTATGGAGTATCCACACAACAAAATGTTAGGTGCCTTGATGCCCTTTACTTCCTGAAGACTGAGGTAGCTTTTTTTGATTGCAAGACACAGCTCTGCAGTACACATTATAGAGCTGATCTCAGGTGCTAAACTTCTTGAGGCAGCAAGTCCTGATATGGGCACAGAGCTCCTGGCTTTGTGGCTACCCATGCATCCCAAGGAAACATAGGTGTACAGGCAGAGTCTCTATGCAGGTTTATCTCCAAATTTGGATGCAAACAGGGTATATGTGGGGACCAGGACTACACAATGTACTGCAGACTGCAACTTCAGTGCACTCTACAATATCTGACAAGGCAGTTACTGTACAGAGGGAGGTGCCTCTAGGGACACTCGTGATTCAGAGCATCACGACAGGAGTTGATTCTTAGTTTTACTACACCTAGTATTCACCAAAAAGTTTTACTTTCAATTATATAAGAACCTACATTCCTAACCTAGGCATTTTTATTTAGATAACCAACCTTCCCTTTTCCATCCAGTGAGGAAGTAAAGCAGAATCTGGTTAAATATCACAGTTCTGTAGGATGATGTCAGCGTTAGCAGCATTAGAACTGAAAAATTTCAAGCATTTGTCTTGTTGGCATTTATACTGAAGTTTGTTTGCCATTTGCATTTCTTTGTATTTCACTGTGAGTCTAGGATTAAAATGCACACTGAAACTCAGCTGAATCCATAAAGCACCAACTATAAAAATTCATGCTCGGTCAGAAACTTTGCAAAATTTTAATGAAGCCATAAGTAAATTCAAAGTTGAGTTAGCTGCGCTTTGTTATTTTGTAATGAAAGTTCTGTGCAGCCCTGCTCAAATGGAGAGGACTGCTGCTGCTCCTGTGATTAGTAAACATGGGAGACACACTGAGCCAATGTCTCCCTGCGGCATTCCCACTGAAGTCAAAGTCACCCTCGAGATGAATTTGACCTGTTGAACTCAGTGTTTTTAGAACTAATAGCATAATTTCTTCAACATACAGCTACAAGGAAAAAGACTCACGACTTGAAGGCTGGGTTGTATGAATTCAGTTTAACAGTGTGAAGAAGAGGTGTGGAAGACAAATCTGCCAAAAACCAGATTAAATTCTGATTTTCTGAAACACTGGCTGAAAAAACCCCAGATGGTACCTGCTTAATCTGAGGTACAATCAGAAGAGAGGACATGGCGGCCAGATCAGCAGGTTATCTATGAAAATTTCCATGAATCATATATTGAATTTTCACTAACTTTTTATTTTTGTTGTTATTGAAAGGTCACAAAACCAAATATTTTTGGGGCTGTGGAACATTTTTCTTACAGGAAATTATTTCTGCTTTGTTTTGATGACAAAAAAATTGTTTCTGTGATTTTAAATTGGTTTAAGTTGAGCAACTTGCTCTTCTCTCCACCTTAATTTTTCAGTTTAACAGCTAAACTGACATAATTAGTAATTTATATAAGAGAGAGGTTMTACATCATTGTTATTTTTTTAATGCAAATGATCATATTTTGAACATCTCCCTTTGAACTACTATCATCAGTAGTTTTTAGATGATATATCATCAATAATTTTCCTGTGGGTTTTCCCCGACAGGAGAACAGCAGCATTGGAGGTCCTAACACCTTCAAGTCTTTAAATACATGTATAGCAGAGGAACTTGGAGGCTTTTTTTTTAAATTTTAGTAAAGCTTCACTAAATCCGCAATCCAAATGGAATGCGCATTTGGAATATCCAGCATCAATGAAAGTGAGTTCTTTGTAAATGCTATTCCTGAAATACAACTATGGCTTTGAAAAATATTAGCTCTCAAAAAAAAAAAAAAAAAAAAAAAAATTAAAGAAACCCCAAAACAAAAATGTGTGAAAGCCTCAAAGAAGACCCCAAAAGATGACATTTCTTTATTTTTTGGATATTCATCTCTCATATCAAGGTGACTTCAAAGTCATGCACTAACACTTTCTAGTTTTCATCTTTTGAGTACAATTGGTCTGATATTTCATTGGTGTTAACACCACAAGTAGTCACAAAAATCAGGTGTGTTTTCGTGAAGTGCCACTTATGAGAGAGTAAAGCCTGCGAAGGTTGGAAACAGTATACAAAGGCGTCTCTTTTCTGGCTCATACTGTAGTATACGGATTCTTCAAAATTAGTTCTGTACAATCTTCCAGGAATACAGGAATGGCACAACTTAGAAATGTTAGTGCTGAGTAAGAAAACCTGGCCAGCCTAAGGGAAAGCTTCAGGACAAAGTAGATAAAGCTTCTCAGTAAATACATGTATCTGGAGACAAAGAGAATCAAGAGCAATTAAAACAAGCATGACTGAGAAAGCATCCTTGAAAGGATGACCTTGAATTTCCTTTATGTTCACTGGAATTTATTGGAGAGGGTGAAAGAGAGTGTTATGTTGCTGGATTCCATGGTATCCTGGAGAAAAAGCAGATGTGATACACTATTAACATCTGGCAAGAACAGAGTGACCAGCCTTTTTCAGCGTTTGACCTTTTTCTGGTCAAACAGAATAAAGCTGCCCTGCCTATTTACAGAAGTTACCCTTTTACTGTATATGGAATAATCACATCAATATCTTTCTCCTCAATTCCATTAATTGTTTGTACTGCATGTGTTCTGGAGTTGAACTCGATTGATCTGCACATATCCATCAGACCATGAGTGCTGTCTTCCAGTTCTTGTACTGGATGGACCACTGTGCCTCAATATTGAAGAGGGCATTGAATGCAGCCCAGCTCTCATTAGTTCAGGCAGTTCAAATGTGTCCTTTTTATAAAGCATAATCCATGGCTAAATCAGTAGCGTGAGACTTACTAATGACTGCGTACGATACAATGAAAATAAATATAACATGTATGTGGTCTCTATGTATATAGACAAGATAGTTTAGAAAATATAATACATTCACTTTCAGAAGCTAATTAATGAGGGTAGCAAACTGGTYGGTTTTTAAAGACCTTTCTAGCATATTTGCACTGCTTTTAAACCACAAAAATGGCAATCTTCTGCAGAAACGAAAAAAAATGTGATTTTACAAAGGGATACATAATCATTGTGTTATTTTATGAAACTATATTACATTGTAATCAACTGGAAGAGCTAGCAGGTTTTAACGCCGAGTGTGTTTTCTTATGATAAACACTTGTCAATACAACACTATCTCGTGCCTGCTATATCTTGTTTCCACCATGACCTTTCAAACCACATGCATGTTCTTTTCTCTCCCTCTGAGAAAACCTTAACAACATTCTAATCATCATGAAGAGCAATTAACTGTCTTCAACCAGCTGTGCTACTCAGCTCATCTGGGAATGGGAAAAAACCTGCTCCTTAGTGCAGATCTGCCTACCCAGGCACGGCAAACAAGGCTAGTGCAGAACAGTTTTAAATATGAAAAATTGGCACTTTCGTAAAATTTGGAAGCTTCGGGTGAAGAGAAATGGTGTCTCTTCTAGTAAAGAGAAGCCTCTTTCCTGCTTGCTCTACAGTCTCTTTAAGATAATATATTAGTTTTAATAATGCACTTTTTAAAGGTCAGCATTTGAAGAACAGCACTTATTTGTTGACATCATGCAGAAAGTAGCCTTGCCCTCGCTGAGCAAAACTTTGTGGCAGTGGCATTCTCTGATTGTTGAAGAAAGAGAAATAGGTTCTCGAATGTGCAGTTGCTGACAGGGCACTGCAGAGACTTTCAGAAACAGTAGTTGGAAATTAATTGTATCAAGTAGTATTTGGCCTCTTTCTTTTTATAAATCTGAGACTAAACTGTGTTATGTATCAATTCACTTCCTAAAGCTCTTGCAATTTTTTGTCTGCTAGCAAATAAAACAATAGTAAACATAGAGCAAGTAAAATTGATCTATATACAGAATACTTTTATAAATAAAAAGTTGGAGGCAAAATTAGTAGTTAACATTTTATAACTGTTTTTTTGAACTGCAAAGTAAGATTAAAAAAAATCAAGTGGACCATATGCTCTTTCCTGAAATCATCAGGGATTTTGCTCTGTATAACTGGAAGTATTCATAAGAGAAGTGTACCTTCATTTTTAACATATGTGTACTTCAAACAAGAGAAGTATTTTTTGTCTTATGTGATCATTTTAATAGCTGTTCTTAACTGCCTTGCAGATTGCTCAGAAATTAAATCTAGCTAAACAAAATGTCTATGATATGCCTAATGAAAATTCAAATATCATCAACTTATTAGTGGGGCAGATCCTACAGAAACTTTTTGGAGTTCCTTGAAAAATACAATCTTGTTTTGTTTTGTTTCTCATTATGTTTCTATATACACTGTGTTATGGGTTTGACAAATAAATTTTTTGTCCCATCTAGCAGGGAGACCTATGGGGGCGGGGAGGGGTTGGCTGGGTACTAATGGGCAGTACTTAAGAGACAAAGAAGGTTGCCGGCACACCCACATGCCATAATAATCCCCCAGCTAGAGAAACACAAGCACGGAGTGTTGGCCAGGGGATTGTTCCCCAGAGGCTGCAGCTTAACCTTGAGAGAGGTGAAAAGACATTGAGACTTTAGCGGGAGGGGGCAGAGGCCGGGCTCACTCTCTCTCGGCTCAGCGTTCGGCTCAGACGGTCGTGTGTGCAGCGAGTGCTGGTTTTGCTCCAAGAACGCTGCTGCACTGTGACGTCTCTGCAGGGGTCCCGCCGTGGCACAGGGTGCAGCGTTATGCTGTAACTGTCGCCGCCCTGAGCTGCTCACCTCTGCCGCTCTCTGTCGCCAGCCCGGGTTCTGCTGCACGTGGGTCGGCGCCTGGGTCTGCTCATCTCTGCTGTTCCTGCCTTCTGCTGGCTGCGTGGTGGGTGATACCGAGGTCCATCGCTCCCGTCAGACCCGCCTGCACTGCTTGCTGCCCGCTGCCAAGGTTGGTGCTGAGCCGGGCTGCTGCCCCATGGGCTCGCACTGGGAACCATCTCCCCTCTCCCTCTCCCGCTCGCTGGAGCCGCCATTGCCACATGGAGAGGTCCCCGCACTCGTGCCACAGCGCCCCCTGCAGCCGAGGGGGAGTCACCGCAGCCTCTCTGCCTCAACAGAGAACCGCCCAGCGACAGAGAAAGGACTGTTACTGGGTTTGTCTGTTCTCTTCTTCTTGCCATTTATCTGTCTTGTTATATACATATATATATATAATCCTAGTAAAGAACTGTTATTCTTTTTCCCACATCTTTGCCTGAGAGCCCTGTAATTTCAAGGGTATAGTAATTTGGAAGGAGGGGGGTCATCCTCCCTATCCCAGGAAGGTTTCCTGCCTTCCTTGACAGACATCTCTCTTTCAAACCAGGACACACTGCTAGAGAAAAATTGTGATTAACACAATTTTCACAAATACATGAATCATGATTTTGTGAGCCAGAATTAAGCAGCTGATGGGAAGTGTTGACTACTTTCCTTCAAGTCTGAACCTTTGTCAAATTGCAGATTCTTTAAAACTCAGATCTTTTTTAATCCTCATGCTATTTATTTTCCAAACATTACTTTTTTTACTAACACTTTATAAGAAATAAACTACACATTATGACCCATTCTAATGTGTAAGCTTAGGTGCCTACAATTGAGTTCTTGGAAGCCTCAAGTCACTTTTCTTCAGCAGCCCAACCATGGGTTTAAACACAGACATATCTAGTGGTTTTGAGTTTAATCCAACCCTTTGTGTGCATGCATTAGAGCCAGAAGCCAGGTGCAAAGTATTCACCAAGTGTCAGAATCTACCTTCCATTAACTACTGAAGCTCAAACTGCATGTCAACTAAATTAAGAATAAGATTAGCAGTAGGTAAGCTAAAAAAAATCTTGGTATAACTTCCAGTGAAATTTCAACTTAGGAGATCTCCAAAGAAACAGTTTAAAGGAACTGGGAAAAAAAAAAGAATGAGGCATAGTTTAATATGAAGAAGCAGGAAGATCCACAGCATGTTATATGTCGCGCACTGAGAAAACTTGTTTTTATCACACAAGGAACTAAGAGTAATTGTTATTATAGAAGTTTTGCAATTGTTTAAAAGGAGGGTGGCAGGTCAGTTGCTTATAACTTCACTATATTGAAAAAATTGCTGCAGAATTTTTTTTAATATTTGACTGGATTTTGCTGGGAATATTTTTAGTGAAAATAGTAGAGCTGCTTCTGAGAAAAATGGGTCTTCTGTAGGATCTATTAAGACACCTGAGTTGTACAGAGTCAACAGGTTGAAAGAACCACTGATAGCCAGAGAACAAGCTCTCTGTCTCCTTGAACAAACGGAACACATTTCGCACAGCAAGATTTAGGAGGCTTGAGCAGAAAGCGCCATATCGCCTGCATGCTGTGGAGAACAGCTCTCGCTCTCACTGGATGAAGTGTAACAGCCATCTGCTTGGCCAACTGAGCCGATGGCCTGTAGAGTAAATTGCTCAAGTTGGACAGTTATGGTTACATGGCTGTGAGCTGCAACAATTCATATCCTGTGCAGGGCGAGGACACACTAACTGCAGAGACATGAGGGTAGCTGCACATGAGATGAAGCCCGTGGACAGTCAGCTGCACAAAATCCACAGGCTGTTGCTTTTCACTTCTATAAGGTGCTGGTAGAAATGAAAGGATTCTTGATTGTATCTATCTAACATACCTACTCCAAGAGAGTGTCAGATAAAAACCCGAGAATGCTTTATGTTTGAGACCCTTGTGTGCAAAAGACTGTCTCTTTATTTCCTTCATGGATAGGCAAATCTTAGTCTGCCTTTTAGGTGGGTGAGGAAATGGGATTTGACTGCGTGAAGGAGGCTACACTAGATCATCTTGGTGTGAGCAGAGACATATCTTGTTGATGCTTCTGGAATCCCTTATCACATTCAGTAAGTCATTCTAACCATCAGCCCTTCACATTAACACAAAGCCAAACAGTGGTTGGTTCTCTRCAGCCCTGTACAGAAAAAGCTTCTGCTTTCACCATAGAAGTGTCCTTTGTGGCCTGAAACAGTAATAGGTCTGTAATATCCCACACTGAGTCAGGTGATACATTTGCCATTGCTTGGCAATTGGCAGTGTGCTTCTGCCCTTACAGAGCCTGGGTAATTACAGACTTTGGATATGAGCTCATGGTTCAGCATAATGCAGAAGTCTCTGAAATAACGGTGGAATAAATTGTTTCGCTGTTGATTTAAAAAAGTGAATGTCATATCTGTGGAAAAATTGTGGAAGATCCAATTCCATGGTTACACAACAAGTCCCTGAATGAAGACTTGTTCCACTTTCAAAGGATGCTTTTTGTGCCTAGATGATCCTCTTTCAGAAGTTTATGGATTGCATTCTGGCTCAGGATACTTGTTCATGAACAGCTGCCTCCTTAGACAAGGATGCGGTCTGTACCCAAAATGATGAGTATCCATTGTATTGGCAGTAAGCACAGAGCTGCTATCTATGAAGCACAGCTCTCACTGTCAACATGATTAATGTGCTGCTCTTCTTTGTGAGATAGCTCTTTTCTGACTCAGTTGCTGACTTCCCGCATTGTGCAACCCTGAAAACAAAAAAAAGGTGGGTAGTTTTATTTCTAGGTGTTGTGAGACTCATTTAGACAGATTATCTGGAACCCTATTTCCACTCTAGCTCCCCTGGCATTAAACTTCATTGGGGTCCTGAAGACAATAGTTTAGAGGGTGGCCTGAGCACAAACTTTTTTGATGCTCAAAGAGAAACTATGTCCACCACTACACAATTAATTGTTCAAATGGGCATACACAAAAGAGAAGTGTCAAAAATTTCAACAAGCAGTCTTCAAGCTGCTGGGAGGAGTACTAAACACATGCTTGTTACAGCATGAGGAGGAAATATTCTGCAATTGAGAAAGCCTAGCAGGAAAATGGCCTATTTAGCTACCGAAATTCAAGCAGCATCTCCTGAATAATTACTTTCTCCATTGATCCTGGATTATGCATGGCTTTCATGAATTTCTTCATCAAAGAGAACAAATGGCAGATTTCTAAAATGCAATCCATTGTCTAAGATATGTCTCAGCATGACCTGCAAAGAGCATTTTGTGGCAGACTGAAACAATCTATCACAGAATGATAGAATGGCCTGGGCTGGAAGGGACCTTAACGATCATCTAGTTCAAATTCCCCTGCTGTGGACAGGGACACCTTCCACTAGACTGGATTGCTCAGGGCCCATACAATCTGGCCTTGAGCACTTCCAGGGATGGGGCATCCACAACTTCTCGGGACAACCTGTTCCAGTGCCTCACCACCCTCACAGTAAAGAATTTCTTCCTAATATCTTTTCTAAACCTACTCTCTTGCAGCTTGAAGCCATTCCCCCTTTCCCTGTCACTACATACCCTTGTAAATATTTTGTCTCCATCTTTCTTGTAGTCTCTGCTCAGGTACTGGAAGGGTGCAATTAGGTCACCCCCAAAGACTTCTCCTCTCTAGGCTGAATAACTCAACTTTCTCAGCCTTTCCTTGTAGGAGAGGTGCTCCATCCCTCCGATCAACTTGGTGACCTCCTCTGGACTTGCCCCAACAGGTCGACGTCCTTCCTGTGCTGAGGACCCCTGAGCTGGATGCAGCACTACAGATGAGGTGTCACCAAAGAGGAATAGAGAGGCAGAGTCCCCTACCTCGATGTGCTGGCCAGACTTTGTTGAGATGCAAGGTACCACACTGATGGGCTCTAAAGCCTGACATTCCCAGGCAGATATAACATGCAGTGCACATGACTTGGAAGATATGACCAAAAGGAAATTGTAACTGCATGTGAGAAGTCTCATTGAAGGCAGAACAGGCATTGGCCTGGATAAATCTTAGCCTGTGGCTCCCCTGGACACAGCATAAAGCTTGGTCCAACTCAAGACAAAGAGAATGACAAACCTCTTTGTTCTGGACTGCATCATTCCATGGTTTTTGCTTCATATAGAGTGGACAAATATCTGTAAGTAAGAAAGAGAAGAAACATATGCTTAAGGCAAGGCTGAACATGTATCAGACCAAATCCTTTACAGCATGCAAACAGAGATTAGCTTTTCATGTTGAAAGCAGTCACCTCTATAGGATACTTTGTACGGATTAGTGTTTGAGAAAGTAAGGATGCAGATGATCTGGATTTATTTTATTTATTTCTAGAATGTATCTGGTTTGTATCACCTTGGGGTTTTGCTCAGTGATTGGTGATATTTGCTTATGGGGAATGAAAAACTGGAATAAGAAGTGACTTCAAGCACAGAACTGTAGACTCTTCACAGTGTGCAAAAAAGTGCTAAAGCAGAAGAATGGTATTGCTAAGTGAGGACAACAGAAAAGGGATTGAAAAATAAAGAAATTGACTGAGGTTAGTGTTCTTTGGTTGTAGCTGAGAGAGTAAGGGTCTTTTCAATTTAGTAGTTGAGGTAGGACCATGGGTATGACCCATGAGATAGGTCCACATTGTATGTAAGCCTGCAGAGATGATTTGTAATAGAATCTGTGTATGCAAAAGCATGTTGGGGCTTCTTTGCACTTGAGGTCTAACAACAGCTTTATATGAGAAAATTTAACCAGTGTTTCCTTCAAGCTGACAGCTGGTTTGCTTTCCCTTGAGGCTATGATACATTACTTTTTTGCTCCTCTTGAGTCCTGTCAAAAAAAAGCCAAAACACATAAAACCTAAGTTGCTTGTATTATCACTTGAAGTAAGTCCTTTCGTTTTAATTTTTTTCTTGTCTCTAGTGGGAAATTACAAGCAATAACACCCTTTCATAGGAATAAAAACAAGACTAGGAATCATTAAAATCTTTTAAGGAAGCTAATTTCTTACTTCAACAGTGACTTACCTTTATCATCTCTGTCGATGTAATTTTTAAAGTCTCTGAGAAAGATATAGCTCACCTTTTTCTGAAGCAGTACCAGTCCAGGGACATCTGCCTAATGTTAACTTTATCAACAGTAGGCACAATCAGTGGGTTCCTCAAAATAAGCACATTTTCTGAGCACTGGAACACAATAAATGACAAATAAATGCAGCTCATTTCACAGCACTTCTATGTAGTAACTAGTTCTTGCACATATTTTTGGGACTACCCATAAGCATCCTCAAAAATACTAAATGAATGAACGAATATATTGCTTGTCAGACAGAAGTACTCCTATTCCATTTCCACTCCTGGTTTTAAAGAACCTTAAAATGTGGTCTAAGCACCTAGAAAGAAGAAGAAACATCAACTGAATAAAAAAACCAAAAATGTTGCCTAATATTTAAAAATAGAAAAGTGTAATCTCTACTGAGATCTTTGGCATTTACCTTTCTTTTTTACACAATTTAAAACATTTTATTTGGACTTCTGTAAGGCCTTTAACATGGTACATCACAAGATCCTTCTCTCTAAATTGGAGAGAGGTGAATGGACTGTTGGATAGATAAGGAATTGGTTGGAAAGTCAAATCCAGAGGATAKTGGTCAACAGCTCAATGTCCAGATGGACATCAGTGACAAATGGTGTCCCTCTGAGGTCTGTACTGGGACCACTACTGTTTAGTATGGCATAGATGAAGGGATTAAGCACACCCTCAGCAAGTTTGAAAGTGACACCAAGCTAAGTGGCGGGCTGGACCTGCCTGAGGAATGGAATGCCATCCAGAGGGACCTTGATATGCTTGAGAAGTGGCCCATGGGAATCTCATGATGTTCAATAAGGTCAAGTGCAAGGTGCTGCCCCTGGGTCTTGGCAATCTCGGGTATCAATCCAGCCTGGGGGAGGAACAGATCCAGAGCAGCTCTGCCAAGAAGAACTTGGGAGTGCTGGTAGATGAGAGTTTGGATGTAAGCTGGTAATGCGCACTTGCAGACCCATATCCTGGGCTGCATAAAAAGCAGCATGACTGGCAGGTCCAGGGAGGTGACTCTCCTCCTCTATTCCAGTGTGGTAAGATCCCACCTGGAGTACTGCATCCAGTTCTGAGCTCCTCAGCACAGGAAAGCCATGGACCTCTTGGAGTGAGTCCAGAGGAGGCCAAAAAAATTTTCAGAAAGCTATAGCTCCTATGAACATAGGCTGAGAGGGTTGAGGTCCTCAGCCTGGAGAAGGGAAGGCTCCAGGAAGACCTTATTGTTGCCTTTCGATATTTGAAGGGGGCTTTCCAGATAAGTTGGTCAACCAAGTACACACCATGACAATTTTTTTTTGTTCCTTTCAGTGCAAACTCAATTAGGTCTCTTAAACCATGCACTAGAAGCACAGTCAGTTACCATAGCAGAGCTGGGAGCTCAGAAGATGCCTCTATTGTTGAGTGCTTAATAACCTATTTCCACTCAAAATAATGACACAGGTTAATTAATCCATCACTGAAAATGCTCAACCTAAGTTGTCTGACTTTGCTCTGTGAGAGTATAAGATTACTTAAGGAGTCAAATACATCTGAAAAATGCTTTTAAAAGTCGTGAACTGTCTCTCCACTGCTAATTTTTGGTTCTCAGTATTTAAATTCTTGTTCTGTTAATGTCTTCCCAATAGGTGTCATACCAAAAGGTACTATTTATATGTCCAGATTATTTGGCTGTGAAAGTCACAACCAAATGGTAGAATTTGTAAGGACAAGAAAGCTTGACAATGTGAACTGCAAGCAGCGTAAGGCTCAAACCCAAACATCGACTTTGGCATATACAGAACAGCATGCCCTCATTTAGCTTTGCATGCCAAGCATGACTTTGGGTGTTGCATCTTGGGTCAGGTAGAGTCTTGAGAATGGAGGGTGCTTCTTGCATGAGAGCACCTGAGAACTGGAAGGACAGAAACATCCTCTATGGGGAAAAAGGGTTTCTTCACAGCCGTTCACAGAATGGGATCCTGATGGAAAACTTTAGCTTTCATAGCAATTAAAACAACCTATTAATAATAGACATTAACCTGCTCTTTGTATTGCCATCTTAACATGCTAACGTCTCTTGAGCCACTGCTTTATTCCACTGAAATGTTACTCTCTTATTTCACCACCAAATTTTATTTTTTTAAAAAGGCTAAATTTCTCTGGCAGATGATGTTAAACATACATTCAATTTCTGTTCAAATTCCTTAAGATACCGTAAGACCCCTTCTTTAATGAGCATACAGACCTTTTCAGGGTATATGACTTGGGAATTCTTTAAACATCATCATAAAATTGAGTTACATAGCCAATAAGGTTTCTGAAAAAACAAAATACGTTATACTCCTGGTCTGGATTGAATGCGACACTAATTGCAGACACTCTTGCTTCTGGCCCATTGCCTCAGGGTAGCATTGTTTTAAAAGTGATCTCAAAAGACAATAGTGTCTTCAGACTAGGGAAACTGGGATTTGAATTCCTGGTAGAAGACTGACTATCCTTTGGAATTCTTATTCTAGAGAGGAATAGAACATATCTCTAAGTAATCCTAAAAGGAGAACACAGTTAATAGTATCTCAACAATTGCAAAAGAAGTTGAAAAAAAATAATTGCAAAAATGTCAGAAATTCTCAGAGTTATCACAAAAAAGTAAAACTGTCAATGATAGATTTGTTAGAGACACCTGAAACTAGATTTTAGCAAACTGACAGTTTTATATTAAAAATGACCCTCTGTTATCTTTTCTAACTTTATAATAATCCTTTTGATTTATACTGAGATTTTCAGTCAAGGCTTTCCAACTTCTTTAGGGATATCACTCATTATTTATATTACTGTGTTATCTGGCTGTGTACATCTATATGTGTATGTACATGCACATATATAGACATAGATGTACAGTCATATGTATTTGTGTAAAAACTCACACACACACAGGGTTTCCAGACATGCTGGGCCTATAAGCCACTGTTAACCCTCAGATTTATCAGGCATCTGAATTTTATATTTTTAATCAAACCAGTTATGAAAATTACTGCTTAAAATAGAAATCATGGACATATTGTAGACTGCTAACCCCTGCCCTTACAAAACAAAAGAGTACTACGGTCTGGGTTTAAAAGCATTTCAATATGACTAAGTCACAATTAGGAATTTATTTACAAGACAATTCAGAAAGTTGGCGTCATTTAGTAACTTGACTGATGGACTAAATTTAGGAGATATGTCCTCTATTCTGTGCAAAATTTTGGACAAATAATTTCCCTGTCTTTTATGTGATAACGATTTTGATCCCTTTTGCAAAGTGTTTTGAAATCTACTAAACACCAAATAAGCATTATTTAGAGATAAATTGGGGCACAGATGTTTTTCAAGACAGAGAGGCTATATCACATAACAGAGAAAATAACTATGCCTCCTTTTTCCTCCTCCAAGTCTTCCTATTTAAACATGTCTGTGGTCTCCCCTCAAAAGTTTGGAAAAAAAAAGATTCTAAATTTGCCAGCTCAAGTTTTATGAGCTGCACACATTTAAAATTAAGTAGATTAAGTATGTTCTAAAAAGGGCTTTTAGCACCAGTATTCAAGATTAATTGCTAAACTTCCCTCTGTAATGTTGACTGTAGCTGAATAAGAATTCTTGAGAACTAGAAATGCATAAATAACTTGGGAGAATAAGCCTTATGAAAAAAATCCCATATTTTTAAACAAAATTTGGTTCAATAAAATTTTTTAAAATAAAAATATTTCAAAAAATTCTTTGAAAAGCAGTTGTAAAATTGTTGCATTTCTCAATAGCATGTTTTCCTCCTTCTTCCAAGCCAGAAGCAATTTAAAGACAATGACATACAGTTCTCAAAAGTTTATCCAAGCACATTTTGACAACAATTTATTTCAAGACCTTTCAAGTAAAAACAATTGACAGAAACAATTCGAGCACCTCAGTATAAATATGCGGGTTTTGGACAGTAATTGTTGGCCATTGTGGAGTTTGTTATTCTCACCCTTCCAGGAAATTATAGGTACTCACCTTCAAAAATGAAAAGGTCAATAAATGAACAGTAATTATAATGCCAAACGGAATGGCCATATTGCTATTAGACAAAAAAAAGTAGTTCTAAATTGCTATCTATGATATAATATTTACTTACAAGATATCCTAAAAATAAATTTAAAATTTCGAACAATGAATGGTAACTTAAATTTCACAAGCAGCAAATGTAAAAAATTTGATCTAATAACAATTGTTCATCAATAAAAACTAAGGGAATAAAGTTCAAAGGTGCAAAAGGCAATATCACTCACTGGCAATATCACTGAGATCTGAGATCTGCATTTTCATCCTTCTCTTGACAAATTCTCCCCTAAACAAAAGTACACCAAAGGCAGGATAAAAGAAAAAAGAGAAAGGATAGTTAATATAAAATAGCTATATTGAGTGAAAGCAAATGTCCATCTGAGCAGTTTTTGACAGTGACTGCTAAAGCAAGCTTAGGGATCCACCGTTAGAAAGCAAATATAGTTCTACTAGCATTTTCCCACTTTCCAAGAATAAGTCACTTAGGGATGCTAGAGACTGTATACACAGTTCTTTGTTTAACAGCCTTGTATACAGGCTTCATCCAAATGGGTCTGATTTCCCTTTGATATTTTTGGCATGCAATAGAAAATAAGCTATAAAAATAAGTTCCAGAGCATAGATATGCCCCCAGTGAAAAGGTATTATCTTCTGTTCACTCTACAAGCTTTGGCTGGTGTTTTTATTGTCTGCTCCTAGTCCTTGTTATGAGAACTAGACAATAATTATTTAATGGGTTGTATGGAGCAGGTGAGAAAGAACTTAGAGATCTTCAACATATCTCTCCTTAGGAATTTTTTTTTTGAAGACATGGAATCCAACACTGTTTAACTGAGCTTAGGCTGCATTCCTGAGGAGTGTGCCCTCACTCTCTGAAATGCACAGGAACACCACCAGCATGTTCTGTGAAAGGTTATGTGGCTTTCTCAGTTATATGCTACTTGTCTTTTCCTGCTTGGGATCCTAAAGCAGTGCTCAAGGAATAAGTACATCATCTTCCACTCTTCTTTAAGAAAGCCTTTGAGAGTCATTTTGATATAAAAGAAATTGCAGTTTTGTGCCTCTTGTCTCTTGTGACCTCATTTTCTCTGTACCTTTGGCAACATATGAAAATGGCAATAATAATAAATATGCTCTCCTCAAAAGTCTTCCAAAAGGCTGCATTTTCAGCCTGATCTCAGTATTTGACTGCTTCCAGTTGACACCTCAATGGTCTCTCTAAAATATAACTTTCTGTGTTGCTTTTCCTTCCACCTTGCCAAGTCTAATACGTGGAATGTAAAGTTCCATGGACATAGAAAAAACAGTGCTTTCTGTAAACTGCTTGTCATATGAGAAAAATCAGCATCAGTGTGTTATTTTTCTTCTATAACATTTCATTACTGTTGCAGTCCATCCCACTGAGTTTTGCTAAACAAGTTCATTAACTTTTACAACTTAACTCTATTGCAAAGCCTTCAAAATTAAAGAAAAAGAAAGCAAATAAGTTGGAGTTTGGGTGATTTGTGTCTGGAATTCTCACAGGTGTAGCCCTTAGTGATCCTGCATTTTCCACTGACAGAGATAGGATAGGAGAAAATTATTCAATCTTTTTTTTTTTTTTTTTTAAGAAATGCTGAAATAAGTATTTTTCTCCCAAATATAAATTTTCAGCTAGTCTGCTCCTGAACTGCATATACCTCTATTTGTGTGGAGTTACACATTTGAATCACAGATTAACCTGTTTGCGCAGAGGTTGCTGGCTGGAGCTATTTGAATTTGATCCTCCAGAAGAACATTATCAAAAGTTTAGGTGAAGACACATTAACATTGATTTTCATTCAGTTTTGCTGAGACATACACTGGTAATTAACATCCATTCATCAACTCTGGTACCTATCACAGGAGTACAGAGCAAAATTTAAAAAAAAATTCATTTCTGTAGTATAAAGTCAGCATGAAAGGGGTATTTTTGGTCTACAGCTCTTTCTTTTTACCATAAGGCTATAGGATTTAAGTTTCTTTTTAATAATTTGTCAAATATCTCAAAGTCAGTTGGGCTAAATGCCTTAAAAATATTACAAAACCTCACAGATTTAATAAAAATAACATTTAATCATGCCTATGAAACAAAAAGAGCTTTAAAACAGTATTTATAATACTGAAGAAAAACATGTAAATATAAACCAAGAATGGGTTCTTGCATATTCTGGCATAATGTTTGCCATTTTTTTGGTACTGGCCCTCTGGCATTTCAGCCTGACCTTTTGACTTTCCAAGAATTTTATTCCTCCAGATGTCATCAGAGACTTTGTAAGTGCTGTCCTCCATCTTCTCTGGGGAAGTGGAAAGATGATACATGATAACTTGCTTAAAATGCCCAATGTCTGAGGGACTCGGATATAAACTGAAGAGAGAAAACACTTTTTCCTAGGTGGTTCTACTTAAATACATAGGGAAAGTAAAATTTAATTTTTTTCCCTATTCTTGTGTTAATTATTGACAAATTAAATGTAAACATAAGAAATATATGAAGTTTAATTTGGCTCAATTATCTTAGAGGTCTTTTCCAACCTTAACAAGTCTATGATTTTACATGGCAGAGCTACTTTAAGTTGTGAGTGGAAAATATTTTCTCATTCTTCCCTAAGTTTGTTCCTCAACTGAAGGCAAAAGACAAAAAAAGGGTATCTAGTTGTCACAAATATTATATCTAAGAGGCAAATAAATGAACAAAAAGCTCAGGGTAACTGAAGCATTTTCTTTCCATTTCAATCTTCAAACTTTAGACTCTAAAATAGTGATAGATTAACTTCTAGACATGATATGTCACTTTAAAATAAAAAACGCATTTTTCTAAGCATAAGAAAATGAAACATTTAAACAAATGTCCACGAAAAAAAAATCCAACTTAGCTGATATAGTAAGAATATCTAAAAACAATATAGCAGAAAGAATGAAACTCTAGTTTTGACATTTACAGGGTTCAGGGATCTTTAGGGGAAGTGTCTCCTTCGGATGCTATTTTTTAAGTAAGGGATCAAGAAAAAACATGAAAGACTTTAAGCAAGTTGCTCATCTAGAGAGAGATATGCAGGAACCAGGATCAGGAGAAAATACCTAGAATGATGGTTCATATATGTCTAAGGTACACGTGAAAAGTAAATGATGGCAGCTGGATGACCATGCAACTTTGAACAGTGGGCTCCTATGGATAGAGGTTTTAGGGGACTCACAGCACTAGGACACAATTAATAAGTTTTGATTTGAAAGTAACTATCTAAAATATTACAAATAAGTTTCTTGCTGATGAGAAGGAGCATATGCATTGTGACTGCCTGTAAAAGTTCGACTTGCTGGTGGCCGACAGGCTTGGTGTAGGCCCTTAACTTGGTCAGCTCTAATAAGTGAGTTTTCACCTATCCATCTTTATATATATATTTCTTTTATTTGTTTGTGTTAATCCACTATTACTTTACTAAATGTGGCATGAGAACACAAACTGTGACCAAACAGTGGCTGTAGAAAATTAATGCAATGCAAATAGCAAAACAATAACATGTGAAACCATTGATTTTTAATGATTACCAAATTGATGTTAGCTAACCTAGAGAGCATACAAGAAATTGCAAACAAGGATAGACATGAAAGAGAAACATTACTCACTTAGAGGAAAAAATGGAAGGCCAAAGCCCAGCTGGAGTTAAAATTGCCTAGTGACACGAGGAGTAACAAGAAGAAATTCTGTCAGTTTGCTCACAGAAAAAGATTCAGAGCAAAAAGTTCAGAGGAAATGTGGTACTGTTGACAAAAGGGAGGAGACAGCCCAGTGATGGATGACACAGATAAATCTGAAGTACTTGATGCCTTCCCCACCTCCCCACTTCAGTCCCTATAGGAAAAGCCTGAGACCAGATAGCTGCACAAGCCAGTCAGGCTTGGGAAGGAGAGCAGTCAGGAGTGGAATCGTTGCAGGCTAGGGGCTACTTGAAGGATCCTGATGTACTAAAATCCCTAGGCCTGAATGAGATTCATCTGAAACTGCTGAAGCACACAGCTGAGGTGATTGTAAAGCTGCTACTTACCTGTGGCCAAAAAAATTGAGGCAATCTGGAAAAGTCCCCTACAAATGAAAAAATGAAAATATTATGCCAAGCTTTATGAAAGGTAGGAGGAACCATCTGGGAATTACAGGCTAGTCAGATTCATCTCAGTCCCTGGAAACAGATTCTTAGAGGATATTTCTAAACAATTGTGCTGGGTGTGACTTGGATAGAGTTAGTTTTTTTTCAGAGTAGCTGGTATGGGGCTGTGTTTTGGATTTATGACCAAGACAGTGTTGAAAATACAGGGATGTTTTTGTTACTGCTGAGCAGTGCTTGCACAGCATCAAGGTATTTTCTGTCACTCTACCCACYCCACCAGTGAGGAGGCTGGAGATACACAAGAAGTTGAGAGGAGATACAGCTGGGACAGCTGATCCCAGCTGACCAAAAGGACATCCCGCACCACATGGTGTCATGTTCAGCATATAAAGATGGGAGAGGTTGGTGAGGGGGCCACTGCTCAGGGACTGACTAGGCATCGGTTGGTTGATGGTCAGCAACTGTTTTCACTTGTATGACTTGTCTTTCTTGGGTTTTATTTTCTCACTTTGTTATTTTTTCCTTTTCCTTACTATTATTGTTGTTTTTATTGTTATTAAACTGTCTTTACCTCAACCCACAGGTTTTCTCAGTTTTCTTCTTCTTTTCCCCATCCTGCAGTGGGTGGAGTGAGTGAATGCCTGCATGGTGCTTAGTTGCTGGCTGGGGTTAAACATTGAAGGGCAAGTAAGTAACAAAGGTTTACAAAGGACTGATCATGCTTGTTATCTGAATTATCTTCAGTGATAATCTGACTAGCGATGTGAATGAAGGGATAATAGTGGATGTAACACACCTTAACTTTGCTGAGGCTTTGGAAGTCTTTCAGAGTACTCTAACCTGTAAGTAGAAGAAGGATGGGCTATACAAATGCACTTCTAGGTAGGCTTAATATTGGTTGGACTTCTGTGCTTAGAGGGTAGGAATCAGCCACATGACGTCCAGTGAAGCTGGTAATGGGCACAAGACTAGTGGGGTGACAATGACTCCAAAACCGTTTGATATCTTTTTCAACAACCTCAATGATGAGACAAGAATTCTCAGTAACACTGTGGAAGATATTAAATTTGGTTAATGCAATAAATATGAAAGCTTCAATTGATCTTAAGAGGCTGGACGACTGGGCCAAAAGGAAGCCCATGCATCTCAGACATGAGAAGTTCAAAATTGTTTCCAGAGCAGAATAATTCGATACAGCTGTGAGCTGATCAAGTGGCCATGGAGGTGTGGTAAATCCGTGGCTGAATCTAAGGCTCCAGTGTGTTCTCACCACATATGAGGCAAACTGCATACTGGGTTAAGTTAGGAGAATTTTTGCTGCTAGATCACAGGAACTTATTATTTGCTTCTACTACATGCTGCCACATCTCAACTATTGCATCCAGCTTTTGGTTCCCCTGTTCAAGGCTGATGTGGAGGAACTGGAAAAGCTCTCCTAGAAAGGACCTCTCCTGTGAAGACAGGCTGAGAGAGCTGGGGTTGTTCAACATGGAGACAAGGAGATCTTTGTGGAGATCTCAGTGTGGCCTTCCAGGACCTTAAGAGGGCTTATAAGAAAGGACGGAGAGGGACTTTTTGTATGGGCAGATAGGGACAGGACAAGGGGGAATGGCTTCAAACTAAAAGAGGCCAGGTTTAAATTAGAAGTTAGGAATAAATTCTTTACTCGGAGGGTGGTGAGGTGCTGGAACAGGTTGCCCAGAGAAGTTGTGGATGCCCCATTCCTGGCAGTGCTCAAGGCCAGGTTGGATGGGGCCCTGAGCAACGWGGTCTAGAGGGTGGCACCCCTGGAATTAGATGATCTTTAAGGTCCTTTGCAATGCAAACCATTCTATGATTCATTCTATACCGGGAATGCTGACAGGCAACAGCCACAAACTGCAGCTTGGAAGGTTCAAGCAGGGCATTACGAATACATTTTTCAGCACTGGAATGCTGGAAAATGGTAGGTCAGCACAGCACTGAGATCACACAGAGGAATTGCAGATTCTCTTCTCATAAAGGTTTTCAGGACATGATAAAGTCAAACTGATTTACTGTTAGCAATATTCCTGCTTTGAGTAGGAGGTTAGATGAAATAATCTAAAGATCCTTCCAATGATTCCTTTGTTCTGATTCTAATTTCCTGCTTCTTAATGCACTGGAGGTTTATACTGTTTCCATGTTCTTAAGCATGAAGAAAATGTACTTTGATTCATATCTATGCAGGCGGTGCTGTTGTCTGGGACAGTGGAGGTCTACATCTATTTTGAAGAAACAGGAAAAAGTGATGAAGAAGTTAGGGCTAATTTGCTATTTATCTGAGTAAGATGGTGTGTATTATTGCTAGAAAGAATCTGACACAGATTTGGGTAAGAAACCAGCTTTTCATGTCTTTGCTTCCTTCAGTTCAGGGATCAGGATCACCTTGGCACAACTATCTAGTAACCAAAAGAGCTATGGATGTTTTCATCAGTAAGATCTCAGTAAGTAGAAGCTGTTAAATGGTAGACTGCAGAGAAGTGTTCTATATTACCAGCTACTACAAGAACACTTTGAGTTATAAATATCCATAAGCTTTAATGGAGAAGAGAACTGTACCTGTCAGCAGAAAAAAAATACTATCAACCTGTGATGCCCTACACAAATAATGTCAAACTTGGGGCACGATGCAGATTAAGGTGCACTTTAARCCATCTACTAAATGGAGTATTAACTGGAAACTGGATTTTGCCATCAATGAAACATAATTTAATATATCCGAAGGCCAGTATTGGTTCACCTATCTCAGCTGCAATTCTAGTGAAGGAAAAAAGTCTTTCTGACTCTAAGAAAGTACTCTCTTTTCTATTACTGAGCTCAACAGTGAGATTTGATCCTGATTGTGTTCCATGGCAGCATCTTGAAAGGAAAATATTTTTAGCCTTGAACACAAGTATAATACCACTGTATCTCAATGGAGGATGAGCAATGCTTTCATAACTTGCTATCTTAAGAGTAAAAAAGGATGTATTTCATTTGACATGAACAGCTGATAGAAAATCTGGGATTATCTACTCAGGTAGATAATCTGGGTTTATGATATTACTCTATTCTAATCTAATTTCTGCTGTTATTTTGCCATTTGACTTTAGCAAAATATGGGATCTTGCTTGACCTTACTATTACCTATGTTAGGTTTACCCTACCTTAGCACTGTAAAAATAGGCTAACAAGGCCTACTCACCTTTTATAACACCTTAAGAACTATACAAATCAAAAATGCAAAGTATTTTAGCTGGGCAGAAAAGATAAAAAAGAGTGTGAAGACAATCTTTGAAAATTCACTCTAAGATTTTTAATCATTTCCATGACTGTTCCTGATAGAGAATTTATTGATTGCAAGCACTTTCACTTTTGGCTTATATGTTCATCCTTGACTCAGATATTCAAAGACTCCCCAAAATTTAAGGCCTAAAGACAGGAATGAAAGAATAAACTGAAGGGGACATGACTTACAGGATACAAGGACAAAGTTAAGAAACTGCAGAGAAAATTGCCAATAATGAGAGTGGATTTATGCAGAGTTTGGAAGTCGGGGATGAGGATAATGAGAGGTTAATGAATAGATCATAATAGAGGTTGTCCATAATGTAGATGATTACTAGACCAGCATTTCAGATGAAATTAATAAAGGAAAAGCAAGAAAGGCCAGTGATAAAGCACACAACCGAAGCAACCAAAGACCATATTTTGCATTGATACTGAAGAAGAACAACAAATTTTAAAAGACAGAAATAAAGAGAATAAAAGGAATTTGAGACAATTTAAAAAATATATCTGGGGAGAGAAAACTGAGAATTTGTACAATATCTGTATTGTATAAGCTTACAAAAAATCCAAGAAGAAAAATTAATAGAGAGCTTGGAAGAACAGCTCAAGTCAAGAGTACAGCTCAAGAAGCCAGGTAGATGGTCCTATTGTCACTAGGCTCTTATTTTCTAACCAAGTATGTACTGTCCCTTGATTACATCCTGAGGTTATTTCATGCTTACACAACTAAACCTGGTTCAATATTTGGAGAATACTTAGAAATGCTTCAGATGGCATTCCAGACCTCTGCCTACAGATTAGCTTCCCAGATGTACCACCAAACTTTGATTATATTTTATGTAATATATTAAACAATAAAAAAATATTTATTAAACATTTTATATTTAATGCATATATTATACAAGTTAATAATATATAATATATTAAATTATATATAAACAAATATCTATCTATCTATATCTCATATAAATTCTTAAATACATGGAGTTATGTTAGTCCTAAATTAATACCAAATAGTATGTTGGAAAGTTTTTTACAGCATATCAGGATGAAAATGTATCAAATGCAGCCTTTGAGATCTTTGTGCAACAGGCAAGGTGTGGTAGTTGAGGTGGTGTCAGTTATGTAGGCTGTATGATAACATGGTTGTAATAGAAAAGGATTATGGACATGAAAAGATCCTGGAGTATCTGGCTTTACGTGGCAAGGTTTTGGTAGCAAGGTGGCTACAGGAGTGGCTTCTGTGTGAAGCTTCCCCCATGTCCAACAGAGCTAACGCCATCTCGCTCCAAGAAGGACCCACTCCACTGGCCAAGGCCGAGCCCATCAGCAGCAATGGTAGCATCTCTGGGATAACATGGGTAAGAGGTAGGAAAAAACTGCTGCACAACAGCAACCAGAGAGAGGAGTGAGAATATGCAAGAGAAACAATCCTGCAGGCACCAAGGTCAGCGCAGAGATTCCCCTGCAGACCATGGTGGGGCAGCTGTGCCCCTGCAGCCCATAGAAATCCATGGTGTAGCAGAGATCCACCTGCAGTCTGTGGAGGACCCCATGCTGGGGCAGGTGCATGCCCAAGAGACAGCTGTGACTCTGTGGGAAGCCCACACTGGAGCAGGCTCCTGGCAGGACCTGTGGCCCATGGAGAGAGGAACTCCCGCTGGAGCAGGTTTGCTGTCAGGATTTGCAACCCTGTGGGGGACCCATGCTGGAGTGGTTTGTTTCTGAAATACTGCGCCCTGTGGAATGGACACACATTGGAATAGTTTGTGAAGAACTGCAACCCATGGGAAGGACTCACATTGGAGAAGTTCATGGATGACTGTTTCCTGCAGCAGGGACCCCACACTGCAGCAGGGGGAGAGTGCAAGGAGGAAGGAGCAGCACAGACAACATCTAATGAACTTACAACAACCCCCATTCCCCATTCCCCTGCACCACTTGGGAGAAGGAAGTAGAGAAATCGGGAGTGGAGCTGAATCCAGAAAGAAGAGAGATGGGAGGGGAATGTGCTTTTAGATTTGGTCTTATTCGTCATTATCCCAATTCATTGTCAATTGGCGATAAGCTAAATTAATTTCTCCAAGTCAAATCTGTTTTGCCCATTACAGTGATCTCCCTATACTTATCTCACCCTACAAGACTTTTACTGTATTTTCTTCTCCCCAGTCCACAGTCCAGTTGAGAGGCTTGGTGGTAGCTAGACAAGGTCAACCCCCTAGAGATACCAAGGAGTTTTCTTATCTATTCTGAGTGAAAATAGGATGTGGCTTTTGGGTCTGTTATAAGTTATCCCTTGAATTGTTTTTCTCCTTTGCATTCAATTGGCTATAAAAGAAGACCAATTCAGCTCCAGGCTTTCAATGCTCTTCCCTTACTCCAACCCATCTGTCATCTTCCTAGGGAAAAACACAGTGTGCACAAGGGTATATAACAGCAGAGACCATTAATGGCATTTTCTCAGTGTTTTACATAAGAACACAGGAATCATCTTGCTAAAACAAGTTGTCTAGGTCCACCATTCAGACTCCGAGGGCTAGCAACAAGCTTCCTACAGGAAGATATGTGATGCAAACCATGAGAAAAATGCTTCATTAAATGGCTCATCCCTATTTCCCTAAGTCTGTGATTTGCTTACGGCCTGAAATGTGAATTTTGATCTCCCCTTCAAAAATTCTATTGTTGTCGGTAAATATTCTATTCCATTTTTCTTTTCCTGCTAGGCATATAAACATCTAACTACCATCTAAAACTTGATCAACTATAACCTTCAACAACATTCTGTGACATTGACGAAAATTAAAGCCTTGTTACTGAGTGAATGTTTTGTTTTATCAGTATGAAATTTGTCCCCTTTTAAGTTCATTGAATATTTCTGTTCTCGTGCTAGAAAACAAAAAGTATAGTCATAAAGGACTTAACAGCTATTGGGAGGAATTCCTGCATTTGGAGCTGACTTAGAGATGAATGGTAGTAAAAACAAAAGTTACAGGCTTTTCTACAGTTATCTATTTTCCCATTTAACTTCCAGTAACAAAGAGAAAAGGAGTACAAATTATACTGTACCACAACAGAATGATCAGTGACAAATGTCTGTCAGTAAGATTACCATTGCAGATAGAATATGTAAACATACGTTTCAAAACCAATTTTTCCTTATGCATTCTGTCTCATCACAAAGATGCCAACTGGATAGACTTACTTCACATAAGATGAGCATATTTAATAAAATGAGAGTGAAGGAATGACAACATTTTATTATCTTGTTCTAGAACACTTTCTTCGGTCAATTMTTCTGTGGAAATAGATTAAGCACAGTTAATCAAGGTCTGTCACTGGGTTCCAGTGGTGACTTTGTACACTGCGAAATAAAAAAGACAAAAGTAGCACAAAAGGAAGACACATATGGAGTTGCGTGTGGTATCTTACAGACTTCAAGCAAAGAACAGATTTTTATAGACTTTTAATACAGAGAAACTCAAAATCACACTATTTTGTCTCTTCAGTTGCTCCTGAAAGCAAATAAAAATATTACTGTGCATACGGTGTGGCAAGCCCTTCAGCAACAAGGGGCTCCATACCACAAGAATCAGTATCATGGCATCACTCGGACAAGATTATATTTTCCTGTTTTCTAATATCTTTAATTCTTTGTGGTACTATAGAGCTAATTTAGGTACATAATTTCCTTCATGTTTGATTATTAGAGTATGCCTGTTGGTTTGCACATTGCCTTTGCAAAGGTGTACCAGTACAATTAATAAATCCCACTGTAATAAAACAGTCATGATGGAAATCCAACTTTTCTTCTACTTCAGAGGTTTAGCATATTTATTAATTACCTGGAAAACAATTACATGTTGTAGATGTGGAACCTCACAAGGCCGTATCTATAGAAAGACCTTTGAAGAAAGCTGTTCCTTAGCAGTAGTATAGGTAACTAGGGTAAGTTAATTTTCAAGATTTCCTCAGTGGACAATGGAAAGACCTAAGATGGGACAAATAATTCTTTAGAGGTGCCTAAGCAAGGAGCTTAAGAAGAGGGATGTACTACCCTCTGGAAGTGTTGATTTGTGTCTACTAGGAGGGAATCTACTCTAGACTAGACAAGTGGCCAAACTTCTTTAAAAGTTAAATCATTTTTTTAATATGAATCAAGCCCAAGGTGATTAACTGAACAGACTTTTCTGAAGAATGTTAAACAGAATCCAGAATTCCTTATGCATTGAATTATTCTCCAAATTGCTATTTTCTCCACAGTATTTCAGTAATATGTTTTTCCTATGACATATAGCAGAGCTCAAAAATATGGGATTTTCTGGTTTGTCTCATCTAATCTTTTCTTTCAAATATTTTCTTTGAATCTGATATTTCGCTTTGTCTTAGCCTACTTTTCTTATTTGAGTTAATACAATGCTCTGAATCTTGATGTCTCTAAATAGTTTAACTGAAGTTGGAATGCTCCCATTTCTTCTGCAAGTTTTCTACTTAGATATGCATGGGCTGGCATCTTTATCACCACTCATTGTGTAACTAATTGCGTTGGCCCTTATTGTGAATTTCCTGATTTTTGTCTGGTATAAATTCACTCACTGTAACAGACATGCAGGCTCACTGCTGTTAATGGAACCCTCTGCTGTTCACAAAAACAGGATCAATAATATGTGAGTTCTGAAAATTCTATAGTATGAAGTATTATACTAAACATATGATTTCAATATGACAGGATTTATTTCAGATTGCTTTAAATCTAGGTGATTATCTTTCCTGGTGAACAAGTTGAAAATTTTTTTCTATTTAGACTTTTAAGAGTTGTCTTATCACTCTTCCTTTGGTTGCAATCTCTTTCAGTGAAATGTATTGAAAGTTAAATAAATCTGCATTAGATCAACAGGAGGTTATCTACTGGATAGCAAGGCTAGACAGAGAGGATCTTCTTTATGTTCTGGTACAAGGTGAAGAACCCCCTGTGCTTAACTGACCTGGAAAGAGCTTATGCAATTTTATATGGATGGTTAATTTTTTTTTTTCCTTAGAAAAGCTTTCCTATTTTTAAGAGGGCAAACGATTCCTATTGATTACAGTGTTATCTAATGGGGAGGAAGAAACTTGCCTCCCTGCTGCTGACTTCAGCCGAGAAGTCAATCATGACTGCTACAGCTGAATCTGGAGGAAAACTACAAAGCATTTTACTGACTGAAAAATGGAAACAGGAGGAAAGGGATTATTTCTTACTTGGGCCCAGGAAACAAGTAGTAGTGAATCTTTATTTAGGAAATGTCCCGTTTCCTAATATCTCATTACTTGGCACAATCTATTCAAATTCCAGCTTTCAGATGCAATATGCTGGGTGTCAGTACATGCACCGTTCAGAGATGGGGCCAGCTGTTGCAGAAGAAAAGAGTGCTACCATAAATAAACAACGTCTCAGTTGTACACAGACTTTCTGTGCGATTTACTATCTTTAAGTTTATCACTTACTGGTCTCTAAACACTAGTCAATGAGTGTGGCCCTGCATTTTGCAGTTCTTCAGATGTGCAGTGTTTTTGGTTCAACGAAATAATTTCTCACACACTTTTGTGTAAACACGAATTGTTGACCTAACGGCAAAGATTGTTATGAATTCCTAACCTATGTAATAGACAATATTGCTGACCAGTGGACAGCAGGAGGTGATATTCCCATCCTCCAATCCACGGTGGGTTTTGAAAACATATAAAATAAATGAGGGCAGAGGCTGGATCTCTCTTCTTCCTCCCTTTTGGCCTCTGCCTGTTGGAGAACCCTGACAGCTGTCTCCGTGTGTTTATTCGAACCCGAGAACAACATCTGGTTGGCCCGTACGGTTTCGTAAGTTGTCAGGGGGTTTTCTCCCCGGGTAGTTAGGGCCGTTTGAAATGGAGATCGCGAATTTGTCATGCGATACCTTGCCATTGCAAGTTTTGGAAGTAGCTTTAGAAACGGCTAATGTTCTGGTCCCTGGACCGGACTTGCAGAAATTGTACTGTTTTGGGAGAGACAGAGGTCTTTTCACAGGACCAGGACATGTGCTCTCCAAGGCCTCTTGGGCTGAGCTAGGCAGAGCCATTCTTGGCTGCCTGGCTCTGGATTTCCAGCTAGATATGGCTGCGTTGTTGATTTCTTGGAAACAAGTCAATGCTGCTATTAGTAGCACTTCGCCGGGAACCCTCTCCGAACAGGAGGCGGGGGATGGGCAGGAGGAGCCCGGGTCTCAGGACGGGTCCGGGTCTCAGATGACTCCCGAGTCC
>JACAXG010000020.1:5268924-5643924 GCA_018881555.1 Amblyornis subalaris
TTGGAGAACCCTGACAGCTGTCTCCGTGTGTTTATTCGAACCCGAGAACAACAAATGAGCTTAATGATTGGTAAAAAATGAGACGAAACTGCTTAAGAAAAGGCGGGTCAAGCACAAACACAGCTGGGTAAGTTGGAGTCACTGCCAGCTATCCACGTATTATCAGGTTGCAGCTTTCTTGAGCATGATGGCAGGAATAAGCCAAAAGGAAAAATGTAAGAGGCAAAAGAACTACTTAAGAGATGAATTTAGTGCAGTCATTTCACCTTCCAGGTTTTAGTGAGTCTTATGTTTGATTTGAATATTTCACAACTAACTGGATGAGATATAATTCCATTTGAAACACATTAAAGACTGTTATTCTTTGAAGCAGGCTTTGAATGATAGAATCACAGGCCTGAAAAGGACCTCAAGAGGACATCTCTTCCATATCCCAGCTCTAAAGCAGTCTCAACTATGCTTATATCCGACTGATGTTTGTTCTAAAAATCTCTAGTGATGGAGTCTTTACAATCTCCCATGCCATTATCTTCCCATGAAGAATATCTCTATCCTTAGCACTGGAATTTGCTTCCTAACACCTAAGTTTGCTGTAACTTAAGTCCATTATTTTTCAGCCTCATGTACTGATGATGCGGAGAACAAATTCCTCCTTTCCTCTTTGTGTCAGCTTTTCATGTATTTGAAGTCTATTGTCATATCTCACTTTTAAGTATGTACTGAGAACCTTTTGGCTTCAAGAGAAACATAACTTACCGCTTGTAAAGGCAGCAAGTTTATATAACAGAAACAATAGTGTGATTGAGAAAACAAGTGTCTTGGTTAAGTGGTTACCCTAATTGATTAGTTGCTCCGTTGGTTAGCCTGCCAATCTGTCCCTAGAAGGTCCGGGATCATGAACACTACTTCATAGTTCCCTTCTTCCTCCAATATTCATGAATCTGAATTCTTTAGCTAGTTTTTCCTTATTTATAAGGCCTATCATTTGGAAAAGAAGCTGTGTTGACTGTGAAATATTCCTCTGTTTGTCACCATCGCTAAATATACAGCTATGTGTAAACCAGACTAATCTACTCACAGAACCCAAAAGAAAAGGAAATAAGAGTACATACTAATTTTCCCACTTACATCCTACCTTACACCAGTAGTCTCTGTATACTGGTATATAAGATGTACTGGTATATATGTACTGGTATATGAGAAAGTAACATTACTTTCTCAATTAATTTTACTGCAAAGCTCTTAAATATCTGAGTCTCCTCTGGCTAAATGAGGAGCTTATGATAGTTAGTCTAAGGTTTAGGCCTGTAATCCCCCTTCTTACTGGCTGTATGACCTTCTTGCAGGCTGGTACACTAAGCTGGCACATATCAGTATCTCCTGTATTCATTTTCATGATAAAGTAGAAAGMGTTTCTCCCTGCCCTTTTTTAAAGTGTTTTGAAGTCACTACAGCACCTACTGGCTGTATTTAAGAGAATGCTCTTTTGGTTTTGTCCTTGTTTATCATGTTTCACTGCTTGACAAAAATGCTGTAGGCAAAATATCTAGGACACTATTTTTCCCTGGATAACAAGTTTCTACCAACCCTGCCGCACCCAAACCCTCTCACTCCCCCAAGGTAACAGTACTGACTAACCTGCCTTTGAACAGTCTTGAAAGGATCTTGCTGCTTGGACTTGCAAGACCAAGTGTACTTGGTGGTTTAGGCACCTTGTGTCGTGTCTGTTCTTCACCTTCTAATAATTTATTATGAAATACTTAAACAACATCACAACATCTCAGGTGTAATATAGATTCCTTCAAACAAGCTGATGGTACTACTATATTACCATAAGTTTAATAGTTTTGTGGCTATAGACATCATTCTAACAGAATTTTACTAGCAAATGTACCTTAAAAAGTAATTTAGAATTTTTAAAAACATTTTATTTTTAATGAAACATTCAGGGGAAATGTTTCAGGCCATCAGGCTATAGTACCAGGACTGGAAGCCCAGCAAGGATTTAGCTGATTCTATTCAGCAAACATACTGTTGGCAATGACTGATGTAGACATGGTATTAAAAATGTGTTAAAGCTGCATGACAGCCTTGTTGGGTCTCAGAGAGGCCAGTGAGGGTGACATTGAGGAGAAAGCGTGTTACTGATCACCTGATCAATGTGATGAAGTGGATAAAGTCTACTTGAAACTTTCAAGGAAGCCTTTGGATCCTATGATGAGCTTTAACATCTGTTGGAAGGGCCTTGTGGTGAGAAGCAAGCTATCCAGGAGGCTTCTGTATTGTATTTGAGGTAAATTCATGATAGAGACACTGGAAGGGCCAACCAGGTGACTCTGGCATTCACTAGCTAGCAACAGCTGTTTCAGAATATGATAATCAATAGAAACTTTGGCTGTAGTGACCACAAAATAGTGGAGTTCAAGATCCTAAGGAGGCAGAGGAAGGCAAGCAGTGCGGTACAGAGCCTGCACTTCAGGAGGGCTGACTTCAGCTTATCTGAGGAGTTGAAAGGTGGGATTCCATGGCAGGCAGCTCTGACAAGCAAATGAGTTCAGGGAATCTAGCAGGTCTGTAAGGACATCACCCTTCAAGCCCAGGAATGGTTCATGCTGATGATCAGGAACTCAGGTACACTTATCAATAGACCAACTCAAGACAGAGATCCATCAGAGAAGGCAGCATAAAGGAGATGGAAGGAAGGATAGGTTTCAAAAGAGGAATTTCTGAAACATCACATTAGTATGTAGTGATGGCATTAAGGAAACCAAACCTCAGATGGAATTGAGACCTGCCAGGGACATCAAGGTGACAAAAAGAGCTGAAAGGCTGAAAAAGGAAAATGAGTGTAATGGTTGCTGAATGAAAAGGGTGATTCAGCAACAGTGGACACTGTCAAGGTTGCAGTGCTCAAGGCCTTGTTTTTTGAGGCCTCTGTGTGTAACAAGAGAAAAAAGAGGGAATACCAGCAATGGATAATGATCAAGTCAGAGACTACTTATAACAGCTAAACTCATAAATGCTCATGGATCCGACAAGCTGTATCAAAACTTTATAAAGTTTCCAAAAGGACAACCCAGAGGATTACAGGCTGCTCAGCCTTACTTCAATCCCTGGCAAATACCCAAAGCAAATAGTCTAAGAACATATTTCTGGGAACCTGAAGCAGAGTAACAATGTGATGGACAGTACTCTCATCAAGTTTTCAGATGAAACTCATATGGAGGTTGCAGTTGAAGGGATTGAGGGGCAGGCTGCCATTTGGAGGAACCTATGGGATGAATCGACAACAGGTTCAGGGAATAAAAGCCCTTCAAGGAGAGATGGAAGGAGATTTTCCAGTCTGAAGAAGAGATAGCTTTGAGAGGACCAGCAGCCTTCCGATACCTAGGAGGAGGTAATGAGAAGGACAAGGCAGGTTTTCCAGTGATGCTTGTCAGGAGAACTAGAAACAATAGATGTGAATGAGAAAAAGAATCATTTCAGCTGGTTATAAGGCATGAGGACAGCCAAGAAGTGAAGTAGGTTGCTTAGAGAGGCTACACAGACTACACTTTGAGGTTTTCAAGACCAGGCTGGGTAAATCTCTGTGCAACTCTGTTTAGAGCAGGATTTTACCCTAAATCCTTCCTGAGGTCCTTTTCAACCTGAAGTATCTTACGTCTCTATTAAAAGAAAAAAAATCCTTTTATTTCTGAAACAAGTGGAAATATGCTCCTTTTTTTTCAGGTAAAACAGTGTTTCATTGGTTCTGCTTTCTGAAAGTGCATAATGCCCTGATGTTTCCAACTATTTTAACGCATTGGAATAATCTAAATTGTAAGACTGGAAGTTTAAACTTCCCAGACTTGATGATGGAGTACTTGACTATTATCTGTGGCTCTTTCCAGAAAAAACCTTTTTTAACTTCTGTAATTGTGAGTTACAGATTTCATGGACCTATAATACAAATGTACTTGTCTTAACTACATGAAGAACATGAATAACATATGCTACTTCTAGCAGTTTCATGAACGCTGGTTGAAGCTTTATTTATGAGTATTCTGGATTGTATTCTGAGTTGATATGTTACTATAGTGTTTTTTACAATGCTATTTAATACTATTTGTCCTCAAGAACATATTAATACATATGACATATTTCATCTTTTGGCCATTACCTAACACAATTTTTAATACTGTGTCTATGTCAGTCATTACAAACAGTATGTTTGGTGAATGGAATCAGCTAAATCCTTGCTGGGCTTCCAGTCTTGATAGTTTAGCTTGATGGGCCAATAGCCTTCTATTAGCTTCATTTCTTTTACAAACCCTTTTGCAAACAGTGTAGCATTGTTATGTGTCGAGCGAGAGTCAGAAGAGATTTTATTCTTACGTGGAATTTCTAGAATTATATGCATTCCCGGTGTTTCTATTGTTTCTGCAAAATTCAGCTCACATCATCTGGTTGAGACTAAAACTAGCTAAATATTTCCATATCTCATATAAAGTGGATTGTTGGCATCACTGAGGGTTGTATAGCTATATACATTTAAAAAGTATACTTTAATCCCAGATTCCTGTAGGATGAGGTTTAAGGTCGTGAAGTGGTTTGATTGATTTCTTTCCCCCTTTTGAACAACATATTTATCTCTGACATGGAAAGAGGGAACTTGTATAGTTTCAGTCAACAACATAAACTGCATAGGAAGGTCTTTGTTGTGGGTCTGTGACTATACTGCTGTACATCAACATGAATATTCTCCTAGTCAACAGAGCATTAGCTGCCTGATTGTGATTTCTCTGGAGATTAAGCATTTTGCTGTGGTGTGACAAGTCTGTACAAAAACTCAGTTGATCCCAATGAGATACTTTGGTGCTCTAAGGCACAGAGGGAAGCAAACATTTGTCTCTCATATGGTCTGTACCTTTGTTTTAACCTTGCTGACAAATACATGAGGGATAGGCCATTTGTCTTACTTTTCCTTTTTTCTCCTGGCTCAACACTGCACTCATTCAGTGTTTCCTAACTTTGAACTCAGAAGGTCTTGTTGGCTATATATGTCACTAAATAAAATAGGGCTAAGGGCTGTTTTCTGGCCATGAGGCTAAATGGCACAGAGTGGCTGCAGGCATACTACATAATACTTGGCCTTGAGTGTGGCCTCAAGGGGACAAAGTGTCTGAAACAATGTGAGGGTCACATTTTTAGCACAGGGGTTTTTCTACTATGAAACAGAGAGAATTTGCAGCATGCTGTGGTGTCTGGCAGGAGGAGTGTGTCAAGGTCCCAAACCTCAGAGAAACCAGGGTGATGTTGGGTATTGGGAATGATTCCTCGCAAGTGCTATCCCCATGCCTGGGCATTCTCCGGCAGGGTGGTAGTTAGCACCAGGCAAACTGAGCAGGAAGAAGTCTGTTAGCAGTCAAGCAGTGCAATAACCAGTGCTGGAATTCAAGCTGTTTACATAGCATTATGGCTATATAGGCATAATGCAAATGCATGCACAGACATTGTGTCTCAGTATTTGTACAGGTACATGCACGCTGAAGCCTTTTGTATAGCCTCTGCCCCTCCTCGTTGTTTTCCATGTTTGGTACTTCTCAAGTAAGCTGTTGTGTACAGTCACCTTTTCTGTACAGATTTCAATGACATGCAATGAGTCCGAATCTTGTCCCAAAAAGTTCTCAAAAGTTGTGACATATGTAGGCAGTGCAAACCACAGTGGACCAGACATAAGGGAACTGTTTTCTAGATCAAAAATGACATCTAACCATGATGATGTACATGTAAACTTAAGAAATGTTGAGGTTTTGCTTCATATGTAAACAGTGTGCATGAATCTATCTGTTGGATTAGAGTACTTTTCAGAAAGAACTTCATGTGAATAGTTCAGATACTACAGATTTAATTAGCAGTGGAGAAAGTGATGTCCTACACTAAAAGCAGACCACACAGCTATGAACAATTTCTGTAGGCTGTTAGGTTTTAAGCTCATTCTGTGGAAGCCTTTCTGTTATCAGCTCTAAGCTTCTTTAAACAACAACAACTGATTGTATAGTAGCAAGGGAGAAGACTGGATTCTCTGATGCCATGGGACTTTTGCTAATGTTGCTCCAAGCTGGCTAAATGTAGTATTCCTAGCACACCAGAATGGATATAGTTAGTGTTACAGATAAAACAGCTATCAGCATATGAACTTAACATGCCACTCGGACAGGAATCTTTTATGTAAGCCCATTTGCAGGCTCCATCAACCAAAACTACCAGTGGATTATCTGTAGAAGTTGAAGGACAAAGGCTCTGGTTATCAGGAGGAACAAAAGCAAGTGTTGTACTGATAATACTGGATAATAGTAGATCTCAAAAACAATGCAACAAGAGTGGTTCTGGGTGGACATACTAACATTTGAGGAAAACCAGAGGAAGTATTTCAGACATGAGTGAATAGTGGAATTAGATCTTGGTTATGTTTCTCCAAATAGAAGAGTAAGCATGTCTTTGACCTTCTGCTGCTGAAAACCAACAGCGAGTGAATACAGTGAACACTATTCTGGAGCTCATTGACCATAGGAAGAAAAGTCCTAAGGCAAATCCCGAGCAACATGTCTAGATGTGCTGTTTATGGGATGAGGTAAAACAGGGTAGAAGAAGGAAACTAGTTCATGTATTTGAGTTAGAAGAACTGGATACAGACTCTTCCCTTCCATGGCCTGCTGTGTACTGTTTTGCTTCTTATAGTGCAACTGCCTCTATTCCTGATTTTTTTTATCCTGGCTTTATATTTCCAGATTGTATGTTCCTCTGAAGAAGGAATCTGTTACTTATATCGAACCTAGACATTGAAAAGGGTTAGCCCTTTTAAGGGTTTTCTTGAAATCAAATAATTCAACTTTGTGCTTTCATTTTTGGGAAACAGGGAGGCTAAGAGCTGAAATGCCAAAAGGAAGCCTATTTTAATTTTGTATTCCTGCTACTACATGGGAAGAGAGATATTCCAAGAAACTATCCCTTGTCCTATTTTATAGAGATTTTCCCCCAAGCCTAGGGAACACGTCTAAGCTTTTGGGCTTCTCTGACTCTGATGCTTCACTCATTGTTAATTATAATACATGCCACTAGTCAGGGAGGTAAGAAGCAGGCAACTGAGAGCTTAAAACAAAGGGAAGTACTGCTGTTATGTTCATTTTTTCCCTATAATTTTTCCTTTGATTTAATTTAATTTGGTAAACCTGGCAAGTTGCTGCCAGGTGGATCTCCTACACAAGTTTGTCTCGAGATTTCATTATCCTTTTAGCATCATCATTCAGACATCTCTGTTTTCTCTAGCTAATTAGCCGCTGTTTAAGAGGTGCACATTTCTTAACATATGGTACACAGTTGCATTGCATGTGTGCTGTATTTTCATTTTCTAGTTTGAATCTTATGTTTCTGATACAGTATGTCAGAAATATCAGATGCCCATCTTACAGAACAGCACTCACAGCTTCACATTGAAATGTGCCCTAATTATACTTTTGAAATCCTTACATCCCCATGTTTTCAATTAAGACATCACAGCCATTACAGTACTGTGACAACAGATTGTGATTTAAAGATGCTAGTATTTGGAGGTCAGAATTTAGCAGGAGATAAAAGTCACAGGAATTAAGTGTTTAAAATAATTAAGATTAAAAAAAATGTACCTTTCCAATTCAGTGGAGCAAAGTTAAACCCCATATGAAAATCCTCCACATGGCGTGAATACTGTCTCTTTGAGACACTGGCAATGCATGCAGCTGTTATAAATCTTCTTCCTGTGTAAGACTGCAGAGGGAGGATCTGACTGGCAACACAAAGGAAGAACCAGGTCTGTTTGCCTGTCTGGGAGAGACAGAGGGAGAGGAGCGGGTGGAGGGGGAGTGAGGCGCGCACACACGCGCAGCTGAATACAGAAAGGTTCACTCCTTCTGTACAGCCCACAGACCATCTATGCCTAAGTGATTCTGGTCCACCATTTGCATGATATATTAGCCTTTCAAGCTGTCTTGTGGTATTATCTGAGAGACTGTAGCTTTTGCTTTTAGCTAAGCTCATCTGCAATTGGTTTTATCTCCAGCAGGTCTCCATTTCTAACCAATATTAACCTTATTGCAAAGAAAACAGCATACTCAGAGCTGTGCACATGCTGAAAATACACCAGGACACTGCAAGGGCTGAATTAAACAGATACAGTTACATAAAATTAAATTCCTCTGTCATTAACGGTACTGGCAAAAATGTTTTTTTTTCTTTTTTTTTTTCTTTTTTTTTCTTTTTTGGGGGAAAAACCCCCAAACGCAACATTTCAGCTTTACACACTATCTACGTTAAATTGGAAAAAAAAGAGAAGTATTAATTCTGGAATACAAGTGTTCACATGGGTTATTACACTCACATAACCATATCAGCTTCACTGTGCTGGTGTAACTGATAATATGTGCTGTACTGACTAGCTCTCAGGCCCCTTGAGCTGCAGAGATGCAGATGTAACCTTAAATTCTTTCTAAAGCAAATCCTGCAGATGCTTTCTACCTCCCTCTTCCTCCCTCACAAAAGCCTTCAACTCCCTCTATAGGATTAGCTTTCTTCTGTACCTACCCCCTCCATGCCGTGTCTAGCCTGAATTGCTGTCAGTCATCTGGTTACTTCCCAGCTCCTCCAGACATCCCCTCCAGCCAACGCACATATCCCTGCAAGCTCCTGCCTGAATCATGAACTGACAGCTGGGAGACAGGTAGTATGAGGATCATATCCAAGAGATGAACAAACATTTTCAGCAGAAGCAGAGCACCTAATGACTAACACACCATTTCCCTAACAAAAAGGAAAATAACATAATGGTTTTCTTCTTCTTGGATAGCCAGCTATTTTATCATACACTGAACACAACAGAATTATAAGATTTCAAGTAGTTTTGTGACAGCAAGTGTAACCACAAAATACATAAATCTCTGTGATATGTATAGTTATTTCTAATATCTGGGTCAGACATGAATGCTCCCATGTTCTTATATCAAAGGTACAGCATGATAGAAGAATTTTATTTAACACAAGGAGTATACAGCACAGTGAGGGTAAGAATTATACCAAAATGGCCGCAAACATTTTCCAGCTTGTGGGCAGAGAACAGGGCACCTATAGAGCTTGACGTAGTCAGAGGCTGCAACGGCTATTGACTTGGTGCTTGGGTCATTTAAAATGCAAGCCTTATTTAGATGCTTAATGTAGATTTAGGTGTCTGACTGTAAACACTTGATTAAAAATATTGGCCTAGCTTTACAAAAAAATGTCGAAGGAAACATATTACTGAGCACTGGAAAGCAAGAGTAAGACAAGGAATAAAGACAAAAAGAGTTCCAAGGATTTGTGGAGGACAAAAGAAGGAAGGCACTTTGATGCTATTTATTATTTTTATTATTAGTTAATTTCAATTTCAATTAATGAAATTATATAGCTCTTATATAGCTGTTGCTAGTCTCCCTCTTGTTTTTATTATCCCTTACTGTTCTCTGTGCCTATTCAGCCTGAGAGCAGAAAATTTTGTATAGAAATCCTGAGAGACAGCCTGTTCACATGAAACTTTCATCCAAATTTTAGTATATACCAAAAAGTGAACCTTTAATTGGGCAAGGAAGAAACTTATGGATACCTAGATAAAGCTGTACATTTTCAGATGTTCACCTATCATAATGATGTCCTGCTGCTACACTTTCTACTTTTTAGCTGTCCAGCATGAAAATAATAAAACAGAGCCACTAGCAACCACCAAAAGAACAAATGCTTTTATTTATTATTCACCTGGATGTAGGATTTCAGTCAGACTTCTAAAGCATGTATGTATAAATGCTGTCTTGTGGCAGTTATTCAAGCTTCCTTTGAATTCTGTCCATCCATTTAGTCATCCCTGCCAAGTCTCTATTACCTGTACCTACTAAGATGTGTTTTAATGGTGAAAATAACAGGTTGACTTAATAAAAATGCTGGCAGTGACACCAAGGAATGCTGGGACTTTACTAATCTGAAAAATAATGACCTGAGGGGAGCTTTATTCCTCTTTCTCATGGGTCCGTGCTAGAAACAGACAAATAATTATAAAAAGGAGCCAACTCAATAAACACAGTGGGAAGTATTGTGGATGTTATTATATAAATGCATTATAGATACTTTTCAGCTTTGATTTTTTGGATATGAATTTACTGAAACTTTTCATGCTGTTTGGATTTTTTTATTTTGAAATTTTTGTGTCACTACTTCAACTTGTATTACCAAAGACTTTAAAAAAACTCAAGCAAACACTAAAACAACCCCCACCTCAATCTAACAGGCCAAATAATGTATGATTCATATTCATGAAGCACTTTTAGTTGCACAAAAAAAAAAAAAGCTCAGATACACTTTGGTATTTGATTCCGCATAAATGGACATTCGCAAGGTAGATTTATCTCCCTTACACTAGGGACAGTCTACTCTAAACAAAGGCCAGATTCAGATTTATGTGGTTTCTAGGGACAGTGGCGGCCACAGTTCCTATGGTGTGTCTATGGCTGTGCTCATGGAAAACGTGGATGCCAGACTCAAAGAATCGGTTGGGTCAGGCGTAATACTGTGTAAACACTTGGCACTGGAATAATATTCCAGTAGTATTTATTCACAACCCTGATTTCAAATAGAAGTGATTAATGAAATGTTCCCCAGATTGATACATCTTCTTGACTTTGACTGAAATCTGTTTTCCTAACAGCATATGTCCACAGAACCATTTGTCTTGCTCTCAAAAGAGCACTGTGCCTATGGTGCAAAAAATGTTACCATAAAAAAATTATGGTCTCTGTTATCTGTTCAGTGAAATGGCATATATGTCAGATGTACAGAGGAGACAGGGCTTGGACATGAAGGATTTTGCCCCCTTAAGCCCATCATAGTGAAGAAAAAAGAATATAGGTGCTCTTCCATTCTGACTATACATTTGGTTGACAGTTTCTCTTCTGTCTCACAGCAGCGTATCTGTCACAGATATAAGTAGCCTCAGCTAAGTCAGTCAAAGCAGAAAGCTTCTTGCCATCTAAATAAGACAGACCTGCAATAAAGCACTGGTAACAAAAAAAGGTAATACATGTACATAAAAAATGTAGTTCTCTCAGGATCTGGCTTATTTACATAAAGGTGAATTTTAATCCAGTGGCCAATTCCCTAAGAACTCTTTGTCACAGCCTCTAGCATCTCTTTGGAAAAGTTTTCACTAGAAAAGTAGGCTAAAGGAAAAAAAACAGAGCCATGTTAATTATCGGACTGAAAATCAGTGTCAACAGGAACAATTTGAGTTTACTATCAAGATGAGAGTAAAAACTCCATCGTTTCCATAGTGTTTAATCTCGACTGTTCCATGCTATGTATGTATCTTTGACATCTATACTGATTACACCATTATGATTAACACTGTGTTAGTTGAAATAAGAACTGACAGTTCTATTCTGACAAAATATTCTAGCAAATTGAGGCACTGGAAACTGAGTCTGGCCTGCCACATATCTGGAGGGAAATCTATGTGCTCAAAACAGTAGTCGTCCCTGTATTTATGGGGTTGGCTCCTTTTAATAATTATCTGTCTGATCTTAGCAGGGACCTATGAGAAAGACAAAGCTCTCCTAACGTCATTATTTTTTATATTAGTAAAGTCATAGAATCACGGAATCATAGAATGGTTTGGCCAATGCCATGGACAGGGACACCTTCCACTAGAGCAGGTTGCTCTGAGTGCCAACCAACCTGACCTTGAACACCTCCAGGAATGGAGCATCCACATTCTCTCTGGGCAACCTGTTCCAGTGCCTCACCACCCAAGCATTTCTTAGTGTCACTGGCAGCACGTTTGTTAAGTCAAACTGGTACTTTCACCATTAAAACACGTCTTAGTAGATATGGATAATAGAGACTGATTTGGCAGGGATGACTAAATGGATGGATGGAATTCAAAGGAAGCTTGAATAACCACCGCACAGACAGCATTTATACATACATGCTTTAGAAGCCTAACTGAAATACTATTTACGAAGGTCAGAAGCAGCTGTGACTCAAGGTTGAAGGTTGAATATGGTATCTTGTCAAGCATGTCAGTAAGGGTAGTACTTTAGGAGCCAAGGTCTTTAGTGAATCAGAGACAAAAGTAATTTAGAGAGATATTAATCACTCTTTTATTTTCTGTATGAAGACATCCAAAAGACCTATGCATGCTCCATGGTATCCCAACTACCTTCATGATGGTAGCTCAGAACAAATATCAGGAAAGTTTCTTATTTCATGAAATTGTTTTTGTGATGGGCATGATCCCTTTTGCTGATTATGTTGGTGAGACTCTAAGATGCGGGCAAGGCACAGAGTGACCCAGAGAGGCTCCCAGAGAGACCTAAAATAACGAAATAGTTTCATGGTATGTTTTGCTTGATGTACGAAGTGGGTGTGATCTGTCCACAAAAGCTGTTACAGCTTTCACAGAACACATTCCTTGGTATGGGAACCTGAGGCCAAAAAGGCTACGGAAGACGAAAAGCCCAAAAATTTTAACTAAATGATCTTGATAAATATAATACAAATTAAAGATACTTTTGATCTCTAACTCATATTAGCATAGAGAAAAATACTATAGAAAGAGAGGTGCTGTACAGGGTGCGGGTGCCCACGCTCTGGCAGCAGCAGGAGCTCTGTGAGGCGAGGCCCCAGCCGGACACAGCCGGTTCCAGCCAGATCCAACCACCCAGCACAGGGCGTGGCTAAGCCCACTGCCAAGGCAGAGGTGGTGCTGGGGAAATTTATTGAAGAAGTAGGGAAAAAACTGCACAGTGTGAGAGATAGAGGAGTGAGAATATGTGAGAGAAACAACCCTGCAGACACCAGGGGCAGTGTAGACATGACAGGAGGAGGTGCTCCAAGCAGGATTCCCCTGCAGCCTGTGGTACAGACCATGGTGAGGTAGCTGTGTCCATGCAGCCCATGGAGGACCACGGGGATACAGATATCCACCTGCAGCCTGTACAGGACCCCATGTCAGAGCACGTGGATGGCTAAAGGAGGCTGCGACTCTGTGGGAAGCCTGCACTGGAGCAGGCTCCTGACAGGACCTGTGGACCCACGGAGAGAGGAGCTCATGCTGGAGCAGGTTTACTGGCAGGACCTACAGCCTGTAGGGTACCCATACTGGAGGAGTCTGGCCTGCTGGACTGTCCTGCATGGAAAGGACACACACTGCAGCAGGGGAAAAGTGTGAGGAGGAAGGAGTGGTGGGGAGGGGTGGTTATAATATAATGGTGAGGAAGGGTGGTTATAATATAATATAATATAATATAATATAATATAATATAATATAATATAATATAATATAATAATATATTTGTAATTATAATTATATATGATGACCACAGTCCACATTCCCTCATCTTCGGGCATCATGCAGGGCAGGGATTAAAGTGGGGCAATGTAGAGGAATTGGCAATGATGGAGTGAAACTGAACATTGGAAAAGAAAGAAGGTGAGGTGGAGGAAGGTGTCGGTTTAGTTTGTCTGTGTTTCTCATTGTCCACATCTATTTTAATTGGCAATAAATTAAAATAATTTTCCTTTAGTCGAGTCCGTTTTGCCTACAGTGGTAATTGCTAAGTGATCTCCCTTTCTTTATCTCAACTCGTGAACTCTTCCATCTTATTTTCTCCCCCTGTCTTGCTGAGGAGGGGAGTGAAAGAGCAGCTGGGTGGGTGTCTGGCAGCCAGCTGCTCAAGCCACCACAAGTACACGAATAGGTAAAGTGGAATATTCAACTATATTGAGATATAATAGTAAATTGGCTGCTTTTAGTGAGCAACACAGGGCTGAGAAGTATTATGTGTAGATGTTTAATAGGATTCAGATAAGATTCCATTTTGATTCCACCAAAATCTTTGCTGATTTAAGCTTTTGCAGTAAAAAAAAAATTATGTTACTCTTTCTTGATCTTCTCTCCTCCTCAGCATTCTCCAACACTTATTCTTTGTAATATACTGTTCAACTCACATGTCAGAGCTCCTGCAAGACACCAGCCATGGGAAACTCTTGTAAAGAACAATAATGGAGGGAAGTACAATCAAAACCAAGGAAAATATTTAGAACTATAGCTGTTGATAAAAAGATAAAAAAGAATATTTGGATTAATCAATAGCAAAACATGAAGAATCATTGCATTTTTTTAATAAGAAGGGATCTGAATAAATAGTTCCTCAAGTCATAGAAAACAGTGGAAATATCAGAGGAATCAGAGAAACAAACGTAGTATTCCTTTTCAGTGAAATAAAAAGTGACACACTGCCATATTGCAAGAGTAGTTTCCCAGTAAAATAGCTGATGATATGTTTTAAAAAAACAAGCCCCATAAACTACAGGATGAAAAATTAAGAACAATTCATCCCATAAAATCTTTGACCCTGAAACTCTAAATGAAGTAAATACATCAAGAACCTACACTTGCCAATTTGCAGGAAATATCTCTCATTTATTTCTACCCCAATCTTGTTTCTGAGGTCTTTTGTCTAGGACCTTAATTTCAAAGAGGCTGTAACACAGTCTCCCAGCCTGATTGGAGCAAATTGAATCCACCTGACACTATTATCCAGGAATAATAATATAGCCCTTTCACAGAGATGTGAAGCTCCCGAGATCAGAATAATTCAGGGATTCAAGTTCTTACAGTCAGTTGCTCCACTGGAATGAACTGTCATGGCTCTATTATGGGAAATGAAGCTGTCACCATTTACAGTATCTGAGATTCTTTTCCTCTTATCTGCCATATCTGGCCTCTGGCTACAGCTTTCAACAGAATTGCCAAATGGGTAACAGCTGATGTACACGTATATACCATGCATATTTGAGAAGTTCTATTACATGTACTTCATGTATGACTGTATTTTGCGAATTACTGTAGCAACTCAGAATTCAAGAAGTTATATTGTAATACAAGAGACAATGGCTGGGTAGAAAAAACCCAAATGCAATGAGACCATCTTAGTGATATTCTCTTATTAATTCTCGTATTCTGAATTCAAATAATCTTGGATAGGAACAGCATCACATGAAAGACAGCTATCCCAAAGATTTTCTTTGAGTAAAAAATAACAATAAATTGGAGCATATGACAACTTCAAGCACAAAGTTGCATTGATTTAGTGCAGCTAATGGCAATTTAGTGGTGAATGTATACTTACTCAGAACCAAATTCAGAACTGCTCACTTTTTGCTTAAAACAAAAAAAGGTGTTCAAAACAGTGGGAAAGGGAATGAAAAACAGAGCCAAAAAATGATGAAGAGTCTGAGGATGATCCTTCACATTGTCTTAACTAGCTCCACAGATTTAGCCTACCAATAAATATTTTTCTCAGCGCTTAGTTACCACCCATGTATAAAACCATCATGTACAGATGGTGTTTTTAATGAGCAGAGGAAATCATCACAAGAACCAATGGCTGAAAGTTGAGCAAGGGAAATGCAAATAAATTTCAAAAGGAATCTGATTAACTTTTGCAAAGTTACTAAGGCAAATGTTGAATTCCCCATCTCTTCATGCCCCAAATCAACACACTCTTTAGAAGAAATAAACCAAACTTAGGAGCAAGCTACTGGGCTTCAGGTGGAGTAGCTCAGTATAAGGTGTGCCACAGCACCTTCTGTGTGTACAGGAGGTCTGACCCTTTGGCCTTTGTATCTGATATTCAGATCTACAAAAACTTGTCAGCAGATTTAATTCCTGAGAGTAGTCCAATTATAACCAGAAGATTATTTTATGAAAGTGCTATTCATAATACCAGAACTTAAATTTGCAGATAGTATTAAAAGGAGAAAAGTTAGTAGCAAGATACGAGATCAAGGGAAGCAAAAGAGATAAAATAAAGAGACCAGCTCAGCAAATCAAATTCATGTAGATGTGAAGAGTCCAAAGTAATTTTCATGGAAATTATATCAAGAACCAAAATGAAATTTCAATTTGAAAATGAAAGAGCTATATTTACAGTGCTTTTGCTAAAATGCTGTACTTGTTATTTCCCACAGTAAAGTGTACTAGTATATATCACAAATGTAAACTTTTGAAAATAGGAAAGAATATACTAAAATGCAAATATTATGCAAGTGGGTGTCTTTATCAAATTGACCAACTGTAGCTAGAAAACATTAATATCGAATGAAATATAAGGACAGTCACAGATGATAAATCTGACACAATGATAAGAGAGGTTTCAGCCTACATATGTAGTGTCGTATCCAGAAGCTGATTCTGTCTTTGGTTAAGTGGGATCACTGAGGTGAGTTCTGAGGCAAGGAGCATCAAGAAATGTCAGAAATCTACAAAGTGTTTATAGAATACTAGTCAAGGTGGTGGAGAAATCAAAGTGTAAGACAATAAATATGAAAATAATTAGATTGCTGTGTCCTAAAAATGCAATGATCTAGAGAAATGTTCCTAATCCTAACATGAGCAATTAGTCAGTATTTTAATTTTAAAAGTCAGTTTTATAAGTTGAAACTCTGTGGACAGTCACATTATTGATGACATACAGTCACATTACTTCTCTTGTGACACTAAAGGAAATGGGTGTGAAACTGGGAGAAATTTCTTTTTCCAGCATTCTCAGTATTTTTTTTGTCACATTCTATCAAAACGGTCCTTCTGTGTTTTCTTTGTGTCCCACTCATATGTTGTTCAGGCTCTCTGTATACCTGTGGGAAACCAAGCCAAAAGGACTAACTCCCTGCCTTTGCAATGAATGTCGATTTAGCATGATACAGATCTGCTTCTGATCAAACTTGTGTTTGGGCAGTGGTTTATTTCATTGCAATATCTTACTACAAAACCCACCATGACTATTTCTCACATTTATCCTTGGGAAAAGCTTTTGCCAGCTTTCTTCAACAGCTTCAATCAATCACTGACAGAGGGGTATAACCAAAAAATCCYAAGATTTTGAAGAGAAGACAGGAAGTAGGAAGGAGGAATTTTTAATACAATCTACAAATATACACTGAAAAGTGGAGTCTAAATTAAGTGTTAAAGAGAGAGCGAATATCAGAAAATACTTGTCTTTTAAACCCTAATATATGAACTTTTTGAGGAGGTTGTAAAAGCTGTTAAAATGTGGATGAGAAAAAGTACTAGAAATTATACAGCATCAATTAACAGAGGGAGCCAATTCTTTCAAACTATTTATTGTTATGACCTACTTCTTTGTTTCCTATCCCTTACATTTTATGACATTATCAGGTCACACTCCTGTAATCTCAGTTTGAGTATCAGGTGAGTTTTGAACTATTGAACAGTGGCTATGCTCATCTGAATGGAAGAAAGAAAGGAAAGTTTTCTACCTCTCTTTCCTTCACAGTGTGTGCTTCTTATACATGTTCTTGGAAATTTTGAACCTTCCCAACATTTCTGAATGTCTCCAGGTATTTTTTCTATCTGAGATTTTACCAAAACTATATCATGATTTTGTATCATTTTACCCTTTTTATCCTTGTTGTTCATTCTGGAGGGAGGATTCACTCTGGAATGATTTTTTCCTACTCTGATTTTCTTTATTATATTTTAACAACTCTACAATTTCTCTGCTGTGAGTTTTGCACATGTCCTATGCAGCTTCCTTCTTATATTCCCTGAAATTTGCAAACACTTTTTAAAAGTGTGAAAATATGAAGAAGAGTGGTTAGTTTTACCTGCTAAAAATATTCAGAAGGCCATACCCTTTGACTGTTCTAGCATTCTAGCTACATGGTCATCTTGGACTTAGAAAATTATTATTTATTCTCCTAGTACATATGTTTTCTTTTTCTATCTTCCTCCATATTTATACTGCATGTATTAGCTTCTTATCCTCATACCACTTTAAATGTTCTACATCTAATAGGACAGTTAGAACAAGAGGCAACAGGCAGAAACTGATGCACAGGAAGTTGCACCGGAACATGAGGAAGAACTTCTTTACTGTGCAGGTGACCGAGCACTGGAACAGGTTGCCCAGAGAGGTTGTGGAGTCTCCTTCCCTGGAGATATTCAAGAACTGTCTGCACACAATCCTGTGCCATGTGCTCTAGGATGGCCCTGCTTGAGCAGGGAGGTTGGACCAGATGACCCACCATGGTCTTTTCCAACTTTATCCATTCTGTGATTCTGTGATTCTTCGACAGGACGCTCACCATAGTGAAGAGAACAGAAAATTGCTATATTTACCTTCTCCCAGATACAGTTCACTCCATAATATATTTAACATATATTGTAATATTTCAGAACTTCCAATCAGTCACAGTAAGACATTTAAAAAACATACGATTTGAAGTAATCTTTAAGGGAAAATAAGTATTCCAGCTGTATGACCCAAAGAAGCTACAATCCATACAAAACCACATAAGCTAATGTGGTTGGAAAAAGGGGAGAGAAACTCCCCTTTAATCATGATTACACCCCAAAGATTTGCATTCGAATGATTCAAGCTCCTTGTTCAATATTTATGCTCCCATTTTTTCTAGTCATTGTAGTCTCTCCTCTTCTATGATTTGCCATAGTCTCATGTCTTCATTGGTACATTTCTGAAGATGTATTCTGGCTTGGGAATGTAGTTCATAAAGGACTATACATTCCCCATTAGATAGACTATAGTATTTGCAACATTATTTTCTTCACCCTCTTCTCATAAATAACCAAATAGGTAAGTTATAAACAGTATTTTTGAAAAATGTTTTGTTTCAGTGAAAGGAATTTTTAGCTTTTGAAAAATCAACATTTTCTGTAAAACTCAGGCAATTTAAAATAATTTCGATGATGGTGAAGGCAATGAATACAAAACCAGCAATATTAATAACAGTAGGAATAGTTGTTGTTGTTGTTGCTGTTATTATTATGAACATTGAGTAAAAAATATTCAACTAGTCCAGAAAGGAATGAATAGCTAACTTTAGTTAGTCCCTGAAATTCTGTTGACTCAGACTCCATTAAAGTAGTAAGTTTTTTTCAGAAAGTGTGTGCAAAATGCATTATGAAAGTAGTTAAACCATCTGACTACACTATACTTAGTTTATCAGTAGGGATGAACTACTGAAAGAAAATATGACTGGAGGTAATGAAAGAAAAGATAATTTTGTTTAGGTAATTCTCATGGTAAAAAACTTTTTTTTTCTTTTAGAATCATGTGCTTTGACAAAAATAAAGTTAATTAACAAAACTCATGAATTCCTATGAAGTGAACCTACTCACACTTCAATACTCTTGTGAAGGAGGCAGGGACTTGTTATATCCATGTCTTCATTGTACAGCTTCAGAATATTAGACAAAGGGTGAAGTCCTGACCCTACTGAAGACCAAGACTCCTACTCTTAGCAGCAGGGGCAGAATTTCACTCCCTCTTGAAGTATGGGATCTACTCTGGGTCATATAACAGAATAATGACAGAAGGAAGATTTTTGTACAGAGACACATATACATAAGCTTTTAATCCCAAAAAGGACAGATCATGTTGAAAACACAGAAAGATACAGATGCAGAATATTTTTCTCCCCAGAGTTCAATATTCGATTGTTTGAGTGTTTTTATGATAGCATTATGGTTTCTTTATCCAGGAGTCAAACAAATCTGGTTACATGGAGGCTAGATCAGCAGCTAAAGCTTCATATCAGCAGTAGAACATAACAACATATACAGTGAAGTTTCCTTCTCAGTGTCATGTCTGTAAAAATATGCCAAGAAGATTTCTTTTGGCTATATAGAGTTTTCGCTACATCTGTAGGAACCACGTCCTCTCTTTCTTCATTTGACTGTTACTGATTCTACACCTGTAACTATATCACTGTGAAAAGTGCAAATGTTTTTTATGACTGGAAAAGTCAATCTCAGTGGGAGAGAAACACTATTTCCAACATTGGGAGCTTGCTTGTTTGCCATATTGCAGCAGGCTGAAAAAAATAGGCAGCAACTCTTTTATGTCTACTCTTGCATTGTGTAGTATGGAGCTGCAAGTTTCCTCTTGCTCTTACAGTGATTCAAGTTGCTTATTTTAGCTTCCATATTTCTTACATTGACTGAGTGGTTACATTAACTATTGCCATTAATGGATTGCTAAACATATGTCTGTACATGGTGTAGTGTATGGAGAATGTGTCAACCAGAATATTTATCAGTCCTTTGTATTTGAGCAACTTTAAATATTTTTCAGTTTATGCACTGATTATTACTGAAGCATGCATAAAAAATGCAATATTGGGCATTTACATGGGAATTCATATCTAGTGGTCAACTAGTTCACAAAGTGATTACCTAGTGAGGCTAAACAAAGCAGTTTAGAAACGAATATTCTATACTAATAATTTTTATGCTTGAGAACAGGTTTGAGTCCTATGAACAGCATGTCTTCAGGAAAGGCTACTGCCCTAGCATAACCTGTTATTTCCAGTTGCACCTCAGAATGAGGATGCAAACAGGAAGTAATGTTAAGGAGATCAATGTTTTTCCCACTCTACAGACAACAGGTGAATTTTAGATTTGGAATTGCAACTTTCTTTGAAAGTCTGAGGGTGAAAAGATGGAGTGAGGGAAGGAGAGAGAACTGTAGTTTTTCCACATTTGAATAACAGTTTTATTCTTCAGAACCTACATTTTCAATCTGGAATAAAAAACCACCAAATTGCCAAACATATGCATTCCTGAACATGGAATGTAAATGTAAACATTTACATTTACATATTTGGTCCAAGAAAAATAAAGCAGGCTTCAAGCCTATCCTATGCCACTCATTAATAGCAAGGCTGGAGTTTGGAATAGTCTTAAACTTGCCCAGTGTTCTTGCAATAATATGGTAGAACTACCACTGGCCTGTTTGGTTTCTCAAACTATACTTATGCAGTGCCCCTGACAATTCCCAGTCACAGCACCTTTCTAAAGGTTAGAAGCCTGCAAAAGTCTCATTCTTGTCCCATTCCAACTATTCTGCTGGTCCTCAGAAAGCAACATCCAGGTTCCACAGAGACCTGTGCTCTCCATATCTCCATATGAGAGGGAATTGGGCAGCTTAGGTATGAACTGGCCCTGGTAACAGAGAGGCTGCTGAAGTTTCCATTCAGGTTTGTGGCCTGTGCATCTGTCTGGGTTTTAAGACTATTTACCATCTGACTACCTGGCTCCTTTTATGATCACCCTAGATGATGTATCTTCATTATTTTTTTATGTCTTAAATAATGGGGTACTAAGTCTTGAAGTGAGCAGCAGAAACATCCAGTGGTAAAATTAGGGAAAGAAAAAGTGTAAGCACTTGGAAAAAAATACCCTTCTTTGTTTACTGAACATTTCTAATTTTTAGTTTTCCTGATGTTGCCTGCTTTAAGCATGAGCAAAACAGCAAACAATGTCTTTCTCCTATTTTGTCTGATTATAACTATATTTATTAAAAAGTAAAGGTTTTTCAAAATCTTGCATCATTGATGTGGACCTTGTAAGATCTTCTTAAACAAAAAATGGATTTTTAGGGAAATTTGCCCCTTTGTCGGGAGAAATCTAGGGTGTTTTCATGTGATTTAAATGACACAAAAGTGGCACTCCCTAATAGATTATTTACAAGCCAAAATAAAGTAGCTACTCAAATGCTAACTAACTAGTAACTACCAAGATTTTAATAGCAATTTAGCTTGTGATGAAAATTACTTGATCTCTAACTACAGACACATTAGTGTTACTGAAAACTTTCCTTGCTGTGGTACTTCAGCGGTTACTTTTACCTTTTCATAATTTCCTTCAGATACAATTTTTCTATATTGATTGAGTGGTCAGCGATGTAAAGATGTGTGGAAGGTGAAATTGTCTGCCACACTAAGGTAATCCAGCCAAGCATTTCTTTAATGCAAAAGGGGAGAGTAAGTGAAGAGGGAAGTGATGAACAAAAACACACACAGACACAAACCTAGTGAAACAGGAATGGTGAAACAATGCCAAAGACCAAAAGTCTCTAGTCAACAATAGATAGCCCATTAAAAAAAACCTCCATGCAGCTTGGAAGACCTGGAAGTCCACATGGACTTTATAAGTGACCATAAGGGATAAAAAAGATGAACTTGAGGACTTGGGATACCAGAGGGGTGACTGTGGAACTATACAAAATTTATGGAGGAATGTGTAAGGGAAGGGGATTGGGGAGGAACAAGGAGGGGAATAAGCCAAAAGGGATATAATAGGAGTCAGTTGGGTATAAACTGGGACTGGCCAGTATACTTGTCTGACCAAACCCTTCGTCTAATCCCACAGTCTGCCCTATTTTCCTCTTAAATAACTTCTTAACTATCTCTTTGGGTAATCTTACTCTCTGCTCATGTGTGAGAGCTGTAAGGACTATGTGCCAGCAACCAGGGGAAGTCGGAAAGGATGGGTCACTAGCAACTGGTGTCAGACTGGAGTCTTTGTGTCTCAACCTGTGTGGTGCCAGCAACTGTAGTAAAAGAGGGTCTCGGTGTCTGTAGTAGAGGGGTCACAGGTCCTAGGTGCATCTACCTCTGCACCATTTTGACACCTGAGTGTTTGCCTCTTCCCTAAACCTGGTGGACACCAATCTGTACATGTAATTTCTTTGCAATCTTCAGCTAGAGTAACTGGAAAATAGGAGGGCCAGAGGCATCTGATAGGTGGAGGGTCTGTGCTGATATTAGGGGGACCCAGGAGCGTGGAGTGCCTTAGAGACCAGTGTGTGAATGCATGCATTTGTTTGCTAGTGAGGATTAAGCTGGACTAGTCAGCAAGTAGATCTGTAGAACACAGAAAAGGGCCCGGAGCACATAAAACCCATAAAGCACATAAAAGTACACAGGCAGGGGCACCAGATGGACAGAGGGGTCACACTGATACATGAGGGACCTCCACATGTGCATCTACTTGTGAGTATAGAGAGTAGGGACATACATGCTTTCACTAGTGAATTTGATTCCATACCAGCTGAAGAGGAAGACGAGGACTTAGCTGTAGTCCTGTCAGTGTCACATGTGAGTGCTGCAGAAGGTGGCACCTGGTCTGTGGCAGTACATGTAGCCAGCCATGTCTCTTTTTTCTTTGTGACTGCACATATCTCCAAAACACATGCTCAGCCTATTGGCTGAACCTGGAAATGGGAAAGAAGCAGCCATGTCCATCAGCTTGGGATGGAGACCCCTGGGTCTCTAGGCTGGGATCCAGTGGCCAGGCAGAGGAACCCCTGGCCCTGGAGGTGATGGAGGTGGCATCTGTTTATAATATCCATTAATAAGATGTAGGTGTGAAGAGATATTTTTGTGTTGTTTTCTTTTGTGATGATTACTCCTCAACCAACATGCAGGAACTGAATGAAAACCTAAAAGACAGACAAGTTCTGTTGCAGTTGGAGCTTAAGACCTAACCCTCTGAAGCTCACTAATGCAACGTCCATAGCCTCTCAGTCAGACTTAGGCACATAATAAATTCTGAATCATGAGTGATATTTCACATATAGTTTCACTTGTCATAACTAGTATACTATTTATCTAGAACTCATGGATTCTTTCCTCCAAGGAAGTATTTGGAGTGTGCGAGCTAAAAGTCATTAAAAGACATGGATGACATGGTCCGGCTGTATGCAGCTGCCGGAGAGCTGTAAGGGGAAATACTGGTCAGCAAGAACACAGCCTCAAGAAGCAGGTGGCAAAAAGCTAAGGAGGATGATTTAATTTACTCTTTATCTTATGTGGTTTATTTTTATGACATCTTTTCATAATATAACTCATTTAGTGTAATCTGTACATATAAAGTCTGCTGATTCTAAATTTAAATTTCAGTGATATCTGCAGAGCAAACTAATTCTGGAGGAAAAAAAAGGATATGCAAGAAATTCTAGTGCATGTTGCAGTTACTGGCTCATACGAATAGAAACTCTTCTTTTAGGCCAAAAGGACCGACTAAGAAAATGAAAATACTTGAGGATGTTCTTAATGCCACACCTCATCTAGGCTGCTTTATTAAGCAGCTTGAGGACTCTGTCAGATCAAAATAGTTTTTAATGGTTAGGTTGTATTCTAACAAATTCTTCCTTTTAAAAAAATAAATGGACAGACTATTCTCAAGCTTCACTTCCACTGAAAGTTATGTAAAAATTAATTTTTGGTGGATATTTGACACTGCTTCCCAGTCAAGTGCTGTTGCTACCTAAATCTGAAGGCAGGATTTTAAAATATAACACAACTTAATACAAATGAAACTACTTAGACCATTTTTATTGATGACTATTACCTTTATTGAAGGCACAAAAGTCTAAAGAGATGAGAAATGCCTGTGAGTGTACACAGAGCAATACAGCAGATTTGTTTCTGTTGGAGAGATGAGTATAACTGGAGAGAATAACAGCTGTTCTGTCACTGGTATTGATTCACTGAATACTTAGTATTATATTTGAATTCCACTTACAAAGTATAAAAAGAATACTTCACTAAAAACAAACCTGTAGATAGAGTCTTGCAAACTTTTCTAATTATACATTTATTTGTAAACAGGTATTAGGCAAACTGAGGATTGTCATTTCTGAAAAACATATACAGTTATGGTCCAACTGTGCACAGCACAGCTGTGCTATCCATGCGCTCAGGCTACTGGAGTGCAATTCTGTTTTGGAATAACTTTATTTCTACATGGATTTTTTAGAATGGGTTGTTGCTCCTTCCTTTATCCTGCAGTGAAATCCAGCATCTAAATTTAGCTAGTGATAATAAAAGCAGGAGAAAGAAACACAAATGTTGAAGTTAACATCCACAGTACAAACTCAATTGACATGTCATGTGCATTGATCAGCCTAGGTTCAGCTCTTAAATGCACTTCTGCCCGACAAGTGGTTGCCTAATTACATGACTTCAGAGTTGGAAGATCCAGCAAGAAGAAATGAAGAGTGGTTTGTACCAGGAATGTTTATCTTGGAAAGCAGGCATGTAAGCCTAAGTTGTTTAATCAAGGTAATTGTTACTGCATCAATTAGCATCACTATATTAAATATTATTAGATAAATGTCACAATTGTAGCTAAAGACAAAGACGGGAAGCAGTCCTACAAAGGCTGGAAACATATTAAGCAATATAACTATAAAAACTGTGTGATTGACTTATACAGTTAGGCAAAATGTTTTCACCAAATTGTGAGATCATGTGCAGAATATTATTCTGTTATTTGCTTGCCTGTATCTGTCTATTTTTGTTTCATTTTATCTTGTACGTTCAGTTTCTCTAAGATTCATCTGTATCGTGATAGTGCAAAAGAATTATAGTCACAGGTAAGGGTAGTGTTCAAACGTGAACCAGAAAGGTTACAGAAGAAAAGAGAGCTTATCTCATCACATTTGCTCTCTAAGAGTGATCACAGCATTTCTGACAGGATTCTAGAAGAAGAGGCTTTACTGTAGAATGGCAAGTTTCTTGTGAAGGACTTTCCAAGTGCTCTTCTGAAAATGAAACTGTGTGATCTGTGTGATGACATCATCTGTTGACTGAAGACAGGAGTCAATATCCCAGTTCCATGTACAGCTTGAAGCAAGTTAACTTTGTATCTTAAAGCTCTCTCCAGAGTGAAAATATTCTTTGAAGCTCAATTTCATGTCACTTCATGTACAGTGAATGAAAGAAAGAACTGAAAAAACCTCTTGTTAATAAATTCCCCAGTCTATATGTAGGAGATTGTGCCAACCCCATATTCACAGGTGCCACATGTATATTACCACAACATATATGAATAAATTTTCATGCATGTGGTGTCACTAAAAGATTTATAGTCCTTGGAAGTACATGCCCAACCAAATGTCTGAATGTGTTCTGAGTCTCTTGTTAGTAGATCCAAGTGCTTATAACCAAGGTAACATAATCGCCTAATTGCAATGGATACTACTGCTTTATCTTTAAGAGCTTCCTGGGAAAGTACTCTCGGATAATAAATATCCCTTCCCACAGGGCAAGGTCATGTCCAGCAGCACATTGCTATGTATCCCATTGCTTTATTTTGAAGATTTTCATAGGTGAGGTAGTCATACAAAATTAGAATAATACATCACCTTCACGGTTTTTCCCTTCTTATAAGGGGTCCCAGATAAATCTGGTTGTGATTCCAAGAAACTCCTACTATATAGCTTTTTGTGAATGAAGTGTCAGTGAAAAGATTATGATCAGGAAGTGGCATTTACTGGTTGCTATCAGGACCAGTGCAATTGCACAGCAGATAGCAATCAAATACTGCCGATGTGCTTCAGACTCTGCTGAAAAATGGAGACTAAAGCAGATGGCACAAAGATCTGCGGCCCAATATTAGTGTCTGTAAGATCTGCAAAGGACTTGCAGGGGGTGGGAGATGGCTTATTCCAAGAGTACATCTTACTCTGTTAKCAAGCTGTGAAAACTCAATAAAAATTTTCATAAATAATGTGACCTAAAAAGGGTCATTCTGAATTATGGACTGAATACTAACAGGGTTTTCCATGCATTCAAAGAAGACTCAGCTTACATTGGAGAGGTCTGTCTTATTTTTTCCGGGATAGAGAGTCAATGGAGAGAGAAAGGTTCCTTCAGTAAACTAATTCAAAGCACATGAAGTGGGCTCTGAACTGCCCTTCGGAAGAACCATTTGTCAATAGAGCCTTGGGAGAATAGCCTGCCTTAGCTAAAATTAGCCTTTAAGATTACAGTCCTTAATGCAATAAGGAAATTCTTTACAGCAAAACGCTATGAAAAACAAAGTGCTAAATTTATTATGGATATCAAAAGAAAAGAACTTTTCTTACACTGGTTATGCATACTTAATACCTTAAAACCTTCTGTGATAAGTTAATTCTATTTGTTTTTAACGTCTCTCAGCTTCTCAAGATGGCCACTTAAAGTTTTATAACGTCCTGTGGATCCCATTCTCTGCTTCTGTACTCCTTTTCACACAAACACTCTGACTTGCAAATTCCATAGGTATGTACTGAATCCGGGGAGAAGACCTAATGGTTCATGCAATATGTGTATACTAGCTTTTACACTAGTATGCCATAATCAAGTTTAAAATATAAAATAGTTTGTCTCTATTTGTGGTTTTTAGCTTTAAAATTCTTCTACATATGTAAAATAACATTAACTCCTAATTCGGCCAGGGATTATAGAAACATAATAGAATGCATCTGCCCCAAACAGCTTAAAATACCAGACAACTGAAAGAGGGGAAACAGCAAAAAGAAAATTTACTGCAGCCAGTCCTTAAAAAAACCCTAGTGTAAACTTCTCACCAGCTAGTGCACCGTCTTCTGGACCACACAGTTCCTGAAATTTGAGACAAATGAGGTGAAACATCATCAGCTCCATTATTTTTATTAAACTGATTATACAGAAGTAAACTTAAGCAAACGTGTAGGAAAGAGGTTTCTGAATAATAAAATGAATCATTTTCAATACTTAATCAAGATGCAAGATATTAAAAAACCACCATACCTCCTCTCAACATATGATAAATATATGACCCTTGAATACTGTTGTTCTGATAAATTATTATCACAATTGCATTTCTTCCAAAAGAAATCACTGTTATCTGATCAATGCCATTAGAATTAAAAAAAGCAGAAAAAATCTTTGACCGGAAGGGAAGGACTTTACGCATTACTTGCATTAATTGTTTAATCTCATTCTATTCCACTGTTACCTTAGGAATATTTTCTTCTTTACAGTAAATATTATTCTTTGGGGTTTATAAATATTTAATAAAGACGTTGTGTTTGTTTCTCTGTTTCCTCTCTTGCAAAATGAAAATGTTATATGCAGTAGGTCATTCTACATGACTAACATTTTTATGGTAGACAGAAAAATGTCAGTACGCATTTCTGTTCCGTAAGAGAGACATCTGAAGTCTTTCCACATAAAGTATTGCCTTTTTCCTATGTAAAGCATGGGAAACTATGTAAATTATAAGGTCTTGTATTGAGACTATCTTCCACTTGCTCTTCTTTATAGATGGCATCATAAAAATTTTCCTCCCTTTCCCATGGTACAGAAAGTCAGGAAGACTAAGACAGAAAGCTGGAAATCTGCACAGTTTTAACTTGAACAATTTTATAGAAAGAGGGAAGGAGCATAGGACACGAAGTGATTTTCCCAAGCATCACAACCTAAAGGGTTACCTGGCCTTCGGGTGTGTGGAATCGCAAGCGTGGGTTCACGGAGTCCAGTAAGACACAAGGACATAAATTTCTACATTTCTGTACTTTATTCCAAATTACCGCAAATACCACAAACCACCACTAGGAAATACACATGTAATTAATAAATGAATATGAATAAATATATATACACCAAGGTATTAGAAATTACTGTCAGCAATCAGCAAATAGTTAGTATCAATCAATACTGTTATCAATCAGTATTGCAGTACAACCAGTAACAGCAACAACCAAACACCACTACAGGTTACTACAACTTATCATTAGTGAAGCAAAAACATCAGCAGTATAACACCAGATATACTTACGATAGGTTACTTGTAAGAATCTATATGTAATATCGAAGAGAAGCAAATTGGACAGATTTCAGAAGGGGCCACACTATCCAAAAAGAGCAGGGAGGGATGCCAGAGGGATCTAGTCACCACCAAAAGAGGGGAGGACAGACTGAACCAATAAGGTAACAATCTCCTTTCAAAACTGATCCATATTACAGAGCCTGGAGTCAGGTAGGTGTTTCCAGTGAGAGTGCAAAAGCTGATAGAAAGTTCACATGGGAGTCAACTGTGAAGTTCCTGGACACCAAGCAGCTCCATTTTGAATAAAAAATAAGTATTTTTTAAAACATTGAGATGGATATCCTTACACAAGTAGGATATCCTACTTTAAGCAACCACTAATTTTTATTTTCTTGCCTGTAACAGCCATTACATGATTTTTTCTGTTCTTTCATATCTGTTTTTCTAGACGTTTTTCCACCTTATCAGATTATAAATTGCTATTGAAGCCCCTTGGTTTTGTGTTTATCCATGGTATCTCTGGTTTCTAGGTACCCTGGCTGCACTTGAAAGTGACCAGCTGCACTTTTCAAAGACGTCAGTAGTTTTCAGGAGACAGTTCTTGTTCAGTATTTTTTGTCTTCCCACCAGGCCACCTTTATGGCTGCTCACATCACCAAAACAATTCAAAGATGAGTGTCAGAGCCAAAAGAGAATTTCAGAAGTCATTTTAAGTGTCCGATAGTCTTTCTCACGGAACATCTTGCTTCCTAATACCAAGCTACTGCTTCCCACCTTAAAAAATGAAAATACTATCTGCACTTGGCTGATATGACCACCATTCATTCTTATGTGGCGAAAAATTGCACCAGTGCAAGGCAGAATGACCAGAGCAGTAAGTCAAGTATTACTGAGTGAATAGGTGGTATAAAATTATACTGACTGTACTGATTTGGGCATATATAAAAACCAGCAGCACAACACAAATGGCCTTTAGACACTGTGGAACTAAAACTGTCAAGGTCCTTCTTTGAATGCTTTGGTCTTTTGCATCCTGCCTAGACATAATAACCCTCAGGTCTTGCTGCAAGATACAGTTAGTCCTTTGCTTCATTCGCTCCTAATATTGATTAACATTGTTCATTTATAAGAGTTGACTATGATTCACTGAATATAAAGGCTCAGAAAAGTGACCAATGTTCCTTTATTTGACACCTGTTACTCTTTGTAGGTGGAAATCAAAGGAAAAACAACACAAAAATGACAATTCATTTAACATAACAAAAGCAAGATATTGTGCTGGTTTGGCTGTAAACCAGCAGGGGAAATTAACCCCACACCAAATACCTCAAGAGCTGTTAGGTCAAAATTACAATTTTAATAAAAAAGGTTAAAATAAATGCAGTAATACAGAAACAGGGGCTTAAACAAACCGACAGAGTCACAATACAACCTGATACCCTGTTGACCAGGGTGGTAGCTGTGCAGTCCAGTTAGGCACTGTTCCTGCAGGAAGGCCTGGTAGACCAGTCCCGGTAGTGGAGTGGAGTAGCTGAGTCCAGTTTTGAGGAATGGAGTGGAGTATAGCTAGCTGAATCAAATTCCGAGGAGTGAAGTCCAGTCGAGTTGAGTCGAGAGTCCCGTCGAGATTGGAGTCCCGAGAGCGGAGTCCCATCGAGGCGAGGGTATCTTCTCCCACCCAAAAGCCTTATTTTATGCTGTGTTTCTTGGCTGACACCTCCCCCCGGGGCAGGGACTTTCACAATGGAAGAGGATCTTCCCGATGTTCTATTGGTTACTTCGGTAATGAGCTTGGATGAGGCCTAAGGTCCTCTGAGATGCTCCCGAGGGTTCTCAGAGATGATCCGGGGTCCTCCGATGGGGTTCAGGCTAATTAGTCAGGCTGGGTGGTGCTAATGGGCCATTAGCTGAGATCAGATAATCAGCTGGGTGGTGCTAATAATGGACCATTAGCTGAGATCAGATAACCAGGGTGGGTGGTGCTTCCTGTGGCTGGAGTACTTATCTCAGTTGCGATAAGGAGTCCCAGGTGTGTAATTATGAAATTTATCCAGCTTTTGTGGGTGGTAATAGAATATATAACTAACCCAGGACAGATATTAATGTTAGAAATTCTCTTACTAATTTTCAAATAGTTACCAACTTCAAAGGACTATTTCCTTTCACTCACTGCTTTTGCAGCTAGTATTTTGTGGCTGAGGTTTCTAGCTTTTATGATAAAAATTTTGGTTGTTTTTCCCATATGGTAAAAAAAAATGGACAGAGCTGAGGTTCAACAATTAAGCCAAAGAGTTCTATGGGAGTTCAGCTGCATACTTAAGTATTTTTACTATATGTTACTTGAATTTGGTATCCGATTTGCATTCTGAGTAAGTAAACCCTGGTAAACCTCCAATTATACAAATAGCCAAAGACAAACTGGCATGGCTAAGTGAAATTTGTTTATATTATTTATTTGAGCATCTTGTGGACATAGGATATTTACCCTACTGCTCTTCTCCCCCCATTCCACAGGTGGGGAGTGAGCAAGTGACTGTGTGGGGCTTAGTAGCCAGCTGTGGTTAAAACAGAACAATTGGTAATAAATTATACTAATATCCCCAAGTTGACTCTGTTTTGTCTATGATGGTAATTGTTGAGTGATCTTCCTGTCCTTATCTTGACCCCCGAGTCTTTAGTTCTATTTTGTCTCTCCTGTCCACTTGAGGAGGGAGAATGACAGAGCTGCTTGGTGGGACCCTGGCATCTAGGCAGCATCGACTCACCACAAACAGGAATGTCTAACTCCTGACTGCTGGAAATATTCACAAATGAGGGGATTAAGTAGGGAAAGTGGAACTCAGAATTAAATTGGATCTGTGACCTGACATCAGGATGGTCGGTGAGCTAAATTAAGAGCTAAACTGATCCTGTGTTTTCCTGCTAGGAAAAAGATTGTAATGAACTTCACAAAGCTTTGAATCAAGACCTTTATACTGGAAAATTAGATCTAAGGTAGTCTCTAAAAGAGAGAGCTGCCAATGGATCCTTCTGAATATTCAGTGTTCTTTACCAAATGAGGACAGATTTTTCTAGGGTGTGAAAACACCATTCCCATGAGACCCCCACCTTGAGTGCTGCATCCAGCACTGGGGTAGCCAGCACAAGGAGGACATCGACCTGTTGAAGTGAGTCCAGAGGAGGGTCACCAAGCTGATCAGAGGGATGGAGCACCTCTGCTATGAGGAAAGGCTGAGAGACTTAGAATTGTCCAGCCTGGAAAAGAGAAGGCTTTGAGGTGAGCTAATTGAGGCCTTCCGGTACCTGAAGGGATACTACAACAAGGAGGGAGACTATTTACAAGGACACGTAGTGGCAGGGCAAGGGAGAATGGCTTCAAACTGAAAGAGAGTAGATTTAGATCAGACTTTAGGAAGAAATTCTTTACTGTGAGGGTGGTGAGGCACTGGAACAGGTTGTCCAGAGAAGCTGTGGATACCCCATCCCCAAAGGTGTTCAAGGCCAGGTTGGCAGGGGCTTTGAGCAACCTGGTCTAGTGAAAGGTGTCCTTGCTCATGGCAAGAGGGGTTGGAACTAGATAATCTTTAAGGTCGCTTCCCACGCAGCCCATTTCATGATTCTATGATTCAAATGATGTATTGTGAAGTGCCTTGGGTTCCCTGTGTAGGAAGGAGGCAGCAGGATACACAGTCAGATGAAAGGCATGCTCTTAATGCATTAGGGCTTATGGGTGAGGGTAGGGTATGCAGTGTTTGGCTGCAACAAGAGTGCATGTGTGTTAACGAAGGCCTCTTTAGTTTGGGGTCCGAGTAGGAAATGCCTCCTCACTCTTGTTTCAGTGTTGTAAGGAGCCATAGCCTCTCATACACTACATAAAAGTAACATGAGGTACAGTCGCAGCAACTAAAATATGCACTGAAGAGCTGCTACTGGCACATGGCATTAGAGACACGGAGAAGGGTGCACCCCTTCACTGCAGATGCATGAAATATGGACTTTACTGTGGGAGAACATGAAGCAGGAATCACCTGTGAAAGCTGTGCAAGCACTGTAAACCTGCCACACTGCCAACTCCATGCATTAAAAATTACCATTTTGATTTCCAAGAACTCCTTAGGGATGTCACATGCCTCTGACTTTTTGAATCTTTCTTCACATTTCCCAGTTTTGGCAGACCAGACCTGCCTTCAAGGACTGTTGAAGCTTCTTACACACAGCAGGGACATGCTGGAGGCAGAAATGGCTGTCCTCTTACCCCACAGGAGGGGCTGCTGGCCAGCTCCCCTGCCTGCTTCTGTGCCCTGCAGCCTCTTTCCTTGCCTCTGGTCCCCGGCAGATACTCCCTGCGGCATGGAACCATGCCTCTGGCCTCCCTCGGCCTCACCACCACGGCAGGCACTCCGAGAGGAAGCAGGGCTGGAGCTGGGGTGCAGGTTCGGCAGCTGCTTCTCGCAGCCCTTCTCTGCTTTGTGCTGCGCAGCTGCTCGAGGTGAAGCAGCGCAGGAGGTAAAGTTGGTGTTAAAGTGGGAAGGACAAGGAACCTCAGAGACAGCTGCTCCCTTCCAGGACGTTTCCCTTCACCCTTACCACACCGGAGAGGCTGTGGGAAGACGGCCCTGTGAACAGTTTTGGGCCCTTTCTGTGCAAAACCCATGCTCCTTATTTCACTTTCTGCTGACACTGTTGTAGCAGAGACTTGGGACGCAGCTGCCCTGTCCTGCTGCTGTGAGCTGCTGCCTGTCATGGGGGCACAGCGCCCATGTGTCCCTGGGGACAAGCTGTGCGTGTGCCCTGGGACAAAGTACACAGTATCCTGTGTGGATGGGCTTGTAAGTAACTGCAGGACCGCCATTTTCCAGCTGCCCTGGTGTAAAGCTGAAAAGTTCGCTCCTTGGTGTGGCCGCTCCTCTAAGGCGAGGTCTCGCAGCCGCGGCGCTGCAGCCCGTGTGGGAGCGCCAGGAGAGGGAAGGAAGGAGCCCGAGGACTGAGTCGGAGAGACATTTGCGGTATTTTCAAACTTTGAAGATGCTTTGGGGAGAAAGAGAAGTAAAGGTGTGGTAGGATTTGTGGAATCCTAAAAAAATGAGATTAACTTGAGGTGGTCTAAGAGAAGTGCAGGCAGAAGGTGAGAGAGCTTCTGAAGGGCCGTGAGGATGTTGCCTTAAACTGACAGAATTGTGATGTAAAAACACTACCTCGACAAAACTTGCAAAGGTGTGGTGAAAGCAGGCTCTATTGAGAAGCAGTGTCGTTAATAATAATTCTTTCGGTTGACTGTAGGGTCTCAAAGATGATCTTTAGCAATTTCTGTTAGCCGCCTTAATTTTGACCCTTCTAAATAAACGGGACTGCACAGACGTGGGGGTGGGCCTAAAGCCAGCTTACTCCATGGAAGCTGCAGGGCTGTGTTTACACGAGTCTTGGAGTGCAATAAATTACTGTTTTTCCTGGCCTGTCAAGGTGGCTAAAATCACGCAAGAAACCTGACCTACTGATATAGGAACGAGACCAGCCAGTCAGCAGTTAGCAGGAGATTGCATTCCTGTTATCAGTCAAATAAGTTAATTGGCAAGTGCTCACCTGTCTTTCTAAGGCATCATTTGCCTATTCCTGTGTTTCATTTGTGTCTTCAAGTGAAGCACACAACCTATGGAGACATTCTGTGTGGTTTTTCAAACTGTTTTAGATGGTTTGTTCCCTAAGTTTTGCCTTTTCCCAGGGTTTGAATGGGACTTCAAAAGCTCATTATCGGTTCGATGAGTGCTTAAAGTGATCCATCAGCACAGTTAGCCTGTGAAAGGAATGATGCCTGCACCCTTTAATTCGGTGCCTGGTGGGCTGCTCTGGGATTCTTTATTTTCTTCGTCTTTTTTGTCAGAACGAGTGATGTCTTCAGCTGCTGACTGACGTTTTGCAAGCCTGTTGGTAAGGTGTGTCTCAGGGCTCTATAAACACCTGGAGAGCACTGYCAGTGTACAGCTAAGTTTGAACACAGAATAGGGTCAGCGAGGAAGACATGTTGGCAGCTCCCTGGCCTGCTCCCACAGGCTGACACGTTTCTGTTGTGTGTGTAGGTAAAGCAGCAGATGGGGTCCTTTTCTGCAGTCTTAGTGGAACGTTGCTTGGAAGTACGTACATGGACGTGTTCTTTTTTCTGTTGCAAACTTCCAGCGATGCTTGTATTTAGATGGGGAAAAAAACTATATATGTTAGTGATCCTCATTTCTACAGAAACTCCAAAGAAACCTGGTTCCTTACGTGGAGAATCTTTTTTCATTCTAGCTGAGAATAGTAATAACTGGAAAAAAACCTACTTCTTTATTTTTTCCACATGTATGTGAGTGTCCTAGAAGCAGTGATAATTACTGTCACAGCTATTATTCTTGAAGTACTCAGAAACCATTAGTTTAAAAGAAAACAAAAAATTTCTCTAGTGATTTAAGAATTTTTATACTTAGCTTCCTTTTATTTTCTCTCTCCTAGTACCTAAAAACTTAATCTTCTAGTGAGCAATGCTGTTGTTTTCCTGAACAGTTATGAGTTGAGGTAGGGGGAGTAAGCAAAGGATGGAGCACAGTTTCAGTGGGAGTTTTGGAAAGGCTTTGAAGTGCCCTTTAGGATGCAGTGAACTGCATGTAGGACTGATGTTGGAGGTCCYGATGCTCAACCACTGTACAAAAAAGAATTATTTTCAAAGCATTTCAATTGAATATGTTTTTTTTCAAACACATGAGACTTTTTTTCATTGTCTGCTGTATCTAGCTTTTAAAGTGAAGTATCAGGTACTGTCAGATTTTCAATGTGATTAAAGCTGGCAAAATAGTCTTCTGGTTAACATAACTGCCTATATCAGTAGAAATGAACTCTGCTTTTAAAAGAAATGCATCCTGGCTTTTACTACAGAGGAACTTGCATGCAGGGATGTTCTCTTCTAAAGTTAAAGTATTTTTTTCCCCACAGTTTCACTCCTTAATTTGGAATAATTTCTTAAAAGGCTAGGGAAAAAAAAAGTTTATATTGTGAGCTAAGAGATTCCATACACAAATTAAGCTACAGTTTAAATTACTTCTGTAGAAAGACCTTAAATTTCCTTTAAAAAATGAGACTATAATGAAGAAAGCCCCACTTATCTCAAATATGGGCCTAATGTGCAATTAATTTTATTTAAAAAAGTAAGTGCCTCTGATTTTAGTCCATATGAGTAAGTCTAAAAGGAGACTACCAAGGGCTGTATTTTATACCACAGGCTTTCCCACTGGAGGATAGAGCATCCCATGCAGCTAAAGCTGACTGCCTGAGTGAGCCTGAAGGACATGGGTTAGAACATGAAGAAGACTTCCTTAAAGGACCTGTCTTGTGGCTTCATTGATGCCCCTTTCCTGCCACCTAATCTGGTGCAATGGTGCCTCATGTTGTTGTATGACTGCAATATGTATTTTTCACAGAAAAAAAAATGTAAAAAAATGTGAATTTTGCCTGCATTTGCAAAATATATTTGTAAGCATATGATACTTTTGAGTAGGGATAAATTTACTTGTGGAAAATACATATATGTTTGTGAAACATATAGCTGTAATAAAACATGTATTAGTTGAAACTCAGTGTATTTATAAGGTTTCATAGATATTTATTGCATAGTCATATTCCAAGATGACTGGTTCCTTGTACGCCTCCCTCGAAAATAAGAGTATTCTGATAGAGATGTTCAATCCAGAGAGCTTCTGAATTATTTTTGCCAAGTAAGAGAAAAGTCTTTCTGAGGTACCTTAAACAAAGGTTTGGCACTAAGACTCTCCTCTGCAGTCATACCTGACATTTGAAAACCCCAAAAAGTTTTTAAGATATTTGATAGAGGGAAATGGGTAATCTTCTGCACACACTCCATTGCAGTCTGTAAAGAATGGCTGTATTTGGCCTCTTACCAAAGTGCTGCAATTATTGATAATATCTGTAAAGCTTGCAAGCTTTCATGCTTGCTTGCCTTTTAAATGAAAACTTCCACGGGGCATCTTAGCAAGGGTGTGCATGGGCAGAGTCAGAGAGCAACTGGAAGGAAAGGAGCTGCTAGGTTCTAAGCGTGTGACACCAGTGAAGATCTCACTTTTCCTGCATGTGGTGCACTAATTCAAATATCTTACTGATCTAAAAATTGGATCTTGTGATTTGACCTTTTCTGCATATCTCTATTTCACAAATGAAGAATTAAGTTTTTAGTTTGAGACTGAACTAATGCAGAAGTGTATTTCTTTTCCTTGCAGATCCATAATTAATTTGCTATATCATGTTCACCTTCTCTGTATGTCATTTGTCTTTCTTTTATGTGCCTCTCTTCTGGTGAAATAGGTTTAAAATCCCTGACCTGCTCCTCTTTTGCACGCATATATAAAATAAAGGCAGTGTATCTTTTAATTCAGGATTTATGTACATATAGATTTCCAGTGACATTCAGGAGTGAACAAAGGTCTCTTAATATCTGAACTCTGCGATCTTAACATTTGACAACATTTGAACAAAGCCTTAACAGGGAAAGGAGCCCAGTAGAGACATTCAGTGAGAAAATTCTGATGGCTAGAAAGTAAGTTTCCCCTGTAGAGAAATTACTTTGCAATAGACATGGACTAAAATGACAAACATACAGCTCATTGCTGTTCTTAAAAAATTTGCCCCCAGAAAGGGTGGTTCCAAGCAGTAAGTTCCAAACTGCAATTAGAAGTGTTGAGCACAGTCCTGGAAGCGATTGACACTATGTGGGGAAAGAATCCTCCCTGTATCACAGAATCATGGAACAGTTGAGATTGTAAGGGACCTCTGGAGGTCATGTGGTCCAACTCCCTTGCTCAAGTAGGATCATCTAGTGCCAGTTGCCCAGGACTATGCCCAGATGTCTTTTGAATATCTTCCAAGGAGGGAAACTCCACAACTTCTCTGGGCAACTTGTGCCAGTGCTAGATCACCCCCACAGTAACAGTGTTTCTTGATGTTCAGAGAGAGGCTCCTGCATTTCTGTTAGTGACCATTGTTTCTGGTCCTGGCAGCACTGAAAAGAGTCTGTCTCTGTCCTCTTTGCACTCTCCCTTCAGGTATTTACGTACACTAACAAGATTCCCCTGAGCCTTCTCTTCTCAAGCCTGAACACTCCCAGCTTTCTCAGCTTTTCCTCATAGGAGAGATATTTCCATCCCTTCATTGCTGTGGCCCTTTGCTGGACCCTCTCCAATATGTCCATGTCCTCCTCGCACTGAGGAGTCCAGAGCTGGACCCCGCACTCCAGGGGTGGCCTCACTGGTGCTTGGTAGAGGGGAAGGATTATGGGCTCCCACCTGCTGCCTGGGATACCATTTGCCTTCTTTGCCTCAGCTGCACGTTGCTGTCTCATGTTCATCTTGGTGTCCACCAGGACCCACCCACTGCTCCTGTCCAAACATTTGGAGTTTTGTGGGTTTTGGTGTTTTTTTAAGTGAAAACTGGCTTTAAAAAATGTTGAATTATGACCTGAAGATGAAGAATATTTTAATGTAAACATACAGTCAAACCAGTCAGTTTGGTTTACTGTATGTTTTGAAAGTAGACTTGTATTTTTCTGCCCTCCTTAGGGATGATAAAATAGCTGCAGCCGTCCAAACAGCAGTGCATGCTTTTTTGGTGGAACTGTTTTGGGGATTAACTCTGAATCCTTTACCTGTTCCATAGTATTCTGAAGCGTGGAGAAGAATAGAAATATCAAAGCATGAAGCCTCTCTATTACTCAATACTGATGTAGACCATTTTCTAGCACTGCATCCATGTAAAGATGTGCACTCCTGCTGAGTGGTTAGATCTGTATCTTACAGTTCTGAAAGATCAAGATTTCATTCTTAAGCACGCTTTTGCATAGAGTTTTGCACATGGAAGCTAACAATCCAAATGTCTAATTTCTGGCCACAAGGATACATGTGACAAGATACTTAACCTTGGGACAGGCCTCGTGTCAAAGGTCCATCCGACTGTTGCTTTGGTAGTATGCTAAACTGGGAAACTTGGCTGTGAAGACAAAACAAACAAAAAATGTTTTTTAAGGTTTCTAATAACATTATTCTTTCCACTTTGTTAAAATATGAGATAGTAGAATAAACTGCAAAGTTTTAACTTTTTTTGGGAGATATGATGCCATTACTAATAGCTCAGGACTATTAACTTCCTAAGGAACGTGAATACTGAACACACAACATGGTTTCTTATTCTGATGGGACTCTTGGATTGATCATTACTCTGGTATTGTTCTGCCTGTCCCCATCCTTAAAGTGGGTATATGCAAAAAAAGTCTTCAAAATCAGTTCTTATTCTGATGAAAACCTATTTTTAGAACAAGGTAAGTAAAGCAGAGAGAAATACATCAGCTGGGTGAAATGGAACCCAGCACATTTCCTCTCACCAGCAGTGTCTTCACAGGTCTTATTTTCAGTCTTGGTCTTAGCAACTTTCAGAGGCTCCGTGGGTTGCAGCAAATTATAGATGATCCTGTCTGATCCCTGGGAAAATATCTTTCTTTTCATCATCTCTGAAGTCTGATTGCTTTTGTGCATCTTGCCCCAGCTCTCTTATTTCTCTCTGTTGTGGTCATACTGGTCTTTGCCCCAGCTGTGTCAGAAGCTTATTTGTACATAGTGTTCGCAGTTTTTGGTGGGGAAGGAGGTATCGCCCATTCACTCCAGATGGTTCCATCTTCCAGGACAAAGTAAACAGCTGCTTTTTTTCCCTAAACTGCCCAGTTGCTTGCTTTGAAAGGAACACACATATTCAGTATACTGCTAGCAGCCAAATGAAAGCAAATATTTTCTTTCACAGCTCTACACTTTGTCTTTTCCCTTGGCTGAGATGTACTTAGATAAATATTATATTGCATATCCTACGTGATAGCCCACGTTAAAGTCTTTCCAAAAACAACTTCATGTTTCAGCAACCAGCTCATTACTAACTGCAGATTTGTGTGGTAGTTATTGGGCTATTTACCAACATAAATAGGTAAATAAAATTAAATATGTTTAAAAAAAATGCTTTCTATTCTATTCTCATTTTACTTCTGGAACTAGATTGTATAACACCAACCTAAATTACGTCAAAATGTAATTTTTGCCTTTATCTGTGGAAGCCAGTAACTTGTAGTATGGAAGGATGTAGGACTTGAAGTGCTCAAATTCATTGTGAGAGGGAGATGCAGTAACAGAAACAGCAGAGTTAAAATGTGAGAGATTCAGATGAGAAGTGAGGAAGTATCATCAGACCTACGTGAAAGGGCGTGTTTTGGTCATTGATTCTGCATGTCTTATTTACATTTCCAACCATAGAACTCCCTGCACTTGTTCATGAACATCATTTAGTCTGGCCAAGTTGTAAATTGGATTGTGGTGTAATTATTTCAAGATGGGATATTTTAAGATTTTTATAGAGTAGTAAATGAATTTGGGATGAGAATTATCCTCATGTTTTGTGCCCATTTTCCCAGTTTTCTAAAGACAATGCCTCCTGTTTTCTAATATTGTTCTTTTCTTTGTTTGTTTTATTTTGTTTCCTCATTCAGATTGTAGCCTATACTGTCTATATTTGCATGAAATGTGGTTTCTTCTCTTTGAAAGGAGACTTCCCACTTGTCCTTCACTTTCACTCTTATCCCCAAATGAACATGTAGTCATTTTATAGAAGGAGAAATGGGAATAACAGAAAAAGATGAGTCAAAAGTTTTCTCTTTGACTATACTATTAGATTTATGGACCCTGTCTAGAAAAAATAATGCAAAGAAGGAGGAAAAAAAAAGTTATGCAGCAAACTGCAGAACAAAAGGACTTCTAGTTTTATAGTGCATTTCCCACTAATCTTTTCCTCTCCGCCCCATGTTAAATCACGCTACTTTGTTGCTGTCATTTTTATTATGAACTACATAAACTATATTTATATTTATATTTTATTTTTGATTTTCATTTAAAAAAAATGGGATGTTTTAAATGGGTAAGGGGACTCTTCATATATTAGTTCRTCACAGTCACCTGATTCTTATGAGTGAAATACTGATACAGCCTTGCTTCAGGATAGCAGCAAGGTGTTGCTAGTTGAAGGTTTTGTATGTAGGAGAACTTGGTGAGCTTAAAGAAACATCTGGACATTAATAGGAAAGAGAAAAGGAGAAAAATGCCAGCAGCTAAAAAATGGAGGAGAAAATGAGAATAGCAGTTTCTGTTGCGAAGCGAATGCTGTGTGCTCTGAAGCATTGAAGGAAGGAGGGAAGAGCCATCAGGATGTATATAAGGAGGGCAGAGGAAAAGAAGGTGAGGTCGGAAGGGAGTTTGAAAGGAGGGAAGTAGACGGGTAGTGGTTTTTTTCCTTGTCTTCTGTTTTGATTTTTTTAATGGTTTCTTGTTTCTTCTTTTCTTTTTTTTTTTACTAGGGGGCTAGCCAGCATAAATTTCCAGAACTGACTGTGTACAAGCTACTACTTGTTAGCCAATTAAGAGTTTGACTGTTTATGAATAGCTGCTTAGTAAAAAATAGGAAAATTGAACATTGATCTCAGGAGAAGCTTCTCTGTAACAACAGTACTAACAATATGCATATTTTCAGTTTGAATTCTTCCACAGAATCATAGAATCATGGAATATCCTAAGTTGGAAGGGACCCAGAAGGATCATCAAAGTCCAACTCCTGGCCTTGCACAGGACACCCAAAGAGTCACACCATGGGCCTCAGAGTATTGTCCAAACGCTTCTTGAACTCTGGCTGGCGGGTGCTGTGACCACTTCCCTGTGGAGCCTGTTCCAGTGCCCAGCCTCCCTATGGACGAAGAACCTTTTTCTAATATCCAACCTAAACCTCCCCTGGCATAGCTCCATACCATTCCCTTGAGTCCTATCACTGGTACTCTTTGGCTATTTCTTTTATTTTTCTATATGCTCCTTGAGCAATTAATTTGAGCACTTAGTTTTTTAACTTCTCTTAGGAAAAGCACAGTTGCATCTCGTCCTGTTTCACATCCTTCTTATCTTCCTTGTGGCTGACTTCCCCCCAATAACACTTTGTCTTCTGTAAAAACAGAGATTAAATTCCTATTGATAATTTTATTTTAGACTATGTCAGAGTTCAGATGCATGGAGCTACAAGTTTCATATGTCAGATATTACAATGCATACTCCAAATACTGGTTTACATTATTATTATGTGGTTGGAAGTATAATCTTACCAGTAGAAACCTCTTTCCTCATCTGCGTTTTCTCAGTGTAGGGTATGCCATGTAGACCATGCTTTATAAAGAGGCAAAATTCCAGGATGTTTACTTCTGTTTTCTCACAGATTGTTGTGTATTGGATGAGTTGTAGTTTTCTTGTCTCTGAGAATTTTTTTTTAACTTAAACGTAATGAATTTACTTAGTAGGGATTGTGAGAACTCAAACCTGAGTTACACCAGTTCCCCAAATATAATAAACTTTTGTAACTTTTCCTAGCAAAAGCTCCAGTCACCTTGCTGTTGTCCTTGGCTTTTTTTATGTACAAGGCCTTACTTGCAAAGGATGCACAGAAAGCAGCAATGAGATAAAGAAGAATATTTTCATACCTAGTTTGACTCTGAACTAGAATATGAAGTGACTTGCATATGCTGAGCAGTTTTTCATTGACTTATGTGTTTCAGTGTGCAGGGGGACTGGCTCAGAGTATGGCTGTACAGAAGCCAATGGAGAATGTGTATCTGTTATTCTGTAGATAGGACACTGGGGAAACTAATAGCTGTGTGTAACCAGTATCAATGAACTTGACTCCTGTGTTCCCACCTGCAGTGGTCACCTAGAGACAAGATATGTAGCATACTCAGAAGGTAGAGAAGAAATACAGGCTCTGTTTAACCCATGAAAAAAGATTGAAATGTCTGAATAGAAAATCCTTGCTGCCATCGCACCCCCAGAATGACAAGTCAGCTTAATTGAAAGAGCTGTAGGTTTTTTCCTGTACTGTTTTGCAAAAATTGTTTTTGTAAAGTGGATTTTGAAGAAAACAATAGAAATTATTTTTATTAAAAAAGAATACTCTTAATTCTCCAAAATTGAGACAACTAGGAAATGTTGTCTTGAATAGTTTGTACTTTTAGCAGTCTAACCACAAACAGAAAAGAGCTTGCAGCTGAAAATAGGTGAACATCTCAACTGCTTTCATGTGACTGCTGAAAAGCTGTCGGCAGAGAGGCCTTCTAACTCTCCCAGCATTTTCGTGAGACTTCTCTCTTTCTCTGTTTTCCCAGGCAAAACTATTATAAACAATCCTAGGAGTTTTTGTAAATTAATTAAGCTTCATGCAGCTGCACTTTGCTATCATTTTTGCTTAGATAARTATTTTGGAATAGGTGTTGTTAGAATTGACCAATGAACTTGGTAGGTGGCTGACCAAGGGTCCAATAGACTCTTGACATTTCTATAAACTTCAAGCAAGCTGAGGGATATAAGCCGCTCTGTAAAATAATAATAAACTCCACATCGCTTTGTTCTCCCTGGACTCTGTGTTGTATTTCTTGGAACGCTTGCGACACTTTCAACCTCCTTTTATAATGTTAACATTAAATTGCACTTGGAGGTAACTAAAAGTGAGAATCTGGAGTCTGTGCATGATACTTTCTGTTCTAGAAATATCCTCAAAGTGAACGCTGGTAGAGGGTTTGTTTCAAAGTTTATCATAGTTGGTTTTTCTAAATGTACACTTGTTGATTTGTATTTGTCTTAAAACTTACGTGATATTGCCATTGAGTTGTAAAGAACTGCGGGTAGAGAATACTTTAATAAGAGACTATATAAGTATTTATTTCCAAATTACGTACCTTTTAAAAACAGATAAGTTCAGTTGACTCTGTAAATTCCCTTCTAAGCTTTAGCAAATAATTTATTCTGCTGCTTTTTCATTTCATGGTTTTTGTAGACTTGTGTATGATACATAGGCTTTGGACAGGACAGTGAAATGAAAAGTGATTAATTTCTCCATAGATTCTGATCAATTTATATGAAAATGCAACACAATAGGACTTAAAGATCAGTTTTAGTGTCACATTAAACTATAGGTTTTTACTTTTCTTTCAGAGAGCTCTAAGCACTGAAGTACATATTGCCGTGTAAAAGAAAATATACTGTGTCCTGCCTGTGAGCAATGGATAAATAAAGGTAGTGTATCTAGAACACAAAAAGCGGTTGAACACAATGTAGAAGTATGTTAATCTCTCCAGTGCTTTTGAAAATTCATTCCTACTCCTTCAAGTGAGCTGAGAAAATGCTGAATCGTCATCCTGATTCATTGTGGGATTTCTGCCGATATGATTGCTTCTAATCACTGTATAACCCTTCTTTAGCAGAGAAATGAGAGCTCTTGTACAGATGGACTTTGCTAAAGATGAAATGATAAGGAACATGAAAGGGGTTTTTTTTCCTAACTTGTTAGTGCATCTTCTGTTTGGGTTCCCTCTGAGTTCAGCTCTTTTATCTGTTTTTTCAGTTCATTCACAAAAGAGCCCTTATTTGAAATATTCCAATTTTGTTGAAGAAAAACGACATCCTATAACCTCTTGACAATTGTAATTCCTTTTGAAGAAAATAATAATTCTAGTATATGTGAGTAGGGGAGTATTAATTTTACCATACTCTCCATTTTAATGCGCAGAACTTTTTTTTCTATTGAGTGTTCTCGTGTATCCATCCCTTTTCCATGTGTTGTATGTCCTTTCATTTCCTGCTTCTCTTGTATCAGATCAACTTTCATCCATTTTCCTTTCTCCCTGTGCTCAGCAACACATGTATGCATGCTTTTCTTTTAACTGTGGCTGTGAGCCATGTGCTGTGCACGTCTCAGAGTCATTGTGCCTCCTGAGCCTGTTCTGTCCCAGACAGGGGCAGGAATAGTAACCAGTATATTTATGTCATAAGACGAAGAGCGTTTAACCATAAGGACATTACACAAGATATTCATATAATAATGTGTTTGCTTGACCTTACTCGTTGCTGAACAAACACATCTGATTTTGCTATACTTCCCCAGTAAACTGAGAATAGTATTTGTGACATTAAGCTGCTTCTGCTTTTGTTCATCTGCATCTCCAACTTCTTAGAAACTTATGACCTGCTGACAGTCTTAGGTCTTAACCAGCTTCAGAGAAAACAGGCCCTACTGTGAGCTAACAATAACTGATTACTTTTCTTCTTGGGGATTTTGAAAAATGTAAGGAGTTCAGAAATCCAGTTTGGATGTTAATTCATTTCTGTCTACTCTCAAAATTCAAGAAAGGGGTTTACCATGGTTTCCTTTTACAATGCCAATATAGTGGTAGGTTAAGGACAGCTGTGACAACAAAACAGTGCCAGTTTTATTAGCACCTCTGCTACTATTAATACTTGTTAATTAATCTGTGTAATTGATACTAGTGTCACARTGTGGCCTCTTTAGGCTAGATGAGCAGTGGCCACAACCTTCCTAGAAGCCTAACGCTTGTCCAGCGGTGCCTCGGTGCGGTGTGCGACAGCCGGTGGGAAAGGCACAGCGCCGTGCCTTCCACCCGCTAATCCCACCAGCGCAGGTGGTCGCGCAGGCTGTCGCACAGACACCTTAAGACGGGAATAAAGAGTCGGAGGTGGACTCTCCTTATGATGTTTMACAGAAGGTGTTTATTCCTGAAGGGTCAGGGAAGGAGAGCACTAACTACAGGGTGACACAGGATTATATACTAAACTGAACAGGGGTGGAGAGAACACTGAGGGCCAATTACATTAGGGTCACAGGGAGGAGAAAAGGCGGGGCAGCAGTACACAAACCAGTAAGGGTAGGTGAGGGGAGGAGCAGGGGAACAAAGCCAATGGGGCATCAAGTGAGGGAGAACATTCTGGAACATAACCATATACAGAACATAGATTGACAAGGATAAACCAACTGAATGGGGGAGCATACCACTCCAAGGCCTGGGTGGGAGAGACTTTCCTTCTTGCCACAATCCAGGGGGAGATCTTGGACTTTGGAGCCTTTATTTAATACAACACCTGGGCTCCCTGGCCCCACTGGCTCCTCGGTTACTTGTGTGGCTGGTCTATCCGCAGCATCTCCAGCTGCAGGCCAAGCCACCACCATATCTCCCCCTTCCTTGTTTAAAGAAAGAAGGAAGGCCTTTTTATGGACCTAGGTATGTATTGTGTAAGGTAACTAAAGATACATATAACGGTTAAAGTAATTCAACTGCCTACAGAGTATCCTTGACTCAAGTTTTCAACTCCACTGCCTAGCCAGTTTCTGCTTCCTTTGGTTTTGGGTTCTTAACTGTTGCCGCGTGGATACTTTGGTGGTGCACGTCTTCTATCTAGACACATGCTTCTGGTTGAGGGGCAGTCTAAACGGGACGATTCACATGGTATTCTTGACTGATAAGATGGTTTGGCAGACCAGAAGGTGTTTGATCCTGGTTGGCGGTGTATGTAGGGTTGGACCAGGTTTTTCTGTGGGCTTGTAAATTAACATGATTAAAAACCAAAAGAAAAATAGCACTTAAAACATTAAATATATCATGTTCTCGGTATAAATTAACATGATTAAAAACTGAAAGAAAAATAGCACTTAAAATAAAACATTAACTCTATAATGTTTTTGGTATAAAAAGAAAAGAACAGTTCTCCCTTAGCTCGCAAAGCCTCTACCATTTATCTGAAGCCTCAGCTTGTTTCCCTCCTAGTCCTCTCGACTTCTAGTAGAAGTTTTAGGTAAGGGCGGGACATAGGTGAAGGGGTTGTTTGCATGGGAAAACATAGAAGGACTACTAATAGAATTAAAACCTGGAAAGATGGTGGTAGGGGGAGACCTGCCACCCCGCGGCCCCAGCCGCAGAATGGTAGGATGTTTTGAGAGTAGTTTGTCACCTCGCGGCCCCAGCCACGGAATGGCATGAAGCTCCAGCTGATCAGCAGTAGGCTCCACCAGCTGCAGCGGCGTAGGTGGTGAAGTGCACTGCACTATGCTCACGCATGGTGGCCGTGGGTTACGCCGAGTTTCGGGGCAGCAGCGCCAGCAGCGTTTAACTGGCGCTAGCTGGTCGTGCCGGCGTTGCGATGTGTTGGATTCGCCGATGGTGTCCGGAATACGCAGTGTTAACATCAGTCGGCTGGTGGTGATGTCAGCAGGCAGTGACGGTAGGCAGACGGAGACGGCGGGCTTCTGCTGCTAGTTTGCAGCGGCGCAGGATGGTGACGTTGTTGGAYGCACGGCGTAAGAAGTAGGCAGGCCGGAAGGCGGCACCACTTGACGCTGTGGTGGCCAACATGGCGGACATGGCGAAGCAGGCGGTAGCACAGTGGAGTGGATGGTGAGTTGTTGTGGACTGCTCGTGGTGGCGGAACTGCGCGGTGGTTCAGGGTGCTGCGTGGATGTTGTGGCTGGGCGCCGCACCGTTTGCAGAGATGGAGGTGTAGACGGCACCAGTGCGGGACACGCCCGGTTGGAGTGGCGACGGCGGTGTCGGACGGGTGGCTTAGCGAGCAACTTGGAATAAAACGCTGCCGGATCGGGCCGCTGTGTGCCCTGCAGATGTGGCGCCGAGTTCAACCTCGCCTCCCAAGACCATCCAGCTTTCTGCCCGTAGCCTGAGTGCTGTCGGTGGTGATACCGGCAGATTGGGCAGTTGCAAACTGAGTATGTCATAGTCCGCAGCAGTTTGTCACAGGTTGGACAGTTACACTGGATGCACCCTGTGAGCAACCGCACATTCTCGGTGATCTTTTGTTGTGAGCGGTTTTTTGACCTCCATCCGCAGATCTTTTTCGCCTTGCAGTCTTTTGACTTTCGCTTCTTTTTCCTCCCTGCCTGCCTTTGCCCCCGATCCTTTTTAGCCATGTGTTGGCTATCGGGCTGTGGATTTGGGACTGGCTTTCACCTATGTTTTCTCCCCCTCTTCCGTTTTGGGTTCCTCCTTCTGGATGCTTGGCCACACACCCCAGCCTCAGGGTCCTCAGATCTAGAGCTGGAATTTGGGAGGGCACTACTCTCCTCCTCAACCGAGGAGAGAGGGTGCCTGACTGGAGTATGGGGTTTATAGCCGACCGGGGCCACCTGGTATAATGCAGCAACGGACACCAAGATGGCGTCCTCCCCGTCACTATCCCATCCACCTTTGGCCCCGATGGCGTGGGAATTGGAGGAGGATGGGTTCCTAGAGAAGGAGTCACTAACAGAAGAGGTGGGACAAGGAGTGGAGTCCGCGCCTGAGAAGGGGTTCCCGATGATAGGGGAGGGACCCGACGAAACACCACTTGACGCTGAAGAAAGGGGACCCGACGCATTAGGTGGATTGTGAGGCATTTTACAAAAGGGTATATGACACAAAGGGGAGAGACACCAGGGCGACAAGATGGCGGAATCGGCAGCGCGGTTGGCGCCATCTTGCAAAACAGAAAAGGGAACATTGTTCTGTGGAACATGAACTTGAACTAGGGATGAGGGTATAGGAGAACGGGCAAGGGAAGAACCCGAGATGGGGAGACCAGTCTCATCTTGGGAACTCAGGGCAGCATGGTCAGTGCTGTCCCGGGCAGGGGATGGCGGAGACCGGGAGACGTCAGGGAGTCGATAGCAGCCCTGCGCCCTCGGGCGGGTTACGTTTTCCGACCTCCACCAATACTGGGAAAAAGGTTGAGGGACATGGGAAGAGGTAAGAGGGGGACCTGAATTTTCCCTGAAATTTCTCAAATTATTCCCCTCACAAGTAAGTGACTTATGAATACTTAACAACACAGGAAAAAAATTCCCCAACTGAATTATCCCCTCTGTCTCTTAGATAAACCAAACGGAAAAACTTAAAAAGCCACCTAACCAAACATTCTAAAAGCCCCTTAGAAAAATAAATGTTTCCCTCAACAAGGGTACACACAACTTGGAAAAACACCTCCCACTGGGGACAGGTTAAACCTCCACCCATCCTACCCAGAGAAAACTCACCCAACACCAAGAGGAAAGGAGCAAAATAAAGGATGAAAAGGGTGACCCAGGAGTTTCTACCTCTCAAACTCCTGGATTAAATAAAACTCCTGGCGTGGTTCCCCGTTTCTGACCGGTCCCCTTGCCACAAGGACTCACCCAAATTTTTGCCTTGGGGGTGTTGTCGGTCACCCCACAGGAGAGACCTAGTAAAACCTAGATCTCTTCTCGGGGTAGCTGCTCACTGGGCATCTGCGGATGCTTCTAGGGACCATTCACTGCAGTCCCTGTTCGGGCTCTGTTTGTTGCGGCGTGGCTTCATTAGGCTAGATGGGCAGTGGCCGCAACCTTCCTAGAAGCCTAACGCTTGTCCAGCGGTGCCTTGGTGCAGTGTGCGACAGCTGGTGGGAAAGGCACAGTGCCGTGCCTTCCACCCGCTAATCCCACCAGCGCAGGTGGTCGCACAGGCCGTCGCACAGTCGACACCTTAAGATGGGAATAAAGAGTCAGAGGTGGACTCTCCTTATGATGTTTCACAGAAGGTGTTTATTCCTGAAGGGTCAGGGAAGGAGAGCACTAAGTACAGGGTGACACAGGATTATATACTAAACCGAACAGGGGTGGAGAGAACACTGAGGGCCAATTACATTAGGGTCACAGGGAGGAGAAAAGGTGGGGCAGCAGTACACAAACCAATAAGGGTAGGCGAGGGGAGGAGCAGGGGAACAAAGCCAATGGGGCATCGAGTGAGGGAGAACATTCTGGAACATAACCATATACAGAACATAGATTGACAAGGATAAACCAACTGAATGGGGGAGCATACTACTCCAAGGCCTGGGTGGGAGAGACTTTCCTTCTTACCACAATCCAGGGGGAGATCTTGGACTTCGGAGCCTTTACTTAATACAACACCTGGGCTCCCTGGCCCCACTGGCTCCTCCGTTACTTGTGTGGCTGGTCTATCTTCCACAGCATTTCCAACTGCAGGCCAAGCCACCACCATATACTAGTAAAGAATTTTTATATGGCATTTTACAGATAATCAGTAGTAAAGCAGAGCTTGGAAATAAATTCATTGTTTATAGGCATAAAAACTTATTTCCAGAGAGAGGGTTATAACCTAATCTCTTGAGTTTTAATTTATACCTATTTCAGACCTGAACGCTAGAAAAATTTTGCTTGTCTTTCATTGGAAAATTTATGATCTTAAAATATTTTAGAGGTTTTTTTTCCCTATCTGTTTAATGAGTTACTGAAACTAAACCATTGTGGTTCCATTGAAAAATGGCATAAACTTTTATTTATTATTTTGACCTTAATTGCTTCGAAGTGGGGAACAGTGCAGTGTGAAATAAGTTTAATTGCTTCAGCTTTGCTGAAAACACTTAAATATTCTTCTGGTACAGCAAATTCATGATCAAATTAATGTGGGTTTTGTTTAATATATAATTATATAGCTATGATGGATACTTGAGTTAATTACAGAAAATACATAAATTAAGAAATTGATGAAAATTGCAAATAGTGAAAATACTTCAGAAGCATACGAAGAAGAAGAAGAAATGGCAACGACTTGCTACAGATCATTTGCACAGCCTTAGGGTGCAAGTTAAGTAACAAATCTTTTTCCCAGAACTGATAAAGTTAGCACTGCACTGACAGTCCAGTCAAGAACAGGACAGGAGCAGCTTTTACTCCTGGGCAGAAAATGAGAGACTTTCTAACATACAGAAAAATGAAGTTCGGTGAATGGAGGAAAGAGAACAAAGCAGGAAGTGTGTGTTCTGAGCCTTTTTGTGGCGCTGAAGTTTTAAAAGCCCTGTAAGATCAGGAAAGATCTTCTGTTGGTGCATATTGCCGTAATTGTTGTAATTTAGACTATCTGCACTATTTTCACTTAAACTGAGGATTTAGCACATTTTGACAGCCTCAGTGACAGAATATATGATAGATATTTGCGTGACAGAATTTGTACAACTTAGAGTTGGCTTGCATTATTAATTCTTTGTGCTTGTGCCTGCCCCCTCTGCTGACCATGCTGAGGGCTCTGTTATTTAGTTTGACTCCATCCTATTCAATTGAGCAATGGCTGCAGGAGGCCAGCACATGTTCTAGGGCCATACAAGTACTGTTCAGCAGGATGCACTCTGCAAAGCCAGGGRCACTCAAGGACTACAGAAAGAGGCACATTAGTGACATAATACTGAGTGCCTGAGCCATGCTATGTAAATGCTCATTGTGATGAAGTGTTTGGTATGTGTTCTTGCTGTTGTATGTATATACAGTAGGTTGCTGCTGTTTGCAATTAATAATTTGCAGCTAATATTGTTGATGGTGCTATTGATCAAGTTTTAAAAAGTGTTTGGTGGCTGCTGTTTTCTTAACATCCTTTTTGCTTTACAGGACAACTTTCCTAACTCTCTGTATGCCATTAGAAAGAATGGAAGGAGTTTGAGGTATACAGGATTAAGGGATGGGCACACATCCAGGGAATCTCAGAGGGAAATATGGGCTGTGTGCCATGCACTGAACTTGCTACATATGTGCACATCTGATCTAGCATGCGCACACTACGCAGATGGTTCACAGTTGCACAGATCAGCTCCACGAAGCATGTCCAGATCCCACTTACCCAGGGCGTCTGGAAATCCTGGTTATATGGCTAGTCTGTGATTTCTCTCCTCTTTCTTCTTCCCAATCCTGAAATTCTGTCTGAGGGAGGAGGAGGAGATGAAAAAGAGGACATGCTGAGGCAGAAAGACATACCAGGCTCACATTAATGTTGGACATGCTGAAAATGGTGAGGTTACCATAAAGCAGTGAGCTTCAGGACCTCAGCTGAGCCATAATCTCCTGTGTGTATCTTTTTAGTTTGCTGTTGCAGTGTAAAATGTATTCACTTCACTTAAGCTGTGTCATAATAACTTACTGTGAATATTGAAATAAAATGCTAATGAGATACAGTTGGAAGAGAGCACATGGCAAACTACTGTAATACCACTGATGGCTGGTAACTCATATGCCTGTGATGGCAGGATCAGTTTTGATCAAATGCTTTCCCTTTTAATCTACTTGCTCTTTAATAATGGGCCTTCTCTAACTAAAACCTGCACCAATTTAAAGTTCAATTAATTTAACTTTTATAAGTTAGAATGTTTTTCTTAACCAATTAAACCATAATTAAAAGTAGAATATTTCTTAAATGCTTAAGGCCCCTTCATTAAATCAGAGAAAATTCTTCTTCACAAGACTCTGGCTCACTGTAATTTCTCTAAATAAAAATATAGTTCATGTTCCCAAATAACTTCTGTCTAAAAAAATCTACTTGGTACTCTTTTAAAGTATTGATCTAATTTTACATATTCTGACTATTCTTTCATTGGTAGGTAAAATTTTATGCTAATATTTTGCATTGACAATTGTGATGGATCAAATCAGGACTTTGTGAATGTGATGCCACATATGTACATCACAAGACAAGTTTAGGCGGGTTTTTTGTTTGGTTGGTTGGGGTTTTTTTGTTTTGTTTTTGTGTGACGCATTAAAAAATCCACCTTCTATGATCTCAGGATTTCTGCAATAGGTGTAGTCTCACTGATACTCTTGGCAGTCTCCTCTTTTTGATAGTAAAGTTTATTAATTTTCTTAGGAGTTATACATGTGAGTTATTTATGCACTTCATAATGCCGGGCTATTACGTACCCAGCTCTGATTGACTACCAAAATTCTCAGGCTCTACTTGTATAAATGGCAGGCTACATGACTATCTTCATTTCTGTAATACGTAAGACTTTTTTATCTGCTGAAAGTTTTGCTATGATAAGTCCTGAAATACAATCAGAGCACCAATTCTTATGGTGCTGTCAGTCTCTGTTAAATTATCATTCATATTTTTCAGAACATCCATAGCAGAGAAACCAGTCTTATCCTTTGCGCTGCACATTTACTGTTTATTTTGTTAGAATCATATTGCCTTTTTTAGTCATTGGTCTTTGAATGAATTACCTAAAGGTCACCTATGAGTGTTTTAGTAGAATTTTTTTAGTCCCTTTCTGAGGCAGTTTGGAAAATAATGGTAAATTATGTTTAGATGAGAGAAAAGCAACTATTCCAGGAATTGGGACTTCCTGTACCTAGGGAAAAATAGGATCAGACTTGGCTTTCTCCCATATTATATTGCCAGTAGGAAATACTAAATTAATTCAATAATTAATGTATGAATATTTAGGGACCTGTATTTTTCTTCCATTACACTCTGATTCTATTTAATTTGAAGGGTAAAACAGAGATCCTTGATTCCATCATTACTCATGTTTGGGCTTATGTTGAATTTGTGTGTTGCATAGATGTAGCTAAAAGAAATTCATTTTCACTGTTTGGACCAAACAGCTGTTTTCTTCCCTCTTGTTTCTGTGAGGTAGTCAGTGAAGAATAAATGACACTATCACGGTGAATGTGGGTTAAAAGAGAGAGTTCAACCAGTAGAATTAATAATGCCTTATACAAATGTGATATCTACCTGCTGTGGTTTTCTTCTGTTTTTCAAATGCTGCCATTTCAACCACAGAAACAGTTTGCAAATAGTTCTCACTTTACCTAAAAGCTTATACATTTGGTTTGCATGCTTGTATGGGAATCTTTATTCCTACCCCAGAGCACAATGTTCATTATTTATTCAAGAATGTTATCTATTTGTTTCATGTTTGTCTTTTTACTTCAAGTTTCTCTTTCACTTTAGATGCTGCAGACCTTTTTTTCCTTTAAAGTTCACAGATTTTATTCCTGATTCATTTCAGAGAATATGCTTTGCTTTACAGATTTATGTTGCCTATGAGTCTTGAGTACAAAAATTACTTTTCACTGCATTACTAATGTCTTAATTTATATATTTCATAAGCAGTATATTCTTGTGCTAATTCAGTTTTTGTTAACATGTTATTTTAGGTATTCTGAGTACAAAGATGTAAGTTCAGATGCTATACAGTGTGTATATATATAAAACTTGGTCAGCTTACAGCAGAACGATGCTGCCTTTTTTTTTTCCCATATCATGTATATTATTACTACTGGTCTGTAGTCTGGAAAGTGCATTATAGTTAAAAATGCTTGTACATCTTTCTGAAGCTTAGCATGAAGGCTTTCTAGCTGGAAATTGAAAAAGCCCTTAACTTTGAAAAAGCTCTTGAACTTTAATTATAAATATGTGATTAGAAGTACCAAACAATTTAGTTTGGAAGGGGTCTCTGGAAGTTATCTGGTACCACCCCCAGCTCAAAGTTGTCCTAGCTTCACAGTTAGAGCAACACGCTCAGGAGTTGCAGAGTCAAGTTTTGAATATCTCCAAAGCTGAAAAACCCACTACCTTTTTGGGCATCTTTTGAGGACTGACAGATCCCACGATGAGGAATGTTTTCCTTAGGAACTTCCCTTGTAGAAACTTGTGACCATTACCTTCGTGGTGTTTTTGCACCTCTGAGAAGATTTTTGTTCAGTCTTCTACATAAAGACCTGTACTATTGTTGAAGATAGGAACTGAACTTCAAGTTCTTCTTGTTCTCCAAGCTCAGTACACACATACTTCCCTCAGTCTCTGCCCATACGTCGTGTACTCAAGCTCCATAAGTTGGTGACCCTCCTCTGGAGTTGCTCTAGTTTATTTATTTATTTCTTGCAGAGTGGAATGCTCCAGATATTCCATTTAGAATGCTCAGGCATTCCATTTAGAAGTGACTAATAATTTCCATCACCCTGCTGGTTATATTCTATCTAGTACATCCCAGTGCTGGTTATATTCTATCTAGTACATCCCAGTGTGCAGACAACCCTCATTGCCTCAAGGGTATGCTGCTGACTCCTGCTACACTTGCTGTCCACTAAGATCCCAAGTACTTCTCTGCAAAACTTCTGTCAGCACTCAGTCTGTGTGAGGGCTCTGATGCACGGAGTTGTTTTTGTTCAGGTGTAGGACCTTGCATTCATCTGCATTTGAGGGGAAGGAAGAGGGAGAGGGAGAGAAAAGGAGGTTATAGTCAGCAGCTAGCTAGGTTTAGCACAATGGCTGACAAAGTGATACCAAAGGAAGGAGCAGGAGCTGGGAGCAGTACTGGTAAAGATGTAGATTAGAAGGTGTATTGAGTGACATATTGTCACTGATGCCACTTGCATACCTACTTTCTACTTCAGCCTCTTCATAATGCTTCTTGTGGAGTTATATTTCAGGTTGTGGTTTCTTTTTTGTTCCAATATGTGTGCATAAGCACACTTAACAGTGACAACAAATSACGTAGTTAAATTTTGTGTCTGATGGTTACTAATTTTGGAATCAGCGCCAGGTAACTTTGGAGTGTCCCAGAATGCATCAGTTTTCATGGTTCTGTTTGCAGTTTCCAGAAATGGCTTCATGTGACCTGAATTTAAAGAGCTTTTGGTGCCCAGTTTTGAGTCAGGCAGACCACCCATTTTAAAACATCACTTATTACTGCGGTCCTTAAAACTCACCAGAACCTCCGTTTGGAGGCCTGGGATTTAGAGCCTTGCTCTCTGACATTCAAAGCTTGGAAGTACACCCTTAGTCCCTGGACGAATATTCTTGTTAATAAATTGCCATATAAGGATGAGTATTGTTTCTTCCTAGTGTAGCTTCTTCTTTTTTAAAAAAAATATGGTTGCAGTTGCATGCTGAGGGGATAGGGAGGGAAGATGTTCAGAGATGAGCAGTAGCTTCTATGCATGAACTTTCACAGCCAGAACTACTCAGCTTGGCACAGAGGTAATAATGGAAGAGGGATATGGGAGTGGTGATCTACAAAAGCAAGAAGAGTGAGGAGAATAGGCTGATTGGCCAAGCAGTATAGGAAGGTGAAGATTTCCAATGAAATTATCAGGCATCTGTTACAAAAGAAGCAAAAAGACATTGTGAAATACATAGAGAATTTATTTTACTATACGATCACTGCCCATTTCTTTGATATTAAAAGCATATGGTAGAAAACAAATGCATGAGTTCAAACATGAATTGATCAGGTTTATGCAAGAATATCAACTGAAATGTTGAGCACAGTGGTGTCAAGGCAGACTTTGACTTATGATGTCCATACAACACAAGAATATGCCAGAGGAATGACCAGTCTATGTCCTGTTTTATGTTGGCTTAATTGTGTTTTAAAGTGTTTATTTACCTGGATCAGGTAGTTCTTATGCTTACAAATGCTATGGAGTTATACTGTCATGACTAAAGTTTTCTGAATATTTTTTCTCTGGATATTTTTTGTAAAATTAAATAGTTTTGAGATTCACCTAAGCTTAGTAAGTGAATCCTACTATAGTAGGATCCACCTATAGTAACACCTAAGCCAAGTAAACAGTAAATATTTTAAGAGAAAGGTAGTGTATGAACTGAGCAGTTTTTTAATGAAAATGTGCGTGGCAATAGGAATTCTTTTCTACTGAAAACAGAAGACCATTGATATTTCAAATAGGCAAAAAAGAAACAAAGCAAAGGAAAAATGCAAAACATGGCAGAACTTCTCAGCTTTTCATCTTGGTTCTTTTTTTTTTGTTCCTTATTAAGAAATAACAAAAATACCTAGCAAAACATCATTAGGAACTGTGTTAGGGGCTGCAACCTAATTCAGTCTCAAAATGGCATCTTTGTCAGATAATTGTACAGGGCTTGCAGAAGTTTGCAGGGGGATCTACAGGGAAGTTGGGGTGTGTCAGATAGCAGTATATGCCTGTTTAGAGAAGTTGATTGGCTTGAATAAGTAATAATTCATGGTGAGATTAAAACATCTACATGTAGTTCTTTGGCTCTGTAGCTGAATCTTTCTCCTAATTTAGGTGTTCTGAACATGTACTCATCATCTTAGTTCCTCTTAAAGCAAAATGAGATTGGAGAATCACATGTGATGGAGGATGGGAGCTGCTGATCTCTGTCTGAAGTAGACATATGCTATATGACCTCCTTAATATCCTTCAGGCAGTGTTGACTATCTTGATTAGATTTTCACTGACTATAATGGGACTTCGCCACCTACATGTGTATGTCTTAACCTTAAAGTGAATCCTGCTTTCAACTGCAGCTTTTAGAAACAATTCTTTGGCTTTTTCCTGCTCTGTAAGTTCCATTGCAACCTTTTTGCTGTGATGCCTCTTTTATGCCCCATCCTGTTCTAGTGTGCTGTTTCTCCCTTAATTTTTCCACATCCCCTTTGAAGGCACAGTTACTGCAGGAGCTCTGTTCTCCTGAGTCCTGTCGTAGAAAAAATCTGTTACAAACAACTGTGGAATGTATAGTAGAAACAATGAAATAGGTTCTAATCTCAATGTTAAATATATTAATTTTGTCACAAATCTTTCTTTAGCTATCTTTTACTTAATTGGTCATCTTCTTTAATGTGTTTAGAACTTCAGATCACAATTTTTTGCCTTTGTGTCCATCAAGCCCTTGGTTAAGATATAAATGACTGCAGTAATGCAAATAAATAAAATATATGTGAGTAGGCAGCAGGACTTCTTAACATTATATAGTTATTCTCCACTAAAGTATTAATAGCAATTTTAGGTCCAAATTCAGCTAAGAATTTAAGCATGTTTCTATGCTCAAGTCATGACTGGGAAAAGCAAAGCATGCAATTTGACAAGATTTTCAAATCTATTTTGTACTTGCTTGTAAAATAGTCTCCCCTGTATGTAACACATGCCTTGGACTGATGGTAGTGTTTTCAAGAACCATGAAAGCCTTGAGCTTGTTAATTATGTAAAATAATAAAGAAAACTACTTTCTGCCAAGTTTATATATTCACTTATAAACTTTCTATAAGGGCTTTTCTTAGTCTCATTTTTTCTCCATTCCGTTTAGTCAAAAGTGTTTACAGTGGGGACTATCACTTCAATAGGGATAACAACTAATAATAGCTAGAAATCATGAAAACTAGAAGCTGAGAAGACCTATTACCTTATTTAAACCTTTCCCCTGCCATTTTAGGATTGTTCCTTTTATTATAATTTCCAGTGCTTTCTTTGGTCCAGTTTTACTTTCTTAGACTACTCCCCTAAGAACACTATCACAATATTCAGTGCCTTTTTGTCATCCTCCCCCTCCCTCGGAATTTAACTATGCCAATTTTAACTTACCCTCACTTCTCATGTATGAGTATGAGGTATCCCTTTTTGGTACCTTTAACTTCCCCTTTTTTTGCAGTTTTGGACCTTCTACCATCCTTGAAGTTTCTGCTCTTCTTTCAGTTTGTATTTGCAATCTATGAGTTTAATTTTTAATATTTTCTCATAAGCTGTTCCTTTCATTTTCATAATTGTTTTTATTGCTTTTTTTTAAATACAGAATTCTCCCATTTGTTAATAGCTTTATGGACTTGCTCTTCCTTCTTGCTGAAGTCAGTGGGAAAAAATGAAGGTATGTTACTGCTCAGAACTCTTTCCTGCAATTTTAGTCCTGTATCCATAATAAATTATTTTTTTCTTCAGCTGACTCATATATAGGAGTTTTTTGCAGTTTCTGTATCCAATGGGACTAGGACTATTATCTATCCTGAGTGAACATAGTCATCACCTAGCTCAAATGATTCTTCTGGCTGGCAGGCCTTTTATTAACTTGACTGTGTCTGACTGGCTTCCAGACCAGATAGTTTGTATTCTGCCAGCTGGAAGCATGGGCAAAATTTGCAACTCAGCGTGCCTTCATGGAAATACTTTGAGGACATGATCAGTAATTTTGAGCAGCTGAGCCCAGCAACACTGATGAAAATACTGCTTTGCTAAGTAATAGAAATACTGCCTAAATGAAAGCTCCAGTGTGAAGATTCTGAAGCTATCATCCTTGAGATACATGCTACTCTAGGTGCTTTCTCTCCAAAATATTGCTAAGGGTTCATATCACTCTAGACAGTAAAGTGGTTTCTTCATATATATGGTGCCAAATGGAGAATGGTCAGGGTAAGTGTTTATATAGAGCCACCAACATTTTGGTTGGGAGTGGGTATTTGATTCCTGTGATTTCTTTCCACATTTGTAATGGCTTTTGACATTGACTGTGTATTTGAGGAGAAGAGATGCTTGAGAGCTAACAGCAAACAGTTACTCAGTATTCTGTGGGATTACACACATATGGTTGCACTCATATACATGTTTTGTTTTTTCTCACTCAGTGTTTCATGGGGACCAGACACTAGACAGTTCAATATAAACACTTTATAGCTGCAAGAACAAAGTGCACCCCACTTTAGATACTAAAGAATATTTATGCTCCACATGTCTGTAACTTACTAGTTTGGGTACAGTGTGAGCGGTATTTTGTCTCATGACTGAGACAAGGTCTGCTTGAAATAAAATAATTTATTTTCCTCTGATTCTTACCTGTATTTATGTTTTGTCTGGGTGAAGCCCGCTTATTAAGGTGTACTTTCCACCATGTCCCTGTGCTGTGCTGGAGGAGTATTTGCAGATGTTCTGCTGAGTCTAATCAAAGTGATCTTTGCAACCCTTTACTGGAAGGTCATAGTGGCAGAGGACCTAGTTGGAGGCCTCTCACTAGTGGTGTTCTGCAAGATTCAATACTGGGCCCAGGATTGTTGAACTTATTTATCAATTGCTTGGATGAAGGTGGAGATGCCTCCTCAGGAAGTTCGCTGACAACATAAATCTGTGAGGAGTGCCTGGTACCTCAGACGGCTGTGCAGCCCTTTAGAAGGACCTGAATGGGTTGGAGAGATGAGCGGAGAAGAGCTGTGAAATTCAACAAAGGCAAGTGCAGGGTCCTGCACCTGGGGAGCAGAAACCCCATGCACCAGTACAGGCTGGGGACTGGTCTGCTGGGAAGCAGCTCTGCAGAGAAGGACCTGAGGGACCTGTTGGACAACAAGCTGTCCATGAGCCAGCAATATGTCCTGGTGACGAAGAATGCTAGTGGTGTCCTGGGATGCATCGGGAAGAGCATTGCCAGCAAGTCACAGGAGGGCATCCTGCCCTTCTACTCGGCCCTAGTGAGGCCACATCTGGAGCGCTGTGTCTGCTTCTGGGCTCCTCAGTACAAGAGAGACACAGAGCTCCTGGAGCAGGTCCAATGGAGGGCTACAAAGATGGTTAAGGCTCTGAAGCATCTCTCTTATGAGGAAAGGCTGAGGGAGCTGTTCAGACTCAAGAAGAGATGACTGAGAGGGGACATGATCAATGTTTGTCAGTATCTGAAGGGAGGGTGTCAAGAGGATGGACCAGGCTCTTCTTGGTGGTGCCAAGCAATAGGACAAGAGGCAGCAGGCAGAAACTGATGCACAGGAAGTTGTACCTGAACATGATGAAGAACTTCTTTACTGTGGAGGTGACCGAGCACCGGAACAGATTGCCCAGAGAGGTTGTGGAGTCTCCCTCCCTGGAGATATTCAAGAACTGTCTGGATGCAATCCTGTGCAGTGTGCTCTAGGATGGGCCTGCTTGAGCAGGTGACCCACTGTGGTCCTTTGCAACCTAACTCATTCTGTGACTCTGTGAATACCAACCTGCTGTTTTAACAAAAGTCACCAAGCTGGAAAAATACCAGACATTATCAGTTTATTGGCAAGACCATTCTGGACTGGGAAGAACTATTTTTCTGATACTCTTATAGATTCGGAGGTAGGGACTGAGCTACTGAAATGGCCAGTGTGTGCTAAACACTTCGTTAGAATCAGCTCTGCTGGTTAATCCTTGAAAAGATTTTACCAACCAGCCCATGGTGCCCCTTCCCATCTAGAGATTTCATAGAAGCCAGACATTAATTACCAGAGGGGTTGCTCAACTTCATATCAAAAAAGTAGCTACCTGATGTACAGATACTCAATAGCTGCTCAGGCTTAGTGGCTATCGTAATGCTCTGGGCTGGTGTTTCTGGGTGTGCTAAATGCCAGTGTTAGGAAAAGATAGGGAAGATTAAAGAATGTGAGGATTAGTGGCACAGTAAGGGCTTTCTATCCTTGGGCAGTTGCCACTGTCCATTTTCACTGATATTAATAAATACAGCATGAGCCAAGTGGTAGTACCCTAATAGCTTCATTATGTGGAAATCTGCTTTTTTCCCTAAAAAAAAATAGAAAAAAGAAATGCAATTTAGCTTTTAGGTTATAGTTCAGACTCTAATTTCATATTCCAGGGTGATAGTTAAACTGTATGCTTTAACTTTTGCCTGTGATGCTATGTTTATCAGTCTGGTAAACCATTTACTGCTAGGCTGGGCAAGATATCTTGTAGCTCTTGCAAGCATACACATTTTAATGGACAGCAATTACATTACTCACACAGCCTGAGCTTTCTGTCTGGTAGAAAAGGGGTTAACACTTAATAGGGATTGGGCAGGAGGGAGGTAAAACAAGCCTAGGCAGAATGTCTCCACACTGAGAAACCGAGAATGGTTAATTTGTGCTCCAAAATGCTAAGGACAGCAGAAAAAAGCAACTAGTATAAATAATTAAAGGAGAAATTGGATAAATATTTGGGGAGGGGGTACTGAGGTGGTGTAATTGCTGATGTTAAGGAGAGGTGGACTTCTGTGCTTACCTGTTGTTCTAAGGTTTCCTACAGGCCATTACTTAATAACCTGCCATATGCCATAATTTTTAGAGTTTAAACTACATTTTTTTAAAAGCTTGCGTAAGAAAGAACTGTAGAACACAGACTGGGATGTGACTTTGTCATGCAGTATGGCTTTTTGATTCATTAATTTTCCCAGACTTTATTTCACCAAAGCAGGTCCTGGGTTGGCATCCTGAGCCCTACAGAAGGTCCACAGGGCTGGAAAAGTGGAAGGAATATAAATGCTTCACTGGAGCCAGACTTCGGCTGGGGCAGTTGCTGTCAATACACTAAAGTTGAAACACATAGACAGGGTGGTGGGGGATGTGTTCTGTGGTGCCACAGATCCCAGGAATACCTTATTTTGGGGGGTAGAGAATTAGGATTTTTTATATGCTCACTAACAGGGGTGTTTCTTGTTTCAGAGATAAACAGCTACAATGTCAGGAAAGCAAACCTGGGGTTTATTGTTTAAAAAGGGAAAAACCCAAATGTGTTTTAGTAACAAGGAGTGGCTTCACACAGAAATATCTAAAATACTTGAAGACCATAGAAAATTAAACTGGAGGCTAATATTCAACAAATTAAATATTTTTCTATTGAAGAAAGGGGAAGCAAGCAACTTACATCAAAATATTAAATGTTCAGTGGATCATTTCTAACAAAGCCCTTAAAAATAAAACTTCCATTAAGATAATCTTCAGAGCTCTGAAATACTTGCAAACACATCAAAGGGCACAAGAGCTCTATTAATCCATCAATTAAACTGCTTTGATTTTTTGTATCTATTTTCCTGTGTTTGTATTCTTATCTTTCACAATATGAATGGGTAACCTTATAAAAACATCCTATATGAATTGTGGGGTTCTGTGCCCCATCAGGTTCTGTGGTCATCTGGGGGTGTCCTCTGATACTTGCACGTAACCCAAGCGGAGCTTTCGCTCCCACACTGCAGCCAGCCTGTGCGGCGAGCCCAGCCTGGTGCTCTTGGAGACAGGGAGATGCAAGGTACCATTTTTTTTTTAGCAGACTGTAAATGATTCCTATTCTTTGCTCCACAGAACATCCGATGTGGTGCCCAATCGGCTGAGAAAGCTGCACAGACGTCAGTGTGTGTGTGTGTGTGTGTGTGTGCGCGCGTGTGTGTGCCTGTGTCTGCCTGCACAGCCAACTGCAGCTGGAACCTCCATTAGAGCAGCTCTATTGATTTCTGGTTCACACTGCAGTAACAGGGCTAGAGTGCAGGGTGGGGGGAGAAAAAGGCAGGGGGGAAAAGTAATCCCAGTGGTTTAAGAACAGGACTTAACCGAAGGCACATCGGGGTGTATGTGCATATGTATAGCTAAGCATGCCAGTTTCCAGAGATAGTCGCTGAGCTGTTTGCTTAAAAAACAACCACCAAAATCCCCCAGGCAGAGCAATCCCCAAATCTCATGAAACAACAGTCTGCCCAGGTTTCAGGGCCCACACATGCATTGATTGATGTTTGTCAATGCTGGTTTTGCACACCGGAGCTGGCTGGAAAATATTTCTATTTTGCTAAAGGACTACAGGAGAGGCGCACTTTAAATGGCTCTTTCTCTATGCATGCGTTTATCTGCTTGGTGACTCGAGCGGGGGTTAGAAATCCAGCTCGAGTGTGTCAAACATAGGGCATAGAGAGCTCCAGGAAGCTGCTCTGCGTTTACTGGCAGTCATTTTCTTGTGATGCATAATGCACAAGGTGCCACTGCAAGCTGAGGTGTAAAAAATGGAGGGGGTCGGGGTGGGGGGGGGTGAAAATGGTGTTTCTGGTAGTGACTGAGCTTTCCTTTTCATCTGAGGTTTCTTTCTCAGCTAATATCTGGTAATAATTTATAGCTGCATCTTAATATGTTGTCTTGGTATTTCAGCACATCTGTGAAGAAAATCCTTGCAAAGCAAGTGTGTCTTTTCACAATCACTGCATGTCAGTCTGGCAAACTCTAGCTGTGAACAGTATAGAGCAAAGGGGGGGAAAGCCCCCAGCACCGTTATCTGTTTGGGGGGTGGGGGAAGGGGCGACGGTAATACCTTTAAAAACCCGAAAGGCGGTAAGCCATTATTAGCAAAAGCTATATTGAGCATGCTTGCCAGACAGGCAGTGCAGCGCAGCTCAGCTCTAGTTCCGCCCAGACATGTGCCTTGCCATTTTCATTTTAATCAGTCTGCTCAGGATGGCTGCTGATTCATTTTGCGGGATGGCCCCCTGGGAGCCAAGGTGAAAGCCTGAGGCGAGCTGCTATTGCATCAATGCAGCACTCCACATCAGACACAGGGAGGGGAGGCAAGTCTTCAGCAGCAGATCGAGTTCAAAATACCAACCTCACTATTAAAAAAACAAACCAGCACACTGCTTCAAAAAAAAAAAAAAAAACACAAAAACAAAAAACCCCTCTGTGCAAGTAATAATTAAAAAAAAAAAAGAAGAGTTTAAATCTAACATCTTCCTCCCTGAATCATTAAATAAAACACTATTATCGGAGAAAAATCTCTTCTGCTCCTTCCTTCCCCTTGTACCCTGGAAGCACTGGAGCTACAATTTTTTTTCACAGTGCCTCTTTTAAAAAGAAAAAGGACACTCTCTATTTCTCTATTTACCTGATAACTAGCGGGGGGTGGGATACCTGATTTAGCTGGAGACTTTGATTTGTGGGATTGACAACCTTATTATGCAGTGAGMTTATTATTGATATTATTCTGCTCTCGGTTGCCATGACCACCTTGTGAGAGACATTCAATTTTCTCTCTTCCATCATCATTATCTATGAGGCCATCTGTTGTGGAAAATGAATTCAGCCTCATTTGCATGACTGATAAGCAAATTTTTTTTTATCTATTTAACAGAAGGTCATATGCCGGGGATTTGGAGCTGGTGAAAAAAAAAAGTGGAGGAAAAAAAAAAGGCATCTCGAGAGGATGAGTGGGAGTGCGTGCATTAGAGGATGTATGTGGAAGTAAAACAGATCCCTCAGGCCTGCTAGCCTATCCTACTGCATTTGTCATTCCTGCCAGGGCGACATTTTTTTCCCCCTAAGCTTCTGCACACTAAAGAGAGTGAGAGCTTTTTCCCTGCAGTCTTCTTGAAGCCCCCCTGGTTTTTTTTTTACTCAGTGTTGGTGGGTGTATTTTAATATATATATATTTTTTTAATTCCCTGGAACATGGGGTATCTTTTCAGTGTTCAATGAAGAAAAAAGCAGCCTTTTCTGGGTCTCTGTGGTATGCTTCTTACTCCTCATCCTTTCAAAGTTGTAGTAAGCCAGGGCGTTTCTTAACTGTGCTGAAATGTCTTGCTTATGTTTAACTTGTAAATGGTTAACAGTGCAGGTGTGGGCTGTGTTTTGTGCAGGGTGGGGTTTGATTCTTGCAGCTAACTGGAAAGATTATTGTGATTTTTGAAGTCGTTGTGTAGCTTGTACTTAAATGTCCATTGTTTGCTCTTTTCAAGTTCTTCTGGCAATACTGCTGTGCAGCTGAAATTGTATTGGGCTGTAGAATAGCTGATAAAAAAATCCTAAAGAATGTGTTTACTATATGAACGCATAATGTTGCAAGCATTAAGCATGTTGTTGTTTATATAAACTTGCTGCATGTGGACAGTACTTGTTTGATATGGAGAACCTGAGACAAAAACTTCACAGATTGGAATGCTCAATGACAGCCGAATGCAATTAAATAAAAGATTGTAAGATACTATGTTTTGCACTAAAATGACTTTTGAAAACAGTGGATTTGTTCTTTTAAGGGGAAGACTCGTATAAGAGTAGTATCTTTGAAACTACACTATCTTAAATGTTTTCTATCTGTAATACTTTTTCTTTAAAGAGAAAAGCTTTGCAAGTAAGGGGTGGTTAATTCAGTTAACTCTGAAAACATCATAATGTATATTTCAATTTTAAAATAGTTCTGATAAGTATGACTGTAGTTCATGTACATTTAGTGCAGATTTGTTAATCCTATTAATTTACTGCTAAAATGTAGCCAAAAAGTATAAAAGATAACAATTTATATTAGTAAAAAAGAAACTACTGAGTGTCTTATGGAAGAGGTGTTAGACAGGTTTGTTTCTTTTAATTGTCACAAACAAAGATTAAACTCAATGGAACAGAAGCATGCCATTTTCTTCTGAGTTCTGAACAACGTGCGCAGGCTCATCTAGGCAGAGGAGGTTTTTTAAACCTTTGTTTTCTGAAGAAGTAGCATACATAAAAATAGCCTTTTACATGATAAATGCTTTGCCTGGTTGACGATACTCCTCACAAGGTAGAACAGGAGAAATGCAGTACTCTTGTTCTTGCAAATAAATACTTTTGGATTTTATTTATAATCTATGGGGATTTTTTTTTTTTTTTTTATATTTCACACTTGCAATGGAGAAATGGTCATGGGTGCTGGATTTCAGGTGGAGAGAAGTTTCACTTTTATTGAGCTCAGCTAGAGACCAGATCTCTGACTTGTCTACCTTGAGTAACTTACTCCAAATTACTTGATTAAAATTCCTGTTTCTTATGGTTATATATTTGTTTATTTTAGAAAACACTCTGCAACAGATCTAGCATTACCTTGTGATAATCTATTGCTGAGAGTTACTTAAAGGGTACTCTTTTCTCCTATCTGTCTGATTTCAGAAAGAGTATCTTTCCTGTAAATTTTTAAAAAGGAATAAGATTTAATGCTTTTTTGGCATCCGCCATATTTATCATGCCTATTGGAATGGAATCTGTGGTGGAAGTTAGCTCACAGAACTAGTTTCACACTCAGAGCTTAGCCCAGTGCAGCTCTGGCAGCTGCGGGGAGTGGGGGGTGTCTGAAACGGTGCTGGTTTCCTCAATGGACTTCAGCTGGAAGTAACGGGATACTGTGCATTAGCAGGCTGTCTTGTAGCATGCAAAGGTTAAGGTCTCTGTCTTATCCCCACCTCCCCCCTCCACCTGAATTGTCAGCACCTTCCAAAGGCTAGTGAATAAAACCTGAAAAACTTCGGGAAAAGCCTAACAGATAACGCAGTCGATTCCCTTCCCCTGCCCCCCAAAAGTTAATTACCGAGCTTGGTTGGATTCCTCCCCGCCACCCTGACATTTGACTGCTGCTAATTCACTGATTAATCTCATTAATGTGATTATAGCAGGCTTTGGAGTTGGCTGCCATTGTTCTGCAGACAGCGCTATTCAGCCCCAGCCCGCGCCGCCCCCCTCGGCGCGTCGGTGCGGTTCCTTCAGCACCGGGAGCTGTCCGGCTCACCGGGAGCTGTCCGCATCACGAGCAGTCAGCGTTCACCGGCCCCGTGCCCAGCCACTGCTCCCGGAGGTAAAGGCAGGAGAGGCTTCATGCCTTCTAATTAGGTGGCGGGAAGATGGCTGTAGTAAAGCGCCAGTCTCTTAATTTAAGTGCATTTAAATTCTTCCTCTCTTCCAAGAGTTGTCTTCGCATGCATTCTGTTTTCTGGGATTGATCCATGGGGCAATGTAGTTTATACAGCACTTCCTTGCAGCAGTGCAATTTAACTCTCAGAAAGTGAGGGACATTACAGGTGTTGCCATACTTAGCTGGACTTTTTTGTCCTAGTAAAGAGTGCTTTGTTGAGCTAGATGGTTTCATTTATCTGTTTGGGTTTTTGTTTTGTTTTTGGCTTTTTTTTTTTTTTGATGTGCCAAAACCCCTGACATGTTCCAGCTCAGCACCTCAAAAATTAGGTTTGCCCTCACCAGCACTATTATTTCTTTCCTGCACCTGCACTGCAAATGCCCATTTTCCGGAGTTCGACAACAGGAAGCATTTTATTGATTTAAAATTGATCTGGAAGATCTTTTCAAGGTTTCATTATACATATAAATGAGTTTTGCAGTCTTCAGTTGCAACAGTATTTTATATTCAAGTTCGCAGGTGAGACAGTTTTAAATCAGACTAGGAATAACTTCTTTAAAGTAAGGGATTTTACATAGCACTAGGGCTCTGCCGTATTTGGTATTTTGACTTTTATTATCTAGAAGTTACATTGTTATCATTTAATAACAGCCAATTGCACATGCGCAGTAACCTTCTTTTTACCATCTCTTTCATTTGTATTCTTTATGAGCATGACCCCGTACTGAAACTGAAGCCACACATTAAACTCTAGTGTGTGAAGGATTTGCCAGGACAAGCAGTGAACTCCCGCAAATCCCTAAATTCAAAATACTTTTAAGAGAAAGTGTCCTCCTGAGGAAAATGTGGGATCTCTTAAAGAACACACTGCATTTTAAAGGATTTGAGTGTAGTAAATGTCAGTGAAACCTCTTCAGCCATTGCAATCTATGGATAAATAATAATTTATGTTCAAAACTGACAAAGTGCACTAAACCCAAAATACTCTCTTGCTTTTTTTACTATGACGTTCACATAGTTTTTCAGTCACTGATACCATATTCTTAATAGGGTTTCCTTTTTTTTAAATTTCCTTTCCTTCTCATTTCTTTTTCACCCAAAATCAACAGCCTAGGGAGTATTGCCTCCTTAACTGCTTTAGAGAACTATACGTTTAAAGGATGTATAAAATAGGATTGCATAGGAACAGGTTTTAACAGTGACAGCCACAATATGCAAGCCAATTAAGGCTGCTCGTTAGCGGGTATATTCTTGTAATACTCCTGTCAAGCTGAAATTGTACTCCCTTATTGACAGTAGTGGGTTCGTCTGATGCTTGAATTCTGCTTTCTGTGTTTGTCTAATGTTTCAAGTCTTGTTAGAAACTGCTACTAGCCAGAAAGTAAAAGAAATTGAAGGTTTTCAAGCATACTTTACCCGAAATTTGCTAACCTGGCGAACTTGACCTGCAGGAAAAATATTGTGCTCTCATTAACGCTGCTTAAACATGACCTGCATCTCCTTTTCCCCATGGATACTACACACTGACGAGACACAGGCTGGGGGAGGGAGAATCCAACCCACAACATTAAACCCAAACCCATACGTCTTATGGAGGATAATTAGGCCAATGAATTACCAGTCTCCCAAATTTTTTCCACACTGTTTTTTTGTAGATGCCTCTAATTTATGCAGTGGCCTCCCCCCACCCCCCTTAACACTTAACCCCTTAATACAAGATTTATATACATTTGTCCTCATTAAAGCAAATATTGTTTTTGTCTTCAGTGGGAGAAGCACCAGGCCATTTCTTTGTGTCACCCCAAAGGCTGGACAAGATGATGAGGGTTTTTTTCCCAGATAAATCTCCTTCAAAAAGCTTGACAACACCTGCCATGATATATGTGCCACATAGTCGCCTTCACTATTCTATTAAGGCTAGCTAGGATCTAACATAAGGCAGCTAGCTCTAGCAGAGGGAGAAGACAAGCTTTGATTTTTCAAATGCAAATATCGTTATCCAAAGGTTCTGCATGTAAACCTGACGTTAGAAAATGCTGAGATTCATCTCTAGGGGTGTAGATACCCTATACACTTGCAAGGGGGCCCTTTCATCGCCAGGTGTGCATGTGTGCTTCTCAGGCTACGTTGATTTGTGTGGAAAAAAACCAAACTGACATGCCCTCGGTACGACACAAACATGGTAGCTCTCCCTCTCCGCTACGAGGAGGCTTTTCTCCCCGCAGACCCGTTCCCCCCTCCCGCCCCCTCCCTGCGCGGCGCCCTCCGTGTTCCCTGCCCGCACCTGCGGCCCGGCAGCTCCCGAAGGCTCCGCGCCTCGGCCTCGGGGGAGCCCTGCGAGTGCAGGGAGATGTAATCAGAGATGACAGAGAAAAATTAAGGAAAAAAATCCCAAACAAAAACCCCAAACCACGAGCGAGGTGGAGATGGGGGGGCGGGGGATGAGACACGTAAGTCTTTAAGTATTTTTTTTTTTTTTTTTTTTGCTTTCCGAGGGAAACACTGCGTTTTCCACCAAAAGCGTGGATGTCGTGAGGGCTCTTCTATTGTTTTTCCCTTCCCCAGCAAGCTGGCTCTCCTCTGAATCCCTGTGACAAACTTACCCTCAAAAGCCCTTTTCCTGCCATCAGAGTGGGGCTGTGGAGCTGCTCTGACAGCTCGGCGTGCGAGGGGCTGGTACGCAGAGACTCGCGTTCCCTCCAGACCGCAGTGTGGTGCCTGGCAAGGCTGGGTGGGGAGGGAATGGCAACCTCTACGGTAACCGACATGTCTGGTGTTCACACGTCAGGCAGCGGGCTCGGGAGGGATTACCTCCCAGGGCTTGAGGAGGGTGTTCCTCGTGACTTTTGGGTCAGTCTCCCCCGCTTCTGTCGCGGCCAGCAGGGTCTGCCCGTGGTGCCCTCCCAGCCGCGGGGCTGCCCGCACCGAGCACCGCCGAGCAGGGCGAGCCGCGGCGGGGAGGGAGGGAAGAAGAGAGGGAGGGGTGCGGGGAGGAGGGGGCTGCAGCAGCACAATGGCAACGAGGAGGGCAACGAGACCGGCAGGCGCGCGTGTGTGTAGGGAGGGCGTGTAGGCTGCATGCGTGCGCTAGCCAGGGTCCTTCCCGTGCCGAGCAGCCTGCCTGCGGGGATGGGCTCGCAGGGCGGGCGGCACCCGGCAGGAGGCGCGGCGGTGCCCGGGGCAGGGGCCGGGACACGACAGGGCTGAGTCCGCGGGGGCGTGCGGAGTCCTGCCAAGGCAGGGGGGAGCCACCGCCTCCGCGTAAAGATCACAGGCTGTCACGCTGCTACCGAAATGACATTTCGGGGACGGGTTTAAACGAAGCGACTCCCCGCTGTCAAGCCGCTCCCGTCGCAGGGACATCCGGCAGCCCGGGGGCGAGCCCTTTGGGGACGCTGTCCACGGGCGGGCGAGCGCCGGAGGAAAGCCTCTGCACAGCCGTGGAAGGCGGTGAGGTGCCTCTTCCCAGTCATTGTCTTTGTGACTCGTTTAGTAACGCGGTCCCTGCCTAAGCGCAGGCAGCGAGAGCCACAAAATCCACGTCAAATTGCTGGGGAAACGCTGTTAAGGGTTTGTACATGCAAAGCTGGCCCTTTATGCGTGCGAGCCCTGGTTTCTGTTTGGCTCTTGATTACATAAAGTTGAGCCGCGCAAGTTGCTAATGGTGTAAGGCTGCTGGTCTTTTCTTCCGTAAATAGTTAATTTCTTTTGTTTCAAAGGGGAGAAGGTGGTGTGAACAGGTAATATAAGCGAGGCTTCAACGAAATTAACTCTAGAAACCCTGGTGTGGTACCCCAGCGGAAAAACAGTGATGGTTTTCAATCAATATTTTCTTTTTAAAGATACATAAGATACATTTAGAAGCCTAATTTGTTGGGGCGCCTTTTTTTTTTTTTTCCTCTCCTGTTGGGGGTGTTCTCTATCGGAGACACCATTTTACGCCAGCACAGCGGCAGGGGAGTATTTTTAGCGGTCTCCCCTCCCGGGCGGCTGCGGCGTTTCGGCGTTCCCCTCCATTGGGTGGAACACAGCGCCGGCGCGGCGCCCCCCGCCGCCGGGGAGCCCGGCCGGGGTGCGCGGCCCCAGCCCTGCCCGCCTCCCGCCGCGCCGCGGGGGCCGGGCCTGCGCGGCCGCGCCGGGCACTGCACCGCGCCGCGGGGCCGGCGGGATGGATGCGCGCCGCGCTGCTTAAAGGATGCGGGCTCAGGCGGGGTAAGTCAGCAATCTGCTACGGATGCTGTTCTGCTGCAGTAATGTGGTCTCTAGGGGAACTCGGGCTGAATGCATGCTACGCTGCCTAGGCTTCCTCCAGCCCGTCGCCTCTCTGCTCTTCTTAAATGGAGGTTACAGCTGATCTATCAGCCACAGAGCTGCACGCATGCCCACCTTCTCAGACTTCAGTGGTGGAAACTTATTAATTTCTGCCTTCGACTTCAGGCCCGTTGGTTTCCTGTCTGAAAGCATTATTACTTTTGTCCATGTGGCAAAATAATTAGCATACAGATGAGAAGGGATCCTGCCTCTGAGCCTCAGTCGCAGGAGAAGATGTGCAGTGGAAAGTTGATTGGATGAATGGAGAACAAATGGTGGGCGTTCAAAAGCATTAGGAGAGTTTTGTTGTCGTGGAGCGGGTTTGTCAGTTTTCTGGGTGAATCTCGTAAGATGGAAGGCAGGGTGGCTGGTGCCGAGACGACTGCTTAACAGACTGTGGCCTACTTGAAGGTGCACGTTTGGACTGCATGCATAGATAATTCCTTTGGACTACTTTGTTTTGCAATCCTGCGGCTTGCCCTTTCCTATTCCCTCAAGGTAAATATGTCCTTTTATCACCGTTGTTGTTTGCAGGGCACTTTGCTGTTGTTGACAAAGTGATGGAAAGTTCAACTCTTTGGGCAGTTAACAAAGGAATAGCTGGGGTTTGTTCTTCTCCCACCCCAGCTCCACAACACATACTCCTGTGGATAGAGCTGGAGGAGGCTCAGCAGCTCGGGGCCCGATCCTGCTCTCCCTGAAGTCAACGGGGAGTTTGAGATTGCTTCCAGTGAGAACAGGATTAAGCTCTCAGTGATTGTTGTTTTAATAACGACTGCTGGAAATGTCAGATTTCTGCTTCCTATTTTCTAGAACAATGTGGGCAGACCTGTAAAATTAATAAGTACTGTTTCAATGAAAGCCCTGCTATGATTAGTTTTGGTTGGTGTGGAATGCATTTTCTTGGCTGAAAGGAAAAAAAAAAAGCTTATTTAACACAAACTCGCCAGTAATGCTAAAACCTAAGTTGCTGATTGACAAATTGCTAGTGATTCTCTAAGCTCCATATATCTTGATTACATATGTGTCCTTATAAAGGCTTCTTTTCTGAGAGAAGAAAATGAAAGAAAAAAATAAACAAGCTATCTGTAAATTACATATTTTTTTGGTCAGATAATAATACTGAGTCAGACTGGAATCCCACTTCTCGAACAGAGCATGCATTGATAGACATTTCTTATATAATTCTGATGCTGTGTATAAAATATGGGGTACTTGAACATTTAGTTACATTTCCTTTTTTTTTGTGCAATCATTTAGGAATATTTTTGTTCAATTTTAATGATTCCTAATCTCCTTAAAAATGGTGATTTTCATTTTAACTGACCTAATTTTGAAACTGCATTTAAGGTTGGGGTTAAGTAGAAATTATTATCTGGTAATTGTCTTTACATAGTTCTTGTGACTATTGTAGAAGAGTTTAATAGATTATTTGCTTTAATTTGAGTGATGAGGGGTTTTTTGTTACCTCTAATTATGTTGTTGGAGAGAACAACAGCTACAATTCCAAACGATGTTTAGTTTTTACCTTTCTCTGCTTTTTTTTTTTAATTGCCATTTCGGTTTTGTGTGATACTTTTATTTGTTTGACAGTTTTTGAAAATAAACTATTTGTTATGTCAGTCTGCAATCGAAAAGCCCCCAAAATATTGGAAGAAACTGTTAACCCTTGGTAGGCAGTTAGCAAGTACCCCTGATGATTTATTAAGGTTGATCAAGTTTGGAATGATAAGGTTAAACTTGGTTGCTGTGGTGTAGTCTGGTGACTATATAAATATATGTATTTATACTTGTTTGCAATATGACACATTTAAAAACAATTGAGATGCCAACATAACACTTTGAACATTAGAAATACAGAGTGATGCAAGACTATGTAAAAACCCAGGATCTTTCAAAGTAATTATATTTTTCTAAAAACTACATTGGTTTATCAAGTGAAACAAAGAGAAGAGTAAATGGTTACAATGAGTAAATGTAGAATGAGGTACATTTTAAACTAATCTTACAGTAGATTCAATTTGTATATATTTTACAGCTTGAACTTTCTGGGAGAGTGAATGTTCTCCCCCCCTCCCCCCTCCCCTTTATTTTCACCAGCAAGGGCAATACTTAAATGCTAAACATTTGCGGTGGTTTCTTTGTTTTGGATTCAAATAGCCAGTTAATGCCCACATTTTCAAAAAGGGCATTAGTTTTATTGTAGTAGTTCTTAGTTCATAGTATGACTTAGTTGCTTTACTCTACAGTCTTGGTTGTTACATATTATAGAATTGAGCAACTGTGTGTTTGGAGACAAAGACAATTAAGAAAGAAGAGGAGCTACTCCAGTGTAATCCAGAGATGTAGGATTTCCCTAGATTTGTTAAGGATTATTTTTGAGGATTTTTATTTTTCCTGGTGTTTTCTATTTTGTATAATTTTTGTGTTGAGGAGATGAATAAGATATGCAAAGGAATATTTTGATTATATACACATACACGCATACACATATGCGGCAGTCTGTTAGCTAGGCGTAGAAACTTTGCTGTATGAATGGCAGAAAAGGTTTTGTTTTGAAAACTGTTCTGCACTGGTCAGGCTTTTATATGGACTCTAAAAGAATGAAAATATAATTCCCATTCATTAGCGTTTCCATGGGAAATGAGCACGGGTATTTCTTTCTAAGTGCATTGCACAAGCACATTTATAAAACAAAGTTGTCTGTGTTAGAATAATTTCTTGATCAACTTTGAGAACAGTCGTTTTGTTGAGAGAGTCAGGAGTGGAAAAGTACTTCAATATTAAATAATTATACAACACTGAATATGCTCATGGAAATAATGAATTTAATATCACTTTGTCTGAGCTTGATAAATGTTTGCATTATGTTGATCAACTTTCAGTAAAGATGTGAAGTTCTTGATGTACCAGAAAACTTTACGGCTCTGGATTACTTATTGACCTTTTCTTTCTCGTAATAGGACTAATGAGAAATGCTAATAAGATTATCAATGATGTTTTAAACAGAAGTGCAGCCAGATTTCTGTGGAGTAAAAATGGGTGCAGACCAAATAGCATCATCTTCTCCACATATCCTAGATTAAAAAGTCACAAGGAGAACAAGTCAAAGCTTTTGTAGCTTGTTGACAAAGATTATCTCTTTAGAATCCTTCACAGTATTTTGCTTTGATTAGAATCACTCTGCCTCTTTTAGCCATAGATGAAAAAGCAGCAAAATGTAATGAAACTGAAATAAAGGGGAAACGTCTTGTGTGGGGAGGGGGAGTAGGATGTGGAGACAGACAGGCAGAAATGACAATAGGATTTTTGATCCCTTAAAAGGAATCATACTTCAAGTCATGAAAACAGTAAACACTATTATTAGATCGGATTTTAAATCTGATTTCAGATCAGATTTTCCGTGTGAATATACTAGTTCAACATGTTTGCACTGAAGCTGCAGATGTGGAACGCAGTAACCAAGTAAGGAAACTGGCCAGCTTGGTTGTGGAAATAACCAGGGCTGCAGGGCGCCCCAGAGAGATCCATCAAATCAGGTCAGTATAGAACTGTCTGGTAGGTTGTAAACAATAAGAAATCAATGTTGTGTCTGCCAGTAGAACCTTTGGTTTGCTGAGACTCCCACCTGCCGAATGCATCTGGGCAGTTGGTTTCAGAAACCAGTTTCCTTCAGGATAAATTTTATGTTTCTTGAAGGTCTATCACAACTAAATTGATTATAGCTCTGCACCAGGCAAACTCATGAACATCTGTAAGGTCACAGATTCCCAGCCAAACCAGCACTGGGGTCTATTATTTTGTGAAATATTAAAGGTCTGCATTTCTCATACCTTATGTCAGCATGGCATTTTTTATCAGGAAGTTGATTAAAAAGGGCATGGTATACTACAAATATACGTTCACTTGACATGGCTTCAGCTGGTTCAGTCTGAATCTGCCAAGTGCTGTCTCTTGCTTGGTGCAGTGGTGAAGAGAATTAGGGCAAAGCAGCAATTAAAAAAAAAAATAATTCATGATTGGTGTTAAGAAGGCTGCTGTTTTGTTCCTAGTTTGCATGATCCTGCTCCTGACCCCAAAGGAAAGACAGCAGTGAGCTTTGGAAGAGGCTCGTAATATCATTTTATAGAGTGACAGGCCAAACATATTTCTCATGCAGTTCCAGTAAAATCAAAAGAAAACATCTCCTTACTCTTTCGTGTTTTTGTTATTAATGATTGTTTACAGACAGAATGTAATGGAAAGTATAGTAAGCATTCAAAAAAGCCTTTAGACTGCTCACTGAATGGCTGATTTTTTTCAAGGCTCTCTGGTGATGTCGTCTCCCCCATGTCCCGTCCCCCCCCAATAGAAATAGTGATACTTGGAACATGTAATACTGCAATATTTATGTTTCATATCAACAGCTTGCTTTATTTTTCCAGGGAAATCCCCTTTTCTCCTCCTGTCTCTAGCCAATACTGGAGGATATTACCAAGGGAATAAAATTTTATGCCTAATTTTAGTGTTCCTCTGCGTAATGTAGTGTGAATAAGTACCATGTTACAGCATTTAACCTAGTCCATCTTTGTCACTTTCTGAACAGTTCCTCAGTTCAAATAAAATAGTCAAAATGCAGAAAGAGAAGATCTCCAAGGTTTGTTATGAGGATAAACTGTAGGGAGTAGATGTTCTGGCATTCCTTCAGAGCTGCAGCAGGGCATTCTCTCACATAAGGAATACTCTTGAAAGGGGTTTCCCAGGCCTCTTGTAGTACTGTAAATCAATGGCTCATCCTTTTATTTCTTAGCTCCTTTGCCAGAATTGTTAAATCCAATGTATTAGTTTTCAACACTGGTGATTTCTTTTAGTAATATTTTCAGAGATACTAGCTGTTCTTCTGCTGTCTGAAGAGGAAAAGTCCATGTTTAAATATGAAACTATGTTTATAACAACTTTGCATACATTGTTGCTGTCATGTCCTATGCATAAATACTCAGGATTTTTTGGGGAGTATGTGCATATTTAGGAAGAAATAATACTGTTATGTCATAGTAAATGATGAGGTTGAGTACAGGGCTTTTTATTTTCTTTGTATCTTTATAACGCTTTTGGTATGTCTAAGACAAATTGTTATGAATTCAGAATTATATTTCTGCAGTGTCTTGGTTATGCAGCATAGTTTGAATTAAAAATCCAGAAAAACAAATTCCTTGGACTTGGAGTTGACACTAAAAGGTAATGCTTGTATTTTATCAGCATGTGCAAGTGCAAAGTCTGTTCTGGGTCTTGCTAGGAAATACCCAGAGTTTACACAAGTCAAGTTAAAATATCCTCAAACATAGAAAAAGCTGTCTGTTCCAGCAGTGTTAAGATGCCTGCACGGTTCATATGTTACTTATTTACTAAGAGAAACAAATTTACTAGGTTCTTCAAGAATTTCACAATCCCCTGATCCTTTGGCTATGATCAGCCTGCACCCAATCTCAAACTCCAGTTCTCATCAAACTTCAGATCTCATCACTTCCAGTGATGAATAAATGTTTTTGCTCAGCCCTTTAAAATACTCTGCATGTTTGGATCTACTTGAGCTTAAGGGCTTTACTCTGTGTGGAGTTATCGGACCTCCATATTCCAAGAAAAGAGCATACTTCAGTCCTCAGGGATAGTGGGCACAGGCCAGGCTGCAGCATTCTCACAAGAACTAAGGTGATTTTTGGACATTGCACTTACGAGATAGAGAGGTTGTCATGAGAAGAATGAGTAACAATGTCACAGCAGGGAAAAAGGATCAAACATTCAATTAAAAGGAAACTGCTAGTGGAAAAACCGAGGTTCTGTTAGCCAACATACAGAGTTTGGATGCTAAGGAAAAATTAGAATTCCATGACCATTGGACATATCACCTTAAAAACAGAGAAGGAGAAGAACCTCAGAAGTGGATATGGACAACAAGCTTGTTAAGAAGGATTACACAGAGGAGTCAAGAGGTGTACATGGATGGAAGTCAGGAGTACTTCATGTACCAAAGACCAGCTGGAAAAGCAAAGAAAGCTCAGGTGAGTTTATTTTTATATGCTGCTTCTGCTAGTTTGTTTTGTTTGTTTTTTTTCCAAACTCAGCTCTAAGAAATTCTTTCTCTTCGGTTCTTTCATCCCTTTCTTAGAGTAGGGTCTGATTATAAGGGGACAGGAAACAAAGAAAATGCCTTTCAAATAGCCAGTTTATTTTAGCACTCCTATATGCACTGTCAATTTTAAGTAAAAACCCAAAAGATAAAATAGACCAGACCCAGTATTCATAAACGTGTGCTAAATGTACATAAATATATGTGGGCATGTAGAATTTCTGTGACTAAATATCAGTTCTTTGCATGCAGGAGCAAAACCAATGACAATGAAACAGACACCTTAGTATGCCATTAAACCAGATGGGAAACAAGACTATTAAAAGTAGTCTTGTAACTGTTTGCCAAAACCGTGTTTTCTGTGGATAAAATGTAGACATGTAGTAGAACCTTTATACATGCAGCCTCTTGCTTTCCTGAGAGTAAACTAAATTCAAAACGTTTTTTTTTATTTGGGGTAACAGAGCCATGTTGATGCTTGTTCAGAGAAGCTGCTCACTAAACAATAGCAGCTATCCATTTCCATTCATGTAGTTTTCAGGTTGATCTTTGCGTGAACATCCCCCTTTATCTTCAGGACACTGTCAGCATTTTTCAGCAAGTATTCCTTAAATGTTGAGAGTGAGAAAGGCCTCTTTTACTTCTCCTTTTACAGTGTGCTACTGTCTCACCTTTATCAGCTCTGGAGAAGCGCTCATAGCGGAAAGGCTGGGAACGTGTCTGGGTGAACTCCAGCTGCTCTGAAGAACCTCCTCAGGAGTCTCCGCACTTTCTGAACAGATTGCTGCCTGTTCAGTCAGTTACTGCCATGTTTCTTATGAGAAAAAAAAAATATGTGAGAAGAGGATGGAGATTTTTATCTATGACCTGTTAATGCCTTTTTTGTTTTGTTGTGGCTTATCAGTGGCCTTGCCTGAGAAGAAGCAGATGCTGATTAGGAGAAAGAAAAGAAAGAGAAGGGTAGATATTTTCCATAGGTCTGTTTGGCCTTTGTGACACAACATGCTGGAGAAAACACTTGAATAGTTTACCTTGAAGACTGAGCATCCTGATTTAGGAAATGCAGGCACTGCAAAGCAGTATGGGATAAAACACCCAGTCATTTCACTGCAGCAGTCACTGTGTTTCATGGACAGCTCTCTGCATGAACCTGCATTACCTGCCCAAGAACCAGCACAGATTGCCACAGTGTTAATTCCAGCCAACTCCAGTGGAAAATAAGGGCGTATGAGAAGAGTGCACATATGTTAATGACTCATGCACCCTGCACTTTTTATTTGTCATTTTATATGTTGTTTGATATGGTTAATAAATTTCTATTTTGCAAAAACTGCGATGGATTTGTTCTGTTTGAAAACCTGATATGGAACATCCTTTTCCTATACTCCTGCTTCTTGCCAAATTCAGTAAAATGTGGTTAACTTGAAATTCAGTTTTTTTAGTTGTCGTAAGTACAGCTTACTCAAAGAGCAGAACAAGCAGTTTCAAAGCAGTACTGCCAATAGCACATATCAGAGTATGCTTCTGAGGCTTCCAGGAATTGTATTCAGATTGACTCCTATAATTGCTGTTCTGTATTCAGAATCACAAGTATTTCTACTCGTACTGAAAGCATCTTCATTTTTGGTTTTAGAGGTGTTTTTAATTCTCAAATATGCATCAGAAGCTACTGAGCAGTACATATATCTTTGTTTCCAGATGCTGGGTGAATCACTGTAGGAACTAGAAAAGAAAAGACGGGTCAGCTTTTTGAGAATTACAGTTAATGAAGGAGTTATCTTTATAAATATTGTGATCTAGAAAACTGTCTTTGCATTACAATATTGCAAGAGGATTTCTAAAAATGTGAGGTCTACACAGATTTCATAATTTCATAGAAGCTGGTGATCCACTTCTTGTAGCTACTCAAAAGTCTCACTTGTGTTTATGTACTGGGAAGTTAAGAGAAGTGTAAATGGCATAGCTTGTTAACTAATTTGCTTGCTTTTCTATCTTTACAGGAGTCACAATTACACCTTTATAGTAATATATATATTTTTTTAATGTATATATAAAACACTACACCTTTTTATAATATATAAGATTTGTCAACATCAAGTTGCTAACCACTGATAAAAAGATAAAAAAATCAGGGTTTTGAGGTTCCCAGAGCTGGTATGCCACTAGTTTCTCAGTGTATAAATAGTTTTGATTTTGAGGCATTTCCATTAAAAGGTTGATATAAAGTTGGCACACAAGTAAGAACTAGAATTTCAATGTCCTGTATCTAAAAGCTTTACTTCTGCTATTGATGATGCTAGATTTGCATCATGATTGTACTAAGGGCTAAATATCATGAGTCTTGGTGTATTTAAATTAGTTGCATAATGCTCCTACTTCATGACAAGTTTTATTTTCTGCCTCCATCTTCTACTTTTCCTGAATTTTATATATTTCTTGAAAAATCTGATAAAATTGAAACTCTGAATGTTCAGGTAAAACAGGTACTAAATATGAAAAGACATAAGAACTCCACTGATTTGTTACATATGTTTGTAATGGTATTATAGACTTGAGTATGAAAACATGGAAGTATGAAAATGGAGAAATGAAGGAAGAACAGGGACTCTCAAAAATAACCCACAAAGAAAACATCGGGGGGGGAATGGAGGAAGCTGAGTTTAAACTCTTAAATTCCTTAAGCAAAGTTCTGGGATCCCACAGTGCATTGCCAAGCATTTCCCCCCACATTGTCTGCAAATTGCATAAACTATCCTGAATTCCAAAATCCTCCTGTCTAATAGAGTCATTTAGTTGTATGGACCTTCATAACTCCCTGCATGGAGTTCAAGGAACATCTGGATGACACTCTTAGGCTTAGGATTTAGTCTTGGGTAGTCCTGTGAGGAGTAGGGATTTGGACTCCATCCTTATGAGTCCCTTCCAACTTGAGATAATCTATGGTTTTACGATTCAAGATAACTTGAGTTATAGACAACCTCTTTGTCCAAGAGCGGTTGAGTGGCACAACTGCTTACTGGGAAAGATTTCTACTGTAAACTGGACTTTAAAAGTATTTGCCATAGGAGAAATGAGGCATTTTCTTACATCTGTAGTATTTTGATATAAGGATGAAAGTAAGTCAGGAGATTCCCCCTGTTGCTCATTTTTACCAGGTAGTGGATAAAAAGGAAACAAAAATTTAGGACTAGAAACTGAAAAAGCAAAATCAGTAGCTTTCCTGACAGTTTTTTTGTTAGTACATATTCTGAATTTTCATATATGAGCATTACAGATTTCTGATCATAGCTTAATGTTTTTAAGGAAGAAATTTTGACCTCACTGTTAATTGTAACCCTTAAATGTCTAAAAAATGTCTCAATTAGTGTTCACTCATACACTTAACTGTTATTTTTCTGCTGAAGCATCAAATTTTAGAACCATGGCAACAGCAAAATGAATTTGCCAGGCATCTATATTAGTACAAAGAGACAATACATTTGCATGGCTACGTTTACAGAGCCAATGGCCTAATCCTGTTCCACTGACGTAATTGAGAATTTCTTGAGGGGAAGAAAGCATTTTGTGTTAGTTTCTAGGTTTTTCAGCTGTTAGCTTACTTTTCCAGTATGGCTTTCAAAGCAATTCCATTTAAGATATAATTATCAACCCATGCTTCATCAATTGAATTCTTGATTGCTTTATTATTTTGCCCAAAGTTCTGAATACTAAATTTGAGTTTGGCATGCTGTAAGTCGTTTCTTGATCAACCAGTACCTTGATTGTGGTAAGCTTAAAAACAACATTCCCCAAGAGGTATCCCACCCATGACATAAGCCAAGAAGTATTTTACTGTCCTCTCTAGAGGAATATGGCTGCTCCTGTTTACAGGTAGCCTGAAACACTAATGATCAAAACAGTATCAAATTGAGAGGCATAGGATATCAGTATTAATCAACCTTTCTCTTTATGAAGCAGTGTGTAACTGATTTGTTCATCATCATTTGTGGCAAGATCCTGACTGCTTCTGGAAAATAGTCTAAAAGACTATATGACTATTACAGTCAGCCTCTTTTCCTTCATCTTCCTTGAAACTGTTTTGCTTGCCTTGAACTATGCACAGAGATTTTACTCACAGAATTAAAAATATCTTCATGCAAATGAAAAACATAGAATTTGCTGTAACTACATAAACTTTTATATTCGTCATACAGGACAGTAGATAAGTTTGAATGCATTGATGCAAATCTTGAGAACCAGCTACATTATATATTTATAATGCTGGAAGCATTGGGACGAATCTCATGCTTTAGAAAACAAGATGTCTGTTTATAGACAGAACATAGCAGAATAAAATCCTGATTCTTGTATGACATCCTGGCCTGGATGTTCCTATTTCATAGGTCTGCCAGTCTGCTGCTCATAACTTGAATGTTTATAGAATTAGGGCCTAAGTGTGTGAAGTTTTGAGACAACATAAACTGCATATTCACTGAAACTAGAAAACCTTTTGAGTTCTTGTTGAGAAAAACTGTAAGTAGGACAATAATGGAAAAAAAAGTCACAATATTTCTCCTTTCAAATGAAATATTCAATTTTCTATTAGAAATGGCTCTCTTAGTACTTCCTTAATTTATGTTACAAAATAAACTACAGTTAAATTCAAAATTCTTTTCTTTAAATCAAAGGATCCAGTTTAACTCATATGACTTTACTACTGTTTGGTTTGCCAAAGATCTCATTTTAATGAGAATTAATAAGTTAGCCTCATATGACAAAAAAATTTCTGGACCTGAAATTTGAAGGGTTAATGTGGTACTGTCTACTGCAAGTTTGCTTAGATCTATGCATCCCTGAATTTTGCCTAAGTGGCTTGTTTTTCCAAGCACTCAGCAGGCACTGCTTGGAAACCTCATGTCTCTGGTTAGAAGACATAAGAGGGAGGGGATTCTTTCAACATTAGACATCTACATTTAGGCCTGTGTGGTTGAAAACTTGTTGTCAACAAAAAAATAGCCGTAGTCACTTGACGATCATTTACAGTTGTAGAGATTCCTAGTTTGTCACTGTATGGCAGAGATACAGAAAATAGATTTGGCTACACCTCATTGCTTGTGTAACATTGTGCAACTTCTGTCTTGTGATATGCTTATCTGAATTACAGTTAGCTTTGCATATAAATTAGCTGTAAACTGCTTTGCAGTACAACATTATCATGATCCTTTTGCCTTTTTTGCGCTTTTTTAGATCTTAAGAGAATCATGGAATGGCTTGGGTTGGAAGGGACTTTGAAGACCATCTAGCTCCAAACCCTTGCTGTGGGCAGAGACATTTTCCACTAGACCAGGTTGCTCAAAACCCCATCTGACCTGGTCTTGAACACGTCTAGGGATGTGGCATCCACAGTTTTGCTGGACAACCTGTTCCAGTGCCTCACCACCCTCACAGTCAAGAATTTCTTCATCGTATCTGATCAAAACCTACTCTCTTTCAGGCTGAAGCCATTCCCCCTTGTCCCTGTCATTACATGCCCTTGTAAAAAGTCCCTCTCCAGATCTCTTGTAGGCTCTCTTCAGGTACTAGAGTGCTTTAAGGCTGAACAACCCCAGTTCTCTCAGCCTGTCTTCATAGGAGAAGTTCTCCAGCCCTCCAGTCATCTTTGTGGCCCTCCTCTGGACTTGCTGCAACCACTCCATGTCATTCTTACGTTGAGGACTCCAGCGCTGGATGCAGTGCTCCAGGTGGGAGTCTCCTGAAAGTGATGTAGATGAACAGAATCATCTCCCTTGATCTGCTGGCCACACTGCTTTGGATGCAGCCCAGGATGTGGTTGGCTTTCTGGGCTGGAAGCACACATTACTGGCTCATGTCCAGCTTTTCATCCACCAGCAACTGCAAATTTTTCACCTCAGAGCTGTTCTTGATTCCTTGTCTGCCCAGTCTGTTTCTGTGCTTGGGATTGCCCCTTGGTGCTGTTGGACTTCACGGGCCCACTTCAGGCCTGTCCAGGTCCCTCTGGATGGCATTCCTTACCTCCAGCATGTCAACTGCTCCCCACAGCTCGCTGATGTTGGCAGACTTGCTGAGGGTGCACTCGATCCCACCATCCGTGTCACCGACAAAGATGTTTGTCAATGCGAATTCCAACTCCTGAGGAACATCACTTGTCACTGGTCTCCACTTGGATATTGAGCTGTTGACTGCAACTTTTTAAGGGCGACCATCCAGCCAATTCCTTATCACTGAGTGGTCCATCCATCAAATCCATGTCTCTCCAGTTTAGAGACATGGATGTTGTGCAGGACAGTGTCACACGCTTTGCACAAGTCCAGGTAGATGACATCAGTCATTCTTCCCTCATCCACCTACACGGTAACCCCATCATAGAAGGCCACCAAATTTGTCAGGCACGAGTTGCCTTCAGTAAAGCAGTGTTGGCTGTCTCAAATCACTTCCTTATTTTCCGTGTGTCTTAGCATAGTTTCCGGGAGGATCTTAATATTACTTAACCATTGCATCTCTTTTAATACAAAAGATACTTTGCAAATTGACAGTGTGGCTTGAAAGCCGATCTGCAAGTGTTACCACTAGCGTTTCTAGCCCAGGCTAGTCACTAGTTTTAGAGACGTTGTTTTAAACCGCGTTTGTTTGGGCCAACAAGGAAAAGAAAGTGAGGAGGGAAATAGTAGGGTGTTATTTTTCAAATCTATGACAGATGCTACTGCTTGAAGGGATTTCAGTTTGATGGTACCACCTGAGAGGTAATCTGAAAAATAGTAAACAGGAGTAAAGGTGTTAGATGAGTCTTTACTGGCCTTTGCCTGGTGAGCTGGGTGAAGGGGTGTGATTCCTTTCTTATTCCACTTAAGTGAGTTTTCTTTCCTTTCTGTCATCTCCTTATTTGCCAATAAGCCAGTAAGTCTCCATCAAAATGGTCAATATGGGTGCAGGGTGTGCAAATATACTTGAGCCGGCATTAATCACTGACTGTGCTGAAATAGCTGTAGAAGGTGCAAGGTGGTTGAGATGATCCTCAGTTGGTTTTGTTTTGTTTTTTTTTTCTTAAAAAACTGCTAAGAGTCAGTAATGTGAAATTTTATGAGGCTGATAGACTTACCAAGATAAACAATCCAGTTGGTTGAATAAGCATAATTCATATTTCCCTCCTGTTGTGTGTTTTGCAAGTAGGCTTTTTTGAGAACAGATTGATTATTAAGTGCCTGAGACAGCATGTTATGATCAAGTGGCATGAAACATTTGTACCTGATATGCCTTAATGAAATGTTAAAGCTGTGTATGCTGATCTAAGAATTAAAGAAGTGTAGAGGTAACAGTGCTTTATTTGATGACAAAAATAAAATTATATTTGTGCTAGTCCTTGGCAGTTAATGCTCATCCAAGAGCTCATTTCGACCTAGAGACCATATTGTATATAATTTATGCGTTTGTAGAAAAAATTGATTGAAAAGGATATCTGGAGGTCCAGTCTAATCCTCTTCTCAAAGGCGTTCAAATCAGGATATAACCATAATACAGTCCAAAGTTAAGTCTACACAACAGCATGCAAGTATTATGCAGGCATGTGAGAGGCTGTGAGAAAAAAGTGTCTTTAAAGTTAGGTTCTCTAACTGTATTTAAATGTGATGATAGATTACGCTGCTGTAGCTATAATGCCTTCACCTGATATTGCCATGTACAGGTAATTTTATTTCTGGCATCTCCACATGTCACTGGGAGTAGAAAAATCCTTAGAGCCAAGAGCTGACTCTTCTGTTGGATCAGGTGGTGAAAGGGAATCCACAACATCTGCACAGGTCAGAAGGGTGGGAGGAAAATGCAAGCTGAAGGCCAGTGTACCTGAAAAATATCTTAAAAAAATCCTCTACCTACTTTCTCTGTTCTGAAAAACCGTTTGGGAAAAGAAATTCTATTTTTAATCATAGAAACATGTTTCTGTTGAAAGTTAGAAAAGATACAGTAGGAATCAGTTCAATACCAATGAGGAGATACCATGGTTGGCCAAATAGGTCCTTCCCAGTAGAAGCTCACATAAATTAAAGTGAAAAGTGTGAAAAAAATACTTAAATGTCAAGAGGAGTGGGACAAAACAGGTAGTCATGCACTTCATTAAACACAACTTAGAAACAAAATGGAAGTAGGACATTTCAGATTGTTTGGCTGCTTAATAAATCTCTATTTTGTGTTAAGAAATACATCAGCTTTAACATGAGTATTGATGATGTGGGTTAATGAAAGCTAGTAATTTTTGTGTTTCCACAACTAAACATCGTGCTGCTCTGTTTCCTGCCTGTTTTTACGCTAGTCAGTGTTGACCCAAAGCATTCTTGGATTCATGGGTCAGAGATGACACTGAGCTGCCTGATACAAAAATAAAATGGAAAAACCCCAAGATTCCATTTCCTTTTCTGTTCATAGGGCACAGAKAGGTTCATTTCACTTTCGGAAGGCTACCTTGGACCGCTCTTTGGACACAATTAGGACAGTTTTCTCTTTGTAGCACTAGTGTAAATATAGTATGTCCAGTGATTTTACTGGCTGTGTTGAAAATACCCAACTGCTGCTGCAAGAAAAACTTGAATAACTTGGAAAGGACTGCAAGCCTGGCAGAATGTCAGGTGTGAACACAGACTAGAGCTACAAATTTTAATTAAAAATAAACCCTCTATAATTTATAATTTAAATTAAAAATCAAAATTTGGGAGGTCTTTTTAAAGAGACAGAGCTTCTTTCTCTAAAAGCTCTATTTTTTAAGCACGCCTTCAGGAACATTTCTAACCTCAAAATACTCTGAGGTTTGACATGATTTAGCAGTTTATAGAACCTTCAGTCACCTTTAAGGTTTAGATATTTTTTTGCGTGATATCACACATGCTGTGACATCTGTTTTGCACTCATAGTAAAAATGAGATTGTTCTCAACAATGTCAAGTAGAGATAAAGGTAGAGTCATAGGGGATAGTGAGATGTAGAATCACTTGAGGCTGTAATTTAAGGCTTTATGACTGACAAGGCAGATGTGCTTTTTCTGCAGGGACCATCTTTTTCTTCTGTGTCTTTACAGCACTTAGCACAAGGTGTTCAGTTGCACGATTTGGACTGCTAGCAAGAATAACATATGCATGTTAGAAATCCTGTAGAGACAAGACTGCTGTTTTACTGTGAGTCAAGGTCAGCTGTGGGTGGAGAACATGGTTGACTTATTTGTCTGACTTGTGGGAAATGCAGCTTAAACTGTGTCTCTCACCATGGATTTGAGAGTGAAGTAGCTATGGGCCAATGTTTTAAAAAAGGAAACAATATACTTACTCTTTGTGTTGTCCATATCAGTAACTACAAAGCCAAAACCACCAGAGATCGGTTTGTATATCGTTATGGGTATTGTACAGTTGGTCTTGTATACTGATGCCATCTTGGTGAACTCGCCATCCTCAGTCATGCTTTGCAACAGTGCATTCAAGAGAAGGTCCAGCCCCTTACCAGCTGTTGGTAAGGTAAATCACACTATTGTACTTGTAGGTGAGGCACAATTCCCATTTGCCTCAAATGCAGGCGTGTAAGTGATCCTGTGCAGGGGATTGCTGAGGATAAGCTAATCTGGGAATCTTTTTGATGTACGGTGTTTCGCACACTGAAGACTCAGTGTACTTTCATCATTCCAGACAATTTCAGTGGTAATCATCTCTGATTTTTGTATGGGTGTGGATCTTTGTGGCAAGCTGAAAATTCAGCAGAAGTGTTAGTTAATTATAAAATTCCTGAATATAAGATTTTTCTAAAAATATTTTTGAAATGAAAGTGTAGAGATATGTCAGTCTCTGTAGTTACAAGCTACAGTTGTTATTCATTCTTGGAATGAGTGACACCGTTTGTTTCTTGTACCCTAGGAAAGACTATGTGGTTACTCAGTTTTATAGATAAGTGGCAGGAAAAAAAAGGTTTTACTTACAAAGCAGAAAAAATACTTCTAGTAATGAGGTAGTACAATCTAATATATTTGATTTTGTTTTGGGACAGAGGGATGAGCTAAGTGACCTTTTGAGGTCCTGTTTCCTGTGACTGCATAGCTGCAAAAGAAAATGTGAGAAATATAAAAAAGAAAAAGCAATGCAAAGAAGTGAAACTAAAGGATTTGCCTGTTGAATGAGGCTGATCCTGCCTTTTGGTGAGCATGGAGCAGGGGCAGACTAGCTAGCTGCTGCAGATACTGGTAATGATCTAGTCACAGCCCTGTGGAACTTTGTGGCAAGGAATTTATCAAGGTGCAAAGTGAAAAAAGTCTAATCTCTGATTAACTTAAGCTTTGACTTGGCTCAGTCTTTTAGGAAAGCAAACACTTTTGAAAACTAAGGAAGTTTTGTAGGAGAAAACTGCAAGTCAAATTCTAATAAAAATATATGCAAATTTGTACACATCTGGCAGAATTAGTTGCATCATAGTAGCTATGATAGTCTAGGACCATCATAATACACAATTTTAGAGAGAAGGATAACCATCTTTCATTGCTTGGTTACTCTAGCTAATATATTTGGAAAATAGACACGTTTTTAAAAAACAAAGCTCTTCTTTGATTCAGAATTGAAACATTCTCTTCACTTTCACAAGGAAGCAGCTGTGCTCTGAAAGCGTGAGAATTGTAAGCATGGTGCAGTGGTGCCCCCGAGTCAATCTCTACACAGTATTAGAGTTACTTACAGTCACTGGGATCTGTTGGTGCTTTAATATTTGTATTTTCATAGTGCTTAGGGCATCAGCCAATTTAGGACTTAGAAGGAGGTTCTTCAGGTGTAGTAAGTAAAGTCCTCTTTTCTAGTTTGCACTCAAGGGATGTGGGCTGGAACTGTTGAGTCTTTGGGGATTGATCTTTAAGCAGGCTAGTTCTTTTAGTTGCAACACATGACAATTTTTTTATATCCAGTATTTGCGATGGGTATTTAGGGATTCAAAAGTGAATTGTATTTCAGCACCTATACATGTTTGCATGAGTGAGCTTGTTTCCTGCTAGCCTATTTTGGTTGAGGGCCTCTGCTGCATTTTGATTGGGTCTCTGCTGTACATGTCCAAAGAGACTGGGAAACTCTGCTTGTGATAGTCGGTATTTAAAGGCTGATCCTTTATTCTTTAGACCAGCAGAGAAGACAAATAGTTTGAGGTGATGGGGAGGGACAGAATGTAAGATGGTAGTTGACCCTGTTGAATATGTGAAAAAAAGAAGGAATTGTTACCTGAGATAATGGATCTTGTGGCCAAACTCTGATAGCACATAAATGTGTCTGTTTACATTGGTGATTTAGCACAGCAGCCTATTGGTGATGGGAACTTGCCTGCATGGGGTTGTTGTGCTCACCATAAGCAATTCTGTGTAAAAATTGGGCCAAAATAGTTGCCTCGGACAATCAAATTGCTGTCATCTGCATATGTAAATATTGCATAAGTTTTTTCCCCAGTTATGCAGTTTTTTGCATTTTGATGGTTTCAGGAGGCTGATTGTCATTTTAAGACTGCAGCTGTTGCTGGGTAACAATGCAGGAAAAGGAAATCCTTGCATTTTTATCCCAATCAGAGTAACAGATATTTGCATGTTCATATTTAAATATTCCAGGCAATTTCATTAGAAATAGAGAAATCTAGGTATCTTACTGGTTGATACAAACACTCGCCAGTGACTGATTCCCTTACTCAGACATGCCAAAGCTGTGCCACTCAGAAAGCTCACCTCTGCTTCTGGTGCTCTTCAACTGCTTCTGGCTTCAGAAATGTGGCAGGCATGACTTGGACAGGTACTCAAGGTAAAACTCTGGAAGTCACAGTTGGTTTTACTATTGGCTTTAATTCTACCAGGATTTCATCACCAGAGTCCAGTGTCTTTTAAACATTTTACTGATCAATTGATGATGATAACTTTGAAAAGAACATGCTCATCTGGTTACATTAGGATCACTGGGCAAGTTCAGCTTCTGCAGCATCGGTATCAGATCCAAAGAATGTTGAACACAGCGGGAGGACTCCCACTGTCATCYGTAAATTTTGCTAAATAGAATATAAAGGCCCCCCAAAATTCGTAGGAGTTGGAATGATGTTTATTTAATGGACTTAGAATGCTTACAAACTAAATTAATTTTTCAACACTTTAATTAATGCTCTGAGATACAGAAAAAATTATTAATACACTAGACACACTTGCAGACTTGGTTAGACGTTTTTGCTTGCATATACTCTATTTCTTCCACTTTCTTTCATATCTTCCCTTGTCGATATTCTCCTCTTTCTTTTTCTGATGGCATTAAATTTTTCCATTTTAAAGGGTGGCTTAAAGATGCCTATAATCCCATTTTCGTTCTTTGCCTCTGATCCAGTGGCCACTGGCTATTGGGAAGACTTCTGAGACCTATAGATCAGGTCTTTTTCACAGATCTGTTGGAAATACGTCATTATTTTCCATTGTCAGAGACAGGAAAGGATGGTCTGTTTCAAGACATCTTTGGGAGCTTGGAATTGTGTGGAAGAGAGTGGATCAGGCCCTGCTGTGGTAGGGCACTGCCCTGTCCCCAAGTCCCTTGAGCCCCACAGTGCCTGTCCATCAAGGGACACTGGAGGCAGCCCTCAGTGTCACCTAACCAGTCTCTGAGTGGCCGAGAGACCGGAGGTCCCACCTGGGAGGAGGGCCCAGGGTGGGCCAAAGCTTTAAGAAGCCTTACCATGAGGCTAGCACTCTCCCCCTACCTCCATCGTGGAGAATGACATTGCTGGAACCCAGGAGTTGGTAGCTATGCCTGTTTTTCTATATCTTTCCCATCTTTCTGTTTTCCTCCCTTTCTTCTTTTTCTAACTTTCTTCTCATGGTACATAACACCGAATGTGTTATAAGGTTTTCTGTGTTTAATGGGCTAAGTCTATGCTGGGACAAGTGATGTTGTGTACCATTTATTCTTTTGCCAAGGTTCCCTAATTTTCTATAGTTCTGCCAGTAAACTTTTGTGTGTTTTTTACCTCTTGAGAACATTTGGTTGAATTTTCTCCTTGCGCCTACCCAGAGAAAAAAAATCTTGGTTTAGCCCTAGGTTGGAGTGACCGGCATGTGACATCCACATATCTATTTTCTTTTCTCAGAACTACCATTTGCAAAAATCAGTTGTGTTCTGGTTATGCAGTGATGCTTGTTGAAAAACAGAAAAGATCTGAAGAAAAGACCACGTGAAGCTATTAAAAAATAGGTCTTCTTTCTGCCCTGTATAATGCAATAGCTGTTACTGGATAAGGATTGCAAGGCAAAATCCAGCCCTTTGAACTTGTGCGATGGCCTTCCCATCAGCACTTTCTGCAGCGTGGGAGACAGATCAATCAGCAGAATCAGCAGCGTGTTGTTGTTGGACCTCTTGGGGCTGGAGAATGTTCCAGGACAGCAGTCGGGTCGTACCGCAGCTGAGAGTGATGATCACTCTGTCCCAGCCCACGCAAGGAGTGTTTTGGCCTCTGCTTCTGATGAAGCCCTTCACCTTCTCTCCCCTGTTATGAGCAGAGGTGTTGCTGTGACAGATGCCCGAGGTCAAAGGGCATGGAAAATGTGAGAGAAACGGCTCCAGAAGAGAAACCAGCTTTAAGCAGTGAATGACTTCTTTGGCTTCCATAAAAAAAGAAGCCCATACCAGCAAGCCCAATSCTTTAGCACAACAATAAGGATAACAACTGTAATTGGAACAAATGTCTGCACTTTTGTAATTAATTAATCATTAATTGCAGTGAACATTTTATAGGTCACAAATTGTTTAAAGTTAAATGCTTCCATTATGTGAAACAGGTATGTCCAAGTCATATATCCTATCAGTTTGCTGTATTGATTTTCACCATTAGTCAGTATTTTGAGAGGAAATGCACGTTAGCAGATGTGTCTTGAAAATGATTAGTGTTGGCTAGAACTAAGTATAGTGCAGGTGGGAGTGTGCAATCTCTCAACCAGTACTGTTCATGCACTGTAGTGCTGGCAAGGCAGTTCCCCTAATATGCCACTGTTGAATAGCAGCTATAATTTTGCTGCAAGCTGAGCAGGGCTTCTGTGACAGAGATAAAGCCAAGGACTATAAGTAATATCTTTACATTCAGCTATGCCTTTTATCCTAAACTGGACAGGGACCAAATGCTTAGAAGTGAAGTACCAATCCATTAAAACACTGCACCACTTAGATTTCAGAGCCTGCAAGAACCTGCTCTTGCACCTCACTGTAAAGTCTGCTGTTCTCAGACATGCTGAACTAAAGCTTGATTTTAAAAAAAGTGCTGAGAGGGGGGTGCCGGTCAGCTCTGGTAGCAAAGGGGAGCTCTGAATGTGAAGTAATTTTGTATGACTAGCACTGCTAGTGATAGGACTACTTTGGGAAGTCCATGCTCTAAAACTTCGTGCAGACCTTTATTCTCAGAGAAATCTTCCCTGAAGTCTCAGGTAGAGTGGTAAGAACATAGTCCACAGCAGCCTTCATGAATCAAGCTTTCTAGTATGTGTCTGGGGATTCTGGTTCTTGTGTGTTTTCCACCAAGGACCCAGCAAAGGCTATTAGACTTGGAAGGAGGCCACAATAGGCTCAATTAATATTTTATTCGGTATAATCCTACATTGGGTAGAATTTGGCAGTCCTGTAGTGAGAGGCTGCTGGCTTCAGTTGCCTTACGAAGTCTCTTCCTGTCTTATTGGTTCCCTTCTTTCACTGTGTATAAAAGCTGTATTTTCATACTGCCTGATGGTGATAGAACTCCCTTAATTATCTCCAAGACTGTCACTCAGCCAAAGGGATTAATTCTTCATTCTTGTGGGATGGTAAAATCTATGCCTTGTTCACTTTTATCTCCCCGAAATCCCCATCTGATAACAGTAACTTGGAAAACAAGCTTCCCCATTTTCAAGGGGAAGAGGAAGGATTATGACTGATTAACCAAAGGATAGGCCATCTCTAAACTTCGTTTCTAGGAGTGCTCAATTCAAAATGCAGATCTTCACATGTGTTCTTTACACATGAAATAGAAATTACCTACAACTCTTCAACCATTTCCTATAGTTCAGAGATTTTAAGGCAAGAGGACTGTGAGGTCCTAGGTCTGCTCTCCTGTGTAGTACACAACATAGATCCTCACTTAATATTTTATGCTTTGAGCCTAGCAAGTTCCAGCTGAGTACTTTTAACTGGGTTTTCTTGAGTTGTCATGTTCTAGCAAAGATGCAAATATTATGAAGTGGATATTTGATGGATATCTAATGGATATCCACTGGATAAATGGTTGCACTGAATTTAATAGCTCAGAATTCACAGAATCACAGAATCAATTAGATTGGAAAAGACCTTTGAGATCATGGAGTCCAACCTGTGACTTACCGCTAATGTGTCAACTAGACCCTGGCACAAAGTGCCACATCAAGTCTTTCCTTAAACATGTCCAGGGTCAGTGACTCCACCACCTCCCTGGGCAGTCCGTTCCAAAGTCTAATCACCCTTTCTCTGAAGAATTTCTTCCTAATATCCAACCTAAACCTCCCCTGGTGCAGCTTGAGGCCATTTCCTCTTGTCCTGTTGCGTGTTACTCGGCTACACTGTCCTTWCAGGCAGTTGCAGACAGCGATAAGGTCACCCCTGAGCCTCCTTTTCTCCAGGCTAAACAACCCCAGCTCCCTCAGCTACTCCTCATAGGATTTGTGCTCCAGACCCTTCACCAGCTCCATTGCCCTTTCCTGGACTCGCTCCAGCACCTCAGTGTTCTTCCTGAGTTGTGGAGCCCAGAACTGGACACAGGACTTGAGGTGTGGCCTCACCAGTGCCAAGTACAGGGGGACAAGCACTTCCCTGGTCCTGCTGGCCACGCTATTGCTGATGCAGACAGGGATGCCACTGGCTGCCTTGGCCACCTGGGCACACGCTGGCTTGTGTTCAGCTGCTGTCAACCAGCACCCCCAGGTCCTTTTATGCTGGGCCACCTTCAATTTATGTTGTGCTTATTCTTTCACATGACCTGTTCATACTTCTTGGAGCAGTATAAATATACAAGTCTATATTTGCAGTGAATTTGTCGCTTTGAATGCTGTAGTGAGTTCTGCTAGTTTCTGTGGCCTCTCATCAACTGTCTGGTGATGTTCTGTGGAGTGATTTGGGGCAATTTACTTTTCTCAACTACCCATCTAAATGCATCAAACTGTTTGTCTTCCTTGGAAGAAGTGAAGATATATTACTAGTAGGAGATGCCAACAACTGTACTACTCAAATATTAAGGTCTTTCAAGGTCTTTTCTTTTTTTTCTATTCTTTTAAAGTGATAAACATGAGTATGAATGCTGATACAATGCTAATCTATGTGAGCAGCTGAGTGATGTAAACATTTAGTTTGCAATGGAGTTCATGAGCAGGAGCACATGCAGAACTCCAGAAAGGAGTGATTGGGAAACTACAGACCACTTATTTTTCCTGTTTCTTTCTTCTCCATTGGGTAAATCTGAACCTGGGCTGATAATTTTGACATTAAAATAACTATGCAAGAAGAAGATGCTGCTTCTTCTCTTCCATATTACTCAGTGTTTTCAAAGAAAGAGGTATTCAAACAGTTCAACTGTCAATGAAGGACTCTTTTTATAAAAAGCACACATCATTCATATGTGTTTTCTTAATTCCTCGGGCAACTATGAGGTTAATCCAGGTACCTAAGATACTTCACTGAGGACTCATCCTCTTCAATAGGCAAAGAATTATCTTAATTTACAGTTGTCATAAAATAAAACACATTCATACAATGAAGTGGATTGAGTTAACTTCATATTCCAAAGCAACCTGTTTATGCGACTATGTAGATTTTAAACCTGTAATTTTTCAAGATGTTGTAATAGTTAATAATCAAAGACTTTTTCAAGCATCTTCTGTGATCTTTGATGTGTATCTAAGACCTACATTGAAGTTGGAGGATTTTAGGTACAGTACTGATAAAATTATTCATTGATATCTGTCTATACACTGAAGAAAAAAAACATTGCGTTTTCATGGTGATTTAATTTGGAGGACAATTTCTGGACATGACAAAATTCTCAAGAGTAGTTTTAAAATATTAGCAGATACTGTATATTAGATATCCTGTAGCCAAAATGGTGCACCTCACTATTGGATCTCATTTAAGATACACTGATTTGAAATTAGTAAGTTTCTAAGTATTTCTGGTCAAGACCTGGTTACATTTGTTTATTACATGCTAAATACAACACCAAGAATGATACTTAAACTATTGAAAGGAAGAGAAGGCAAGGGATACGAGCTTAAACTGATATAATTTAGTGTTTGTGCCAGCTTCTTACATGGATATAAAAAACCATGGTTATAGGTAACCCATTTTCTTGGTAAAATTCAAAGCAGTTTAGTAATTAATGCAGAGGATGTGTAACTACTATGGAAAAAACAGAATCACTGGTCTTACAGTGACCATAGAGCAAAATGGACTTGAATTTAGTCAAATGCCTCTATATGAGCAGCTGAAAGAAGCCTTTAGGTAATCATTTCAGAATATGTTCTCTGGCTTGTGTATATATACACATATATACTATGACTTATGTGAAAGATAATCATGGACTAGTGTGTAGAATGGGGAGCCTGAATGTTTTTATTCATGTTCTTGGATCAAACCTGGCTATCAGCATTACATCCCATATGCTCAGTTTATTGAAACTCTGCAATATCATCCCTCAGGATGTGGTGCAATTAGCCAGCCCTTTGTATGGACAGYGCTCTCAGGTACATGGAAGAATTCTCAGCATTCTCCTGTGCAGGGCCAGGACTTGGACTTCAGTGATCCTTGTGGGACACCCATCCAACTCAGAATATTCTATGATTTTGAGTTGTGTTTTTTGTAATTCATTATCACAAATGTTTTCTGAAGTATGCCTCAGATATCCATGGTTGGGCACAGTTAAACACAAGATGCTGAACAGATCAGAGCAATGTTTTAAAGCAGAACACAATCTTTTCTTTCTGAGAGGCCAGGCCACTGTATCTTGTTCACAGTCTCAAGGTTGAACTGATTGCCAAGTAAKTGATTAGTGAGGAGTTTTCCCAATGTCATTAAGAGAGTCTTCTGTGGTAGAGCTTTGAAGGATTTCTCTGGAGTTTGAGACTTGTTGCACTTGCTGAATCGTCTTGGTGTGTTCTCACTGAACAGTTTCTTGCCATTTCTGAAGGCATTGCTTATTTGTGGCAAAGGTATACCCCTTGTGTTTTCCTGTGAGACAAACAGGTCACAAGGTGGTAATATCGTTTTCTATCTGAAACCCCTGAGGCCACAGTGATAAGCGTGAGCTTAGACTACATGATACAATAGTTGTTTAGGGTTACTGTATTGCTGAAACCTTTTGGCAGCTTGGATGCTAATAGTGAACAATCTCTTGCTTGGCCCAGTATATTTGTTTTGGTTCATTGGGAGTACTGGAAAGACCTTGTAATTAGCTTTTTTTCACAAAAAACCATTGAACTTCACATTCACGCAAACACATGCAGCCAGTAAAAGCAGAAATGCCCCTGTAAATACTGAAGAAGTTGCCTCTGATGAACAGAAAATTTGTTACTTATATTTCACAGTATTGTTATTAACAGCACTGTCATGAAAAGAAGAGTTTATGTTGAACTTACCAAAGATTATCAGTATTGGTAGAAAACAAGAATCTGCTTTGAGTGTAAATGTTTACATGCATTTTGGAGTCTGGCAGCAGGCCACTGGGGCTTGTGCCTCATGTTCGAAGTCCACAGCGATAAGTCAAGTTCTAAGGGAACTGGGAGGGAGGAATATTCCTGAAGTGTTTGTTGAGTGCATCGAGGGAAAACTATTTGACCTTTTGTTATGGATGATAGGGCAGACAGTGGCCTCTAGAGGACGTTTTTGGGTACAGGCATTCATTCTTACTGGTCCTGAGAGGCCAGAGACTCCTGAGCTATTTCATACGCTCTTATAAGTGACCTGGTTAGATTTGTGAAAGCAGCTGAGGATGATGAGGCAGGATCCTGGCAGACAGACAGGAGAGGACATGACTACAAGGGACCAGTGATTTTTGGGGAAGAGTGGTGATTTTTGGGGAAGAGCAGTGATCCTGTATTGCTTGGTAGCCTGCAAAGAGAACAGTAACTAACGATGACTTTGGGGTTGGGGTGGTCTAAAGCAGCAGGGAGCTAACCTACACAATGTCCAATAACAAATACGCCATTAAATTAATTTTCAAGACATGCACTCAGAGTTTAACCTGATAGCTGATGTCTTCACAAGCATCCACATGCATAGAGTATCTGCTGTGTATGGAAACTGAATTTGTCAAGTAAGTAAAAGAAGAAAAAAAAACTTTACATATTGTTTGAAAGATAAACTCATTTGTATTTAATTTGTTTTTCTTAGTTAATTTGGGATGCAGTCTTTAAAATGTGTCTATTACTGCTTTTCTGTTTCCCTTTATTTGACATTTGAAACATTTAAAGATGTAGATGCCAAAGAAAAAAACATCTAATGTCCTAGTACAGCATTTTAGCATGTCCTTAATCTGAAAAATATTAATAGTCCCATTGAACAGAGAGAAGGTATTAATGATCTTCAAGCTGAGTATTTTGGTCGTTGAAAGATTTAAGACTCACTGTCTTTACCTTAATAGTCTTAGACTGGCTGTCCAATAAATTCCATCATGTGCTCCAAGTAAGAAATCTGAAAAAAAGTGAAAGAAATATTTTTTTAGGATTTTTTTAAATAGTCACAGTAATTTTACGGGCTACTTGTAATATAGTGATTATAGATTTTTCAAACAGAAGTGTAATTTTCAGGCTGCTGGTACCCATTTAATGTGCAAAATGTTTATCCCTCTCTTAAGAAACTGAGCAGCTAAGATTTAGTAGGTGATTTCTTTTCTCCTCCAGCCCTGTGCTATTAATCCAAGGCAATGCTATTTGCTTCTGTTTCACCAAGAGCTGTTTGATGCATTCTGAGGTGGTCCAGAGGGTTTGTTTACAAGTTAGACATGCACATTGCTCTGCATGTTTGTGCCCCAACATTACTTTAACAATAAAGCTGACTGGCTACAAAAAAAGGAGCAAGATTGGAACTGATGCAGCTAAATTGCATGCAAATGTCTCTTCAAACTGAAAGCACTTACTATTCATATGCTGAGAATTAGCGAAGCCCTGTGTTCTGGCTCTAGTGTTTGCAGCAATTCCAGTCCCAGCGGGGTGAACAGCCCTCATGGTCTGTTTCAGCTGACTTCTGTCCTGTGCTGCTTTCCTTGTTTTAACACTGTCTGACCTCCCTGCACTATTGTCATTTCCCCTTTTTAAAATGTATCAGAACCCTATCAATACTAGGAAGAATTAGAGAGAAGGCTGTGTGGTTATATCTAACATGGATGTTGCGATGAATCCTTACGAAGTTTGAACAGTACAGTATTGCTTATTCCATGAGACAGATGTCTCCAACTCGGATTAAAGTCGTAATTTTCCAATGCAACTAGGCTTCTCTTACCAAACTCTAAAGGGTGCCAGAGTGTCAATTTTCTAAGCATTCCCCCTCCCACGTTTAATGTACCCTGTAAGCGTGCACATCTGTGCCCGTATGCCTTCTCACATGTGATCTATTTGTATTCAATGTAATCCCATTATTATGGTTCCCATGCATCTGGCAGTCTTTAATGTGTTTATCTTCACGACAGTCTTTCCAGACAGACATGTATTTTTATCCTGTATTGCAGAGGGGAACCTATGTGCCTTTTTCCAAAGTTGTACAGGAAGACTGTGACGAAGCTGGCATAGGTATTGGACATGGCACTCACTTATCCTTCTTCCTTTTAGCGGGGATATTGTAATCTGGCAGGAGATTTGGGTACCTTTAATTTCTGTATTAGGAATTCTGAATCCCTGTATCTGTTTGCAGAGGAAGCAGCCATTTTACTGGCACAACAATGTCACACACCCAATGAGAAAATTTCTATGGGTTTTTATTCAATGTTTAACAGTTTTGTAATTTCATTCCAAATGATCTGAAAGAAAAAAAGGACGACTAAAATAAGTGTCAGTGAGAGAATGAGTTTTTCAGATGGAGATGTGACTGTGCCTATGAGAAAACATGTCATGACAAAGGATGGGATGACATTGGGTAAACCAGGCAAGAGGGTAGGAGTGCAAGGGAGATTTAAACAAGATAAGTAAGATAATGAGGACAGCTGGGATATCTATGCATAGCAAACAATTTGCTTGGCAAATTTGTTCTTATTCCTTCTTTGTGAATTGTGTATGAACAGATTTTCCTCGATTTTTTAGTTATTCAAAACTGTTTGACGAATGTATCTTCTGAACAGATTTAACATATGCATTGCTGGTGGACTTTCTTTGTACCATGTTCTCATTACTATTGTCAGATGGCTGGTGGCCATAGCCACATAGTATTGGTTCTGTTCCTTCACTAGTCAGGGCATGAGCTGCTGCTGTGTGACCTGGGTGACCACTGTCAGCTGCTTATTCCTCACAATGTACTTTTCAAGAACAATCCAGGGATAAATTTTTTTTTAAGAATCTCTCTGACAAGATTTAGGAATACTGAACACTGTTGGTAAGGTCAAGGTCAGTTTACATGGCAGAAAAAAAAAGGGCTATTTTTCCACACAGAGTGTATTTGCAGTGAATAACTTAGCTAACTGTAGACACTGTAAATCCACTTTAGCAGATGGTTAAGTCTATGCTGTGACCCTCTTTTCTGCCCCAGGGATTGTTTCCTGAGTATGGCCTCGTCTGGGTTGGCATTTTAATCTGAAAATATTTATTAGGATGTTAAAGAGCTGTCTAGATGAAGTTACAAATTTCAGTGAATAAGAAATTTAATGATTAGTGGAAACTTAAACCTCACTTGTTTTAATTTTTCATATCTCTCCCAACCTGCATAACAGTGACTATTATACTAGTAAGCTCTATTTATATAGAGAACCTTATAGGTTTTATAGGAAACTTATTAGTTTTATGTGATTATCCATCTGTCACAGCAAACATTGTTTTTATTATTTAAGAAATGCAGATAATGTGGTAGAAGGTCTATTGAAGTACTGCAAGCTTTGGCTATTCTAGCATATCTTTTTTTTGCCTACAGAATATATTTTGTTAAGAAGGCCAGAATACAATGTTTAGTCTTTTTTGCCCTTAGCTCACAGATGCTACTGTAGGAGTTTTGCAGAGGCTGACGTAGTTTTTAGCAGTTATGTTGGTGTAACTTTGTCTGTGTATAAAAGACACGGTGAGGAAGATCTGTTAAAAGGCAACGAATAAGGGGAAAAATCAAATACTGTATAGACTTCAACAGCTTTCATGTTATTGAGGTCTTTGGTATCAAGAAAGGGACAATTCATTGAAGTAAAGACCATAATGTTACTCAGCTAGCTTTTCTTGTGATGGTGATAAAGACTCCACCAAGTCTCACCCCCTATGTCAAGTGGACAGGTCTTTCTCTCCAGACTGAAGGCAAGGCTGCATGATGCAGTCTCTATCAAGTGTCTCTTCCTTAAGCCTGTAAAGGACAGTCAACATCGTCAGCAACGTGTATTGGGTGTAGTTGGCAAGGTGCTGGTCGGGGACTGCAGGGGTGGCCTCTGTGGGAGGTGTTCAGGGTCTGCTGTACCAGTGTCAGGTGGTTCCACAATGTACTCCCTGCAGGACACAGCTGGGCCCATCAGCCAAGATAGTGGTGTCTCTGTGATAACATAAGAAAGGGCAAAAGCACTGCATAGACAGAGAGGAGTGAGGGAAAAAAAAGTGTGACAAACAACCTTGCGAACAGCAAGGGCAGAGAAAAGGGAGGAGGGAGAGGAAGCGATTTCAAGCACCAGGGCAGATACTCCTCTGCAGCCCATGGAGGAGGTGGTGGTGAAGCAGGTGTTTTCCTGCAGCTGGTGGAGAGCACCATGGTGGAGCAGATATCCATACTGCAGCCTGTGGAGAATCCCATGCTGGAGCTGATGGATACTTCCAGAAAGATCTGTGGTCTGTGGAGAGCACGTGGAGGAGCAGGTTTATCGTGAAGGACTGCAGTCTATGGAAGGACCCACACTAGGACAGTGAAGATATGGGAGAAAGAGTGGCAGAGAGGAGCTGTTATGGACTGACCTCACCCCTGCTTCCTGATTCCCTTTGGTAGCTTGGGGGGGGGAGACAGGAGGTAGAGGAGTAGGAAGTGAAGAAGTGAAGTTGAGCCCGGAAAGAATGGGGAGGTGAAGGGAAGGTATTTTAGCTTTTGTCTCTGTATCTCACCATCCAACTTTATCTTTAATTCCCATTAAATGAAATTAATTTTCCCCAAATTGAATCTGTTTTGCTCTCAATGACAATTGTTAAGTGATCTCAATGTTCTTATGTCGACCCATGAGCCTTTTCATCTTGTTTCCCCATTGTTTTGAGGAGGGGGAGTGCAAGAGCCATTGGGTGGTTGTCATCAACCGACAATCATATTACCAAAGGTTGCAATTTCACATTTCTGAAAGTAATGTATCAGAAAGAGTGAACCAGTTATTTGTGTTGAAGAGCAGTGTTAACAGTATATACACATTAACAAACTAAAAGAACTGGCATTGTGGGATGGTTATAATGTTGCTGCGGGCAATTGGAAATACAGGTTGAGTTTTCTGACTGCGTTCTGGACTGTTCAAGGATAAGTTCTGTGCTTTAACTTACATGATAATGTTACCTTTTGGGTTGAAAGAATGAAGAAGCAAGCTTTACTAGACAAACTTTGTAACAGCAAAAGAGAGGCTGTTATAGCACAGAAAACATTAAAATTGCAAATTAGTTGTGTTCGTGGGGTAGTTTTGCCCCCATTCAATTTGACACTATTGAAGTCCAGTTCTTACAGGTTGAACGAGGTTAAAAACTAATAAGTTTGGATAACTGCAGTTAATTAGAGGTGCAACCTGTTTTATCATGTGAATCAGTTTAGAGACCAACTGTTAATATAAACATTCACAAACATCTTAGACTTTTCTGAGTCTGGTTTGATAGATAGATAGATAGACAGACAGACAGATAGGCATTGCCCAGAGAACTTGTGGATGCTCCATTCCTGGAAGTGTTCAAGGCCAGGTTGGATGGAGCCCTAAACAACCTGATCTAGTGAGTGGCATCCTTGCCCATGGAAGGGGGCTTGGAACTAGATGATTTTTAAGGTCCCTTCCAAACACTCTATGATTCTATGACAGACAGACGGACAGACACATAAGTATATAAAAATATTTTGAAAAGTTCCATTTCTCTATATTTGTTTTTTGAAAAAGAAGTATCAAATTGGAACACATGCATACATGCACAGAGACTGCTTTCTCCTTGGTTCATCTTTTCCAGCTACCTGAGAAAAAAAGTTTGCCTTGTGCAGTTTCTTGCATAATTTTGCTGACCAAGAGGCTTAACTATTTCACTCACATGGAAGACTTCTATTTGATTCCATGAGAATAAGAGTAATATCATGCTACAGGTACTGCTTAAAGAATATATGTGATTGGCACAGGTTTATATATTTTCTGTAGCCTTTTATAACCACAGGGGTTTTTAATTGCGTTTTACAAAGCTGTGCTATATAGCATTTCATAGACAACACTTTTAAATCTTCAATTTTTTTTTTTATATAAAGGCAGATATCTTGGTTAAAAAAATCACATTTCATAAGCTGAAGCCAAACTACAGACCTTCTGTAGGTGTCCATGATCAAACCAAATCCAGGCTTTTTCTGTATAGGAGTTATCATTTGACAGCTGTTTCATGTCTTTTGTGAAAAGTGTGGATGATGTTAGTCCAGTGTCTAGTAAAGGGCTCCGTATCACAAAATCCACTACCTTAATTGGTGCTAATTGGTGTCCTTGGTGGAAGTATCAGTAGAAAGGCCAAGGACTGAATAAGCATGAAGAATGAATTAGCCTCTTGCTCCTAGGGGGAGTACCCTCCAGAACACATGAGGCACCCAGCCTCAATAGAATGTGGACTGAATATTGAGTTGAAAGTGCTGTCAATCTTTTACTTTTCAGGGGAAGTGCAGTTACTTATGAAAACAAAATTATTAGAAAGATTGTAAACGGTAACTGAAAACTTACAATTATTATTAGATTAACAAAATAATATTTTATTCTTTAAAATAAATTAGAAAATAGCATGAGGGTATAGTAGCCAGGAAAGACAAGGAGAGTGAAATAAAACTGTAGGATTAATCTGAATGAGTAAAACATGTAACAGAAATTGTCACACGAATGAAGGACTTGTTTTTAAAAAGAGGACTTACGTATATGTTGACTACCTATGCAGTTGTACACACATACAAAAAAAAAGTGGGAAAACAAGTCAAAGTATTTTGTATTTTTTATATCTAAACCTTTTTTCCTCATTAATTTTGCCTTTCTTACTATAAAAGGACCCTATCAGGTTGTGTGGTGGCACCAATGTATGATAAAATACAGTAGTGGATACACCCTAAAGTGATGAATACTGAGAAGATGCATACATCCCCCAGCAATGTATGCAGGAATGTCAGTGCTGTGATTCCTGATGCTGCACCTACCCTCTAAGATGTCTGTGAGACCTTCCTGTGTTTATTATGTTCCAGTGTTTTTGAGCTCTAAAACTTCAGCAGTTTGGATTTGATCTTTCAGTGATGCTGTGTTCAATGGCCATACTGGCTTTGAGTGGTCATACTGCTGCTTTAGAAGATACTTGTAAAATCAGCTAATTGCAAACATTGCAAAGGGGGAGAAAATACATTTCTTCTAACAACAGCTGCATTTAAAGCATTGCCAATTGAATATTTGTGGGGTGCAGCTTTGTGGGCACCTTTCTTGTGCATTTGATGGACTGCATAACAACCCGCCTCATGAGATGTATGCTGGGTTCCATTCCTGTAGCTGACTTAGTCTCATTAAAAAGGTTTATTTGTCGTGTTTAATTAATAAATCTCCTTCCAAAGCTCTGACTGCATGAGTGGTAGCAGTAAAATGCTCTTACAAATCGGAGGGGAAGCCTGCTTACATCCATCTCGAAACTTAGGTATCTCTCTTGATCTCATTCATTCTTCCTTCACCCAACAGAAAGTCAGGAAGAATAAAAGGGTTTTGTGGTATGACTTAGAAGTTAAGGAACTAAACTAGCAAAGCTATTCTACATTAACACCACCTTCTCACTCAAAGTGCCCTGCCTTTTAGTATCTCATGTTGTGTATCAGAGAAACTGCTAACTTGAGTGCATCAGTTCGCAGGGAACAGATCAGCTTTGACATGGTCTCGGAGAACTTGGTTTCTCACACCTTTGAAACTGTGTACCATAGGCCCCCTTACTGACATGCTGAACTGGAAGAAGAAAATATGGTTGTTTTGGTTCTGACATCCCTTGCTGGAACCTGCAAAGATGTGTGCTTGCACAGCAGCTGGTACTCAGCAGTGCATTCGCTTCAGTGAATACACTGGAATACAGATAGACACATGCAGCAGGGAGAAGAGCTATTTAAGCTAAAGGCCAGTACTAGCACAAGAGTTAATTGGAAGTGAGAAGAGGATTTCAGACTAGCAGATCTGTAAGTCTCTGAATCAGCTTCCCATAAGGAGTTTTATGGGCTACTTGTGGGTTAATTTGTATCTATAAGCTGTCTTCACAACAGGAAGGGCTTCTGATTCATAGCTATGCTTAAAGGTAGCCAAAAAGTAGGAACGCTGTCTCCCTTGGCCAGGTTTCTGCATTGAGCTCTAGGAAAATGTATATCTTTTGGTTACTTCTGTCTGATTAAAAGCTTCATTATTAATTAATCTGCCTACTTGAACACTTGTCTAGGTTTTCAGACTGCTGTGGCAAGACTATTGTCTTGTTCCAGGAGACAAGACTGTATCACCGCATCCTGTGTCACCTTCATTGGCTAATTCACCGGATCTCTCTCAAATCCAGCTCTGCTTCTGTTCCTTCCCAGATTGTCTCTGCTTGTGTTTTCTGTTCTTCTCTGACCTTCTCACCATCTTTTTTTCCTGACAAGTTACTCGAGTTTTTTTTTACTCTGGGGTATTGTCCCTCTCCTCTTCTAATGACAAATAGACATAGGTCACAGGTGCTGTCTTTTTTACACCTGAATATTTCCCCAGGTCCAGTTACACATCTAATCTCTACACTAAACCTTCCAGTTTATCACTTGAGCATGTGATGAACTTTAAAAGTTGTTAATTTAACTTCATCACTGGAGCCTCTGTTCTCCCACAGTGAGTGCTCTATTGCTTTTTATTTCAGCTTTTTTTCCTCCTCAGTCTTGCTACTATATTTTCACAAATCTCTTACCTTTTTTTAGCCTTATAGAATTATAAAATGTGTTTGACTGTCTAAAGAATTTGCCTTTTTTTACTTTGTTGGAAGGAGCCTGCATAAGGTGCATGTGCACCGGAATTATATGTGTTAGAGAGACACTATGTTTTATGTTTTATCATTCTTTTGTGTGGAGATGAGTGAAATAGAAATTGGTATATACAGACATATATCTACACTTGTTTAACTGAACTTTGGGGAAGACTAATAATCTCATTCCTATTTGGACCCACATAAATACTAATCACAGTTAAACAAAAAAATCTAAATATGGGAATTGCATAAGCAGCCTAATTTTCATTCTTCAAATGAGGAAGTAGTCTGATTAGGGACTTGGTTACAGGAAGAAATAAAAACTGTTTGATGTCTGTATCAGGGGATTTGGAAATGGTGCAAAGATTATGTAGTAGTTAAGCAGCAAGGAAGATGTAGTTTCGGGGCTTTGAAGAACTGCACAAATGCAGTTGCTGTCAGCATCTCTTCGTAAGTCCTGATGGAGTGTTTTGCTTGACGCTCACATTGAGTCAGTTCCTGAGTAAGCAGCCTCAGACCCATTATGGAGTTGTGCACTGTGTAACTACACTGATTTCAGTTTAGTTGTTCTCAATTTCTGCTATTGCTTAGAGCAAATAAGAAACCTCTTGTCACACAGATGTGCACAGAGAAATGGCAAGGAATATATTTGAAATGTGTATATAAAAATATCTTTCACCCTGTCTACTTAAATGTGTGTTTGGTATCCAAGTGATACCACTATGAGTTGTTTCCTCACTCAGTGTCCTTAAGAACTGCAATTCAAACAGGTGCTGTCCTGAAAGGCAAACCCAAAAGTCTGCACACTCTCAGGCCTGTATGCAGAGATTTCTCTTAGCCATTTCCTATTTTCCATACCAGAAGACAATTGCTCCCTGAAGGACACTGGAGCAACATCTGGCCTGCTTAGTTTAATGGGTTTTGTTCACAACTGCAATGGTCTGTTCTGAAGTGACTGTAAATGTGGTAATGAGGAAGAAAGGCGTGTGGCATAGCCAGCACTCAGGTGGCCATGTTCAGTTATCCCAATGCCTATGTTCAGATCACATAACATTGTTTTGAAAACAATATTTGAGTTCTTAATATACCATGCACAATTATTTTTGTGGGCTTATCTGTTAGGTAGTGTATATAACTCTTCATGAAAGCCAAATGTCATTCATATAAAATAGTCATCAGTCACCTTTCAGTATTGCTTGGATCAGAAATCCTACTGGATTTTGAACTGAAAAAGAAATATAATAAAGGCCAAACGGTAGAAAGAATGCTGATCCTCAGATAAAAACAGAGTAATTGGTTAATACCTAAATGAGAAATAGAGATAGGATGATAAAATCAAGTTAAGGAAAGGAATTATTTACCAAGAGTAATTAAAACAGGAAAAAAATAAGAAAAGAGCTGGTGTGTTGCAGTAATTAACACCTTTTCCTACCCATTGTTTCATCTAACAAATTGCTCCTGCCTCTCCTATTAGGCCTTTATTTTCACTAACATCTGCCTTCTTGCCACCTGCATTGGAAAGAAAACAATTAATAGTTTTCCAGTTAATACAATATAGAAAAAAAGACTTTCTGGACTTAAAAGCACACGTGTTTGCTTGGGCACTGTTAGTTCTGCTGGCAAATACCACTGAAGTCAACCTGAAGAATAAGAAATTTTGTTACATTCCCTGCTGCTTTCATTCAAATGAAAAGGAAGTTAACTTGGCTAGAACTGATATAAGATGTATTACGGTTATGGGATTGAAAGCAATAACAATTTTTTTCTTGGAAATGAATTTCCTAAACAGACCTGTAAAGTTGCATAAACAAGTCTTTACTAAAACGCATTCAGAAAGATTCCTTTGGTCACATTAGGATATATTTAACCTACATAACATACGGGGAAAATATTGTGTGCACTAAGCAAAAATAAAATACACAAAAGGAATGCAAAATCTTGGTTTGAAAGATTTGCGCTGGTATTTAAAGGTGTGAAATTAATTAGAATCAGAATGTTGCTTATACGTAGAAAAGCATCATTTGATAACTGAGTGCAACTCAGTCCTTGTCTTTAATCTTCCAGGATTTAGGTTCCTAACTCTTTGTACAGCTTTAAAAAGATGCCCTGTGTGCCACTCTGCAATTTTAGTTTGGAGAGCTGCTCCCTTTGCTTCAGCATAATCTCTCTGAAGAACAGCACCTTTTATCTGGAACAACAGAGTCTGCAAACTGGCTGCGAGACAGAGGCTGGAAATCACACCATAGTGTGAGCAGGGTTCATGTGTTAATATGCTGATCCACTGTGTCAGGACACCAGCTTAGAACTGAATCTTGCCAGAAAGCATGGGTGAAATATGCTTGGTGGGCTGAGCACTGCCCTGGGTGGATAGAAATTCAGAGCTCAAAACCAGTTAATGCCAGCTGGGAAAAATAAGCAGGGGCAAATTTAGGTTGTAGGGAGGAAACATAGGAGCAAAAAATTGTTACTTTTGCTCATAAAGAGTGCTGTGAGAACGTCATGTAGGCAAGGAACTACGTAAGAGACTTTGCTTTTATCCACCCACACAAAATTTTGCCTGTGGGTGCACACTAGGATTTAAATCTCTGTGCAGTGTTCAGAACTCTTTACCTCCCCAAATTAAATGTAATGCAAGTTTTGAGCCAGGTCTCTGTACTGCCATAGCTCCCTGATCTGAGAAACAGGACACAGTCTTAAGTCAGAAGCTTGTCTTTTTACTCTTCAGTCCCTAGTTTCGAAGGGCTTGGAGTGCCTAGCTGGATCCTTTGGAAGTTCTGATAATTCAGATGATTACTCACATAATGAGTAATTTGTTAGTTGCTAACTAGATTTCGTCTGTATTTTGATTGTGTTGAGGCTACTTTACAGATTCATTTACATACAGCTTATGTCTCATGTGGCTGATCTGTATATATATAGATATATATTTATATAGATATAGATATATATGTGTAAAATCATAGAATCATTAAGATTGGATAAGACCTCTAAGATCATGGAGTCCATCCACTAATCTAACACTCCGAGATCCACCACTAAACCATGTCCCTAAGCACCACATCTACATGTTTTTTGAACACTTCTAATGATGGTGATTCCACCGTTTCCCTGTGCAGCCTGTTCCAATGCTTGATAATCCTTTCAAGGGAATAAATTTTTCCTAATACCCAATCTAAGCCCCCTCTGGCACAACTTGAGGCTATTTCCTCTTGTCCTGTTGCATGTTACCTGGGAGAAGAGGCTGACCCCCACCTTGCTACAACCTTCTTTCAGGGCGTTGTAAAGAGCAATAAAGTCCCTTAGACCTCCTTTTCTCCAGACTAAACATCCCCAGCTCCCTCAGCCACTCCTCACAGAACTTGTGTTCCAGGTACTTCACCAGCTCCATTGCCCTTGTCTGGACTCGCTCCAGCACCTCAATGTCTTTCTCATAGTGAGGGGCCCAAGCTGTGGTGTCCTGCTAAGGAAAGCCTGGCATATGTGTTAACAGATCATAGCAATGGTAATAATAAGCCTTAGATTTTCACCCTGTACCCCAGCTGCCCAAACTTGCTCTTTAAGGCTACATCCTTGGCTATATCTCCTGGGAGCCCAGCGAGCTAGAATAAAAGTGGCATGACCAACTTGATCCTGCAAAAGAGGCCCTTCCTTGGACTTCTAGGAGATGTTGCCCTGGCAGGTGCAAAGGCACACCAAAAACCTGTGCTGATGTTCTGGGGTCAGACAGCGCCTGACAAGAGCGAAGAGAACAACCTTCCACTGCAGTGCCTGCATCCGCACAACTTCTTGCCACTGCCACTTGATTGCCAAGCCTGTCTCCAAGATTTTTGTTCAGGACTAAGGACCTACTCCAGATTGCTAAACCACTCTGTACAATTTGGTACTAAATGCATATGTTGTTATCTAGACACTTCTGTGGGTGAGATTTGAGTTGAGAGTCCTGCCTTGCCATCTCTTTCCCTCCCTTCTGAAGCCAAGGCTTCCAAAGTCTTCCTTCCTTTGCATACCTGGAATAGCACTGAGCCTGGGGGCTTTTGTTCACCTTTCCACTATGCAGTATGAGAAAGCTGTGTGTTTGTATGTATGTGTATTTACATATATTTTCTCAAAATACRATGCCTGTTTTAGGTCTGAGAAACCCACACGACAAGCAGATTTTATAGGTAACTTTGCTGTTTGTTTTCCTTCCCCTTAAAGGCACTCCAGCCCTGTTTTTGAAAGTTGAGATGTGCTGGGAGACAAAAACTATGACTAGATTAGAAATCCCTGAGAGTCACACAACTGGAAAGATAACACAGCTGGAAAGATAATTCCCACTCACTAGAGTGAGTTCAATATATAGATACTGAATATTCAGACTGATAAATGAATTAAAGCTTTTTTTTACCTGCCTAGTAACCTGCCACTTTTTTGTATGGTCATTTCTCAGTTGTTAACTATATTGCATGATACCTTGATTGAATTCTGAAATGGTAATACAAGTTTTGCAATTTCCTGCCATAAATTGATGTTTTTGAATATTCATTTACTGAAAATTTATTACCTACCTTGCACTAGCATTGCTTAACTTCAAACAATTCTGAAACCTCTAATGAGGTTAAATGTAAAGAACTCAGAATTCTGCTAAGGGTAGCCTTTCAGGAAATTTGACAATGAGGTGAAACCACTGGGATGGAGTATAAACCTGGTGAGGTGGTTTTAAGGGAGGTGCTGGAATAACAGTATTCCTGATGAGGTTTTGATGGTGGTCTGGTAGTAGCTTTATAATAGATATTTTAGAGTAAGCATATGGTTTTGTTTCAATAGAGTATTTTTATGTCTATAGCTACTGGTATGTTTTAACACAATGTACATGCCAGTAACAGTTCTATTGTCTATAGTGTAAAGTATTGCAGAACCAAGCAACAAGGTCATGTAACCTAGACATGTGTGTGCTATTCAGAAGCATACAACGGTGTATGGAATGCCTGTAATAGAAAAGCTTATTAGTATTGTGTGTGTGTGCACAGTGTACACATCTCTCAAATTGGAAGAATTAAGCCCTGCACATTAGTTATTCAAACACTTTTTGCAAACCAGTGGAGCTGTTCCACATTTCATGATTGCAATTGTTTCATGCATTTGTGGAATAAACAATGTGCCTTCTCAGGGGCACAGACAATAGAGAGCTTCTGCCTACTCATGATTTTACACAGCTTTAAGCTAACTCAGAGAACTGAATATAAAATGTAGTGTTTGGGGATTCTGTTGATTGTGACAGTGGAGAAATTGTTAGAAGTGGATAGATTATAGACTCTTTTATCTGGTTTGGTTTTTTTCAAATTGCAATGCAGTATTAAAATAAATCAGATTGGGGGGTTCAAAGTGGATTATCAATATAAATTGCAATTATTAGTGACTTCATATAACTGTGGAATATGGAATATGCTTTTAGAGATCAAAATTGAACAACTTATTTGTGCTAGAGAATAATTCACAGTAAATACTTTATTCAGTGAAATATTTCTTACTGTGTTGGCCAGCTGATGGTTTGCCTTCAAAAATTTTGTGTTTGATGTTGGCAAACATTTCTTGGCCAGTAGCACTTATGCAAGTAAGATATACCACTGATTCATGGGAATATCTGACCGCCTGCAGCGGTTTTTTTTCAGTATTAGCTGCTCTGAGTTGTTTATAAAATCAGGCAAAGAAAGATGAAATACATCCTGTGTTTGGGGAATCCCTTGTAGGTGCATAGTTTGCGTGGCATGTATCTCTTAACAGGTGCAGCAGAGTATAGATGTCCTAATTGCAATCACTCAAGTTTATTAATTGAAAACATGTTTTGTAGATTGACTTGTATTCGTGGTAAGAAATGTGTATTTGTACACTCCATTACAAGTTGTGGTAGACATGCCCAAAAGGAGAATGAACACATAAGCAGAAAACAGGTTTTGAAATAGCAATGAAAAAGAATATTCTTTTAGTATTTGATCAGTATTATTACTTAATAAAATGTGTTTGAGGAGTGAAATGTTACAATATTGGAAAAGTCCTTGCAAAGTGAATGGTCATATCACCTTTTGAATTGTCTACTACAGCACAGTGCTGCCAAAATTATCCATTTGTAGTATATGTTCAGTTTCACTCAGAATCAAGGCACACCGTACACAATGTGCTAAACCAGGATGCAAAATTTAAAGTACATTGTATTGCTATGATCATCATTGAGTTTATGATGATCAGAGTTCACAAATGCATGAGAAGAAATTATTTCAGTTTGAAGAGACTTTTGTGAAAGAATGTGGAACCTGCAGTGTCAGTTACTGGTTTCTTTGTTGAACAACAGTAATCTTAGTGTGTCATGCCAGGGGAAAAGAAAAGGATGTGTATCATATCCAGGCAAAATGTGGAACACAGGTCAGATTGTTGGGTTTTTCAGTGCTTTCATAAGACTTGTGAAATGCCTGAGTTCACAAGAAAACACTATTGCAGTCTTATATTGTGTCTGTATGGGATACCACAATGATCTTGTGTGATTTAGGGTGAGGAAAGGTGTTCCTGTATATAACTTCATGGACCACAGGCAGAGGAAGCCAAATGAAATCTGTATCATGACCCAGAATTGCGCAAACTGCCAGGCATTTCTGCTCTCATCTTCTGTGCTGATGCATCCAGTTGCCGTTTTCAGTGCTCCATTTTGATGAATTGGTAGAAGTGCCTCTAAAGGCCTATTTTCCCCTGTATCAAGGGAACTATATAATTTACTGAGAACACAAGGTGAACAATATTCTCTCCCAGCAAATTCAAAAGCTTTCATGGGCTGTACCTACTAGAAGGTGTACTTGCTTTCTCATTATACCCAGTCATGACTGATAATGAGTTGAACTGCTTCATAGATTGTATCAGAAAGGATTTGATCACAAGAACATAAACTGAGATTATGTGCCCAGAAGTAGGTTAAGTGTTACATTATGTAGAATTAGAGATGCCAAAACATACAACTGCTTGTGAAGTCTGGTATATAATCAGAAAAGCAAAACTCCTCTTCCACTAGCTAAGTTTTCACGTTAAGATATTTAGTAGAATCTTAAGAACTGGGATTAGCTGTTCACCACCACTAATAGACTATTAGCCTATTAACCATATATATGTGTGTGTGTTTGTGTGTGTAAATAGCATTTGAGCATTTTTTCTCTCTCCTCTGCCCTCTGATCTTCTGTCTTCCCACCATTTTCCTACCTGGCTTAATTTTGAATTGGAAGTTTTTTGTTCCTGTCTTTTTTAATGACCTTTCCTCCCCTTTCTCTCCCAAGAAGACATGTAATTTAGAAGTTGCTCCTTCTCTGCACCTGATCTCATAGGACCCACAGTGACACCAGAAAAAAAGGGAATGATGGAAACAGCTTTGACATTGTATTTTAGTAAATGTACAGTGCCAGGGAACAAGGAGAAAATCTATTCCAGCATGCCTGTCTGGAGGTGAGAGATGGGAGGAGGCTGGAAAAGAGGGGTTTTTTGCACTCTGGCTTCGGAAGATTGTTGTGAACACACTACAGGGACAGAAAAAAAAAGGGAAAAACATCTGTAACCCTAGCTTTTGCTCTTTTAAGCCTTAGGAAATTGCAAATGAAGTGTGGATCCTTTTGTAAATTCCAGGAGGGACTCTGGTACCGTGATTCTTTTCCTTAACTCACCTTATTTGGAGCAGGGGTGTCAAGCTTGTTCTTTTAGAAGAGCTAGGAGCTCCACCCATTCAATTTCACTCCACTGCTTGCCTTATGTTTCTTTAGGTGTTATGCTGTGCTAAAACTAGAAAAAAAGGTTGAGTTTGGGAAACAATATTCCATGTTCTGGCTTCATCACAGTGCTGTTGCAATGTTGCATTTAAATTTGAAGTGACCATATGGGTAATTGACTTTGTGGATTGACGCTGTGGTGTCATACAAGGACTGTGTTTTTACAGCTGTATGTAACAAAATGTTGATTACAGTTTCTGCTTTCTAACATCCTCAGGGTCAAATTCTGTCCTAATTTAACCATCGCTTAACCCTTCTAACTCTCATGGTATTGCCCAGATTGAAAATGAGAGCAGAGTGTCTGTTCCAATTTCACTACCTGCCCTACTTACCAAATATCAGCCACGTGTTCAGCAATATTGTCTGTCTTACATACAGATATTAACAATTTCAGTAAATGCTGACATTCTAGCAGGAGTGACAAGAACTATTTGGTTATCACACACATAAACACATTTGCTTTGCTTAGATCTTTCCTTTCTGAAAGAATAAGGAAATTATTAAGGACAGGTCAGAGAGGGAGACCCGAGCTGAACCTAAAAGAATCCAGTTGGATATACAGAACTTTTGTTGGCCAATAATTTATTTATTTATTATGAAAGAAAGTCAGGTTTGTCCATACTTCTTATATGACTTGTAGGTAGCTGAATTCAGTTCTAACTATGGACTTTTCAGGAACATTAATGGTCCAGTAAAAAAGACTGCATTTCCTAAATCACCTATGCCTGCCACTCAGGCTGATTCTCTGTAGCACAGAATTAATTCTGAAGATCAAATCTGATATCTGCACAGAAAAAAAACCCCAATGTTCTTTTCCCTCTTTTTTTTTAAACGTCTTCATTTTTCACAGTTTTGTTTGTGAATGTGTTGCAAATTTGGAAATTCAAAACTTGAGGGATCAAATGAAGCCTTGGGTATAAAAACTCCTAATTATTTTTTAGAAAACATGAATCATGCAGTACTGAATGGAATTAACAAGGAGATAGGGATCTGGATCTGGATCTGTCAGGTGCTGAAACTGAACATTTGTCTCCTTGCCTGTTCTATAGAATTGTTTCACCTTATTTATAAATACAGCTTCAACATTTAGGAACAATGATATTTTGAAAACATGGTATTTCAGTGAGAATGAGATAAATTCTTTACTTCCTCTATTTGAAAGGCATCACTTTAGCAACAAAATGTAAATCATACAGGTCATTAATTTTACACGTTGTTTACTTCAGTAAGTCTTACCAATGTTTTCAGCACTTGAGCAGTAGTAGGTATAATAGAAGCATTATGTATGTCCTTCTGTTGTTGAAAAAGCTTGTTGGTTTGAAATTCTTATGAGAATTTCATTGCAGCATTACAGAATCACAGAATCAACTAGGTTGCAAAAGACCTTTGAGATCATTGAGTCCAACCTATGACCTAACACTACCTTGTCAACTAGACCATGGCACCGAATGCCACTTGCAGTCTTTTCTTAAACACCTTCAGGGATTGTGACTCCACCACCTCTCTGGGCAGGCTGTTCCAATGCCCAATCACTCTTTCTGTGAAGAACTTGTTCCTACTGTCCAACCTAAACCTCCCCTGGTGCAGCTTAAGGCTGTGTCCTCTTGTCCTGTCTCTGGTTGACCTCCACCTGGCTACAACCTCCTTTCAGGCAGTTGTAGAGAGTGATAAGGTCTCCCCTGAGCCTCCTCTTCTCCAGGCTAAACAACCCCAGCTCCCTCAGCTGCTCCTCATAGGACTGGTGTTCCAGACCCTTCACCAGCCTTGTTGTCCTTCTCTGAAAATGCTCCAGCATCTCAACATTCTTCCTAAATTGGGAGGCCCAGAACTGGACACGGGACTCAAGGTGTGGCATAACTAGTGCCAAGTATGGGGCAAGAATCGCTTCCCTGGTCCTGCTGGCCACACTGTTGCTGATACAGGCCAGAATGCCATTGGCCTTCTTGGCCATGTGGGCACACTGCTGGCTCATGTTCAGCTGCTATCAATCAGTACCCCCAGATCCCTTTCTGCCTGGCCTCTGTCCAGCCACTCTGTCCCCAGCCTGTAGTGCTGCAGGGGGTTGTTGTGGCTGAAGTACAGGACCTGGCACTTGGTATTGTTAAACCTCATATTGTTGGATTCAACCTATGGATCCAGCCTATCCAGGTCCCTCTGCAGAGCCCTCCTACCTTTCAGCAGATCGACACTTGCACCCAACTTGGTGTCATTTGCAAATTTGCTAATGGTAGGCTTGATGCCCTCATCCAGATCAAGAATAAAGATATTAAACAGGACTGGGCCCAACACTGATCCCTGGGGGACACCGCTAGTGACTGGTTGCCAACTGGATGCAGCAGCATTCACTACCACTCTCTGGGCCCGGCCATCCAGTCAGTTCTAAACCCAGCGAAGGGTGCACCTGTCCAAGCAATGGGCTGCCAGCTTCTCTGGGAGGATGCTGTGGGAGACGGTGTCAAAGGCTTTGCTGAAGTCCAGGTAGACAACATCCATAGGCTTTCCTGCATCTACCGGCCAGGTCACCTGGTCATAAAAGGAGATCAGGTTGGTCAGGCAGGACCTGCTCCTCCTAAGTTCACACTAGCTGGGTCTGATCCCCGACTGTCCTGTAGGTGCCATGTGATTGCACTCAAGATGATCTATTCCATAACCTTGCTGGCACCGAGGTCAGGCTGACAGGCCTGTAGTTTCCTGGACCCTCCTTCTGGCCCTTCTTATGGATGAGCATCACATTGTCCAGCTTCCAGTCACCTGGGACCCTCCTGGTTAGCCAGGGCTGATGATAATGATAGAGAATGGCTTGGCGAGCTCTTCCACCAGCTTTCTCATCACTCTAGGATGGATGCCATCCGGTCCCATAGACTTATAAGCATCTAAATGGCTCAGCAGGTCACCAGCTGCTTCCTCCTGGATTACAGGGGGGCTATTCTGCTCCCCGTCCCTGTCTACCAGCTCAGGAGGCCAGTTGTCCTGCAGACCACCTGTCTGATTCTTGGAAACTGAGGCAAAGAAGGTGTTAAGTACCTCAGACTTTTCCTCATCTTTGGTAACTATATTCCCCCCTGTGTCCAATAAAGAGTGGGTGTTTCCCTTGCCCCTCCTTTTGCTGTTAATGTATTTATAAAAACATTTTTCATTATCCTTTACAGAAGTGGCCAGATTAGGTTCTAACTCAGCTTTCACCTCTCTAATTTTCTTTTTGCAGAACTTAACAACATCCTTAAACACTTCTGAGTGGTCTACCCCTTTTTCCAAAGGTGATACACCCTCTTTTTTTCACTGAGTTCCTGCAAAAGGCAGTTCTTGCTCTGCACTTGGCATATATGGATTACTTCTGAACTGGGTTTCTCCAAAAATATTTTGGCACTAACCTGGCATGGCATGTATCACTGGCTACAGAATGAAACAATATTCTATGGGAGTTAATCTAACAGGTAATCATGTTTACTGCCTTTTAAGTAGAACCTTGTGTAAAAAGTGTAAAGTAGGGTGAATTCTGTTTGTATATTTATTTCCTTGCTTTAAATACTGTCCTTAACAGTATTTATGGTGTTTGGACCAGTGTTTTCTCCTCAGTTTTGCAACATACTGAAACTTATTCAAGCTGCCTAATTATAATATCATACCAAATATCTTTACTTTTCATTGTCATAACAGTGTTTGGTAATGAATTAAGTCCTTAGTTCGGGAAAAATCTGTAGCTGAGTAGCTCTCTGAAGGCCTTACCAGAAGAAAGTATGTCCAAATGGGTAGAATAAAAATGCAGTTTAATACAGAGAAGTATTGAAACACCACTGCTCCTTCATACAGAATGATAAATAAAATAAGTTTTTTAGTATGTAGGTTGACAAAAAATGAATGGAACAATAGAAATAGTAATTATTTAAAAAAAAAAAAAAACAACAAACCAACCTCTTTCCACATTCAAGTATCAAAGGAAAGAAAATGGTGTGTGGACACGTGCACACATATACACACACCTGTGGTCTAGAGGGAGAAAAGGAATTGTGTCTTTGTTACAAGGAAGTGTCTGTTCCAGTGATCTTTTCTAAACTCAACTAGTCTTTTATTAGTTTGGTCAATATCACACTTTCCAATCTGTGTAAAAAGAAATCTTCAATATACAAATTCCAGAGTGCAAGATATATCTTGCAGCTCACCTGTGAAATGCCAGCCGTCATATACCAATTGAGTGGAATATCCTCAGAGCAGATCAACCAAAATGTTGACAAGCTTACTGTTAGACTGGGAGGTCCAGACAGAGACACAACTGTGGTGTATCTGTGGAATTGCAATACAAATCATGATAAGACACAGTGTAGTGAAATGTAGAGATGCGTTATATTTAAACTATAGCTAGGCTAGTTCAGATAGTGGTAAAAAGGAACAGGGTGTGGGCTACATGCCATGTTCCTCTGAAGTGTTGTGAACATACTTTGACTGGCAGGCAAGATCACAGTCTCAACATTTATATTTATTTATTTATTTTTTCTTCCTTAGGAACAAACGTTGTGCAGGAAATCACAAGAAAGTTTCACTACAATACAGTAAATTAGGATGGAGCAAGGTCCTGAGAATCATCACATGGCAATCACCAACAGATATTAGTAAAGGGGGCAGGTGTTTGAGTTGGTTCATCACACTTGCCTTTGTAGCTAAGCTTCATTGTCATTTTATTCCATAAAGAAATACAGAGGATGTATTAAATATCTTAGATAAATTATGCAATTAAAGGCAAAAAGTGAGGTGTTCAATGACGATCATCCTTTTGCATGGGCACATATACATCCCTCAGATATTTAAAAAAGAGCCTGGCTTTTGTTTCCCTCGCAGCATTAGCTCAAACCCAGTATCATTTAAAACTAGTCTATTATGTTAAAGCTTAGAGACTTTGTGCTCCTGTAGAGGAACTGTGCCCTTGGGTTATGATAGTTCTTCCCCAAGCAGGATCCTAAAGTCCTTAGGGTTATCTGTGCTGCAGATGTCTCTTCTCTTTGGTACTTGTCTTAACGAGCCCCTCTAGACTTCATTTCCCCATTATTCAATCCCTGTTTTGAAGTGGGGGTCTGCCAGAACAGCATCTTACCCAGCCTATTTGCTGCGTTTCCCTTCATTTGACTTCTGCTGCTTTCACCTCCATCAGAATGGAGGCACCCTATGGAAGGCTCTTTTATGGTCTTTCTCAGATTTTAATTTTAAAATGTCTTTTTTACTCTGTTATATTGCTTCTTCCTTGTAACGTAATGCAATATTTTCCTCTAAGTAATGGGAATAAGAGGGCTCAGTTGAACATCAAAACTTTCTCTGACCCCACTGCAGCTTCGGTTAATAGTCACCTGCCTCTTTGCTTTTGTCCCCTAGCCTTATCTCTATCACCTCAACATGCATCACTCTACTTTGAAAGGCTTTCATAAGATACACTTTTCTTCTCTGTCATCTCATGTTTATTAGTGGGCTGATTCTTTCCTGTGAACTCACTGTAAGTTTTGCCTATATGGAAGCATATAGGCACTTTCTTCTGTGCTTTTTCTTCATTTTGAAAGCACTATCCTAATACTATCTCAGTTTTCTCTACTATTCACCTTCAAGTGCCTCTTTAAACATCTCCTTTGTTGTGGTGCCTGCAGAATCTTCTGCCATTTCAGCCTTCTGAGCTAGATGAATGGTGTTCACTTTTTGTTTTCTTTGCTAGAGTGCTTCAAAATCAATCCTAAGGTATTTCTGGAGAGGTTCTGACTCTTGTTTGGAAACTTGACATATCTTATAATTAAGTGTTTTATGCACTGAGGTGAAAATCAGCCCCACACAGAGAGCAGGCTAAATGTGCATCGTTTAGATCCCAGAAATGCATTAAGGTATGCTGAATGACGAATGCTACAACAAATGTAAAAATCTCACATTTTAAATGCATGTAGGTGTAATAGGCTGCTTTGGCTATTGACCCAAGAGATTTTGACTATGGACGGCTCATTTCAGTAGTGTAGATACATTTTAGGAAACTCTCTGATTTAGTTGCTTTAAAATTATCAGCTCCTTTGAATATGGAGGTAGTAATAATTAGAAGATTCACTTTTTTTTTAAGAATCTCACCATATCATGGATTTGCATCTGATTGAGGTGCGGAGACCAAAGATTGATTTCACACTGAAGCAGCAGAAACCTTGCTGAGTGCAGTGAACAACACCCGGATCCCATTCCTGGAGTTTCATACACCACTGCTGTTTTAAATCATAGAATCATAGAGTGGTTTGGGTTGAAAGGGGCCTTAAAGATCGTCTAGTTCCAATCCCCCTTGCATGGGTAGGGACACCTTCCACTAGACCAGGTTGCTCAATGCCCCATCCAACCCGGCCTTGAACACTTCCAGGGATGAGGCATCCACAGCTTCTCTGGGCAACCTGTTCCAGTGCCTCACCACCCTCTAGAGAATTTCTTCTAGATATCTAACCTAAATTTCCCCTCTTTCAATTTGTACCCATTACTCCTTGTCCTATCACTACAGTTTTTGATGAAGAGTCCCTTTGGCTTCCCTGTAGGCCCCCTTCAGATACTGGAAGGTTGCTATGGAGTATCCACTTAACCTTCTCTTCTCCAGGCTGAACAACCCTAACTTTGTCAGACTCTCTTCATAGGAGAGGTACTCCAGTCCTCCTATCAACTTTGTGCCCCTCCTCGGGATTCTCTGCAACAGTTTCATGTCTTTCTTATTTTGGGACCACAGGAACTGGATGCAGCACTCCAGATGGGGTCTGACAAGAGCAGAGTAGAGGAAGAGATTCACCTCCCTTGACCTGGTCATGCTGCTTTTGAGGTTAATTTGAGTATTGGGCATTTTATTCTATCTTGCATCTTACAGCTTCTGTTGCATTACTTGTTTCTGTGGTTTGAAGCTGTGCTTGTTTAGTTTGTGAATTAAACTAGCAATCAAATGTGAAAAAGCAGATTATTACAGTAAAATAGATGGACCCTGCCAGTCACCAGCTGTGCAGAAGACAGTAAAAGAGAGGTAGCACGTTGCCACTGAGATGAGCTTGGTTGCTAATTAGAGCATGGTGCTAATAATGCCCAGCTTGTGGGTTTGATCCCCTTGTGGGCCATTCCCTTGAGAGTTGGACTTGCTCATCCTTGTGGGTCCCTTCCAACTCAGAATATTCTGTGATTCTGATTCTAAGGGAAAAGCAGTGCATGTGATGGTTCATGTTCCAAAGCAGTGGCATGGGCAGCTTTGTGCTTTTGTATTGCCTCACAGAGAGAACTGGAAAATCAACGATTCTTCTTATATGGTAACGAATGTATAAGCACATGCAAAAATTACACTAAAGGAATTATTAATTGAGTTTTAGAAAAGCATTTTCATACTTGAACAAAGTAGCGGAATAGTCTCTAACTGCAAAACTCTGGCATACTGAAGCCTGGCAGTTTGGTTTGAATGCCCCCTCTTAAAAAGAATGGTTTTAAATGTGAAAAGAGATAAAACTCTGCTGGTATAGTAGCACACAGAGAGTGCATGTAGGAGCAACATGTTGTATTCTATTTACCTGTTAGTTTCTGTCTTTAAGAGTTTGATGTAGCTTTTCTAGATATAAGCAGGCACAGTTTTATATGTGTCTCATTTATTCAGTCACCATGCAGACTCTAAAATGGATCCTAGCCAAATTGGCAAGGTACAAAGCAGTGAGTGCCCATATTTTCAAAAGCAGAACTGAGACCCAAGGTTGTAAAAGAAACCACAAACATGCACCCGCCTGGAAACAGAAAAAAAGAGAGACATTTTGTGTACCCTTGGCACAATTCTGGATTTATGGCCATTTGAAGGTGAAGTTGAAAGCAAATACAAGAAATGTTAATACTTTAACCTGGCCGTTTAAGTTTTCAAAGGATCATCAAGGTTGGAAGAGACTATCAAGGTCATCCAGCCAAACTGTCAACCCAGCACCACCATAATCATCCCTCAACCATATACCCAAGTGCCATATCCAGACACCTCTTCAACACTTCCAGAGATGGTGGCTTCACCACTTCCCTGGGCAACTTCCTCCAATTCCTGACCCCTCTTTCACTGAAAATTTTTTTCTAATATCCAATCTGAACCTCCCCTGGCTCAGCTTAAGGTCATTTCCTCTTACCCTGTCACTTGAGACATGACAGAAGAGACCAACCCACACCTCAATATAACCTCCTTTGTTGTATTGAGCCCTGAGGCTCCTTTTCTCCAGGGAGCTCCTTCAGACTCTTCTCAGAAGACTTTTGCTCCAGACCTATTACTGTCTTCATTCTCTGTAGATTTGTAAGTCAAGGCAAAGCACTTCCCTGTTCTCTTCAAATTGCTCTGAAGAGAGAGAACAAAAAAAAGTTTTGGCCATGGGTGTTTCTGTACAATGTGTTGTTCTCAGACCAGTTATGAGAGTTATTAAAGAAGTAATTTTAGAGGACTGTTTTAATAATATTCACTGGTGAAAATGTTCTGCCACTGGCTTTGATTTTTGAATGTTGTCACTTTCAGTGTGACTTGGTTTCTGTAGTGAACTAGCCATAATTCGAGTGAGTTTTTTGTGCACTGTAGTGCTATCCCTTTAGCTTTATTACGTGAATCGTCTCAAAGTGACTGTTTTAGAAAGAATCAAATTTTGTGGCTCTTACTCAAGCTTTCATTTAATGCTAATTGTCTAAAGTTTTACACCTCTGTCTTAATATAGCCCTGTAATGGTGAGTATCTCTCTCCAGTCACTGTAAAGAAAGCTTTTAGATGACTTGTCCTGCTGAGTTCACTGGAGAGCCGGCTTTGTGACGTACAGGGTCTGAGGACATAAATGAGCCAACCTTAGTGTGAAGAGCTATCTTGTTTTAGGTCAGATGAGCAGAGAAATAGTCAAGCCCTTCCTTGCATCTGAAGTATAGATACTGATCTGCGTTACCCTTAAAGTACTTTAACCTGAGTATCTGACTTTTAGACATCCATTGCTTTATTAGGGGACATGAATAAAGGCTGCAAAGTCTCTACTAAAAATGGCGGAGAAAGGAAATACTATCCTGGAGATTAAAATGTGTGAAGTGTCTCTGAAAATAGGAAAAATCTTGATCAGATTTGATCCAAATGTACATTAGATCAGCTTGGGATAGGGTTTAATCTCTTGTTGTAGTTTTACTGAGTAGAAAATTAAATAGCTGCCGGATGCTGCAGACAGGAGCTTGCAGAAAGTCCGCTTTTGCACGTTTATCACATACCAATTAACACTCAGATGTGGTAGCACTTTCCATCCTCTCTGTATTTCCTGGTTTTTAAGTGATCCCCACATAATTCAGTTATGCAAGCAAGAYGTGCTCTGCTCTGCCTTTTAGAGGCATAGGATTGAAGGAAGCTGAAGGAGGTGACACTATGTAAGAAGACATTCCACAAGCTGAATTAAAATGCAAGCAGAGTGGCCCCTGATAAAGGAAAATGTTTATTTGTACAGAGTAGGGATTTGACTGCAATTTGAAAGACTTCTGCTGCTATTTCTTTATGTTGCCTTCTCACCTTGTAAGGAAGACCTGTAGGAAAACTCGAGAAGTGCTTTACCTTTGGTCAAAGGTAGAGAGAGTCTTTGTAGAAGAATGAAATGGCCATTTATGCACAAAGGTGTTTTCTGATGTAAGCCAAAAACAGACTGGCTGCTGTTTTTAATTTCAGTCAAGTAAAGGGAAATTAGGCTTCCTGTTGTTTTTGTTTGTCTTCTTCAAGCAGAGTCCAGGACTGCAGACGAAATCTCTGCAACAAATATTGGCAAACTCCAGGGTCAAGCTCCTGTCTTTTTCATTTATTAAAAATGACCGCTTGTAAGAGCTTGAAATTATATTGTTTAAGGATTAGATTTAATCTTTAAATCATTTTTAATTAATTGATCGTGAATATATTTGTCTGCAACTGGTTAATTAGTAAATTTAGAAGAATGTAGGAATAGATATCTACATCTTCCAAAGCTTGGTATTTGTATGTCCTGATTTTTTCTGCAATTCACACTTAATACCTCTTATTTTTGGCATTTCCTTTGCCTTATTATCTAATTTTGTGTGCAATGTATTTAAAAGTCTGTGGTCTTCAGACTTCTGGCAGGTAGGTGTTTGTATGTATACTTGTACTCCCAGTGCTTCTGTTTTAATTGCAATCCCTTTTCCCCGGCAGTGCTCCCTTGCTGACAGCAGGATCAACTGGTGATGCTGGGCAGTGCTATTATGGCAGGACTCCTGTGTCTCCTGTGCTGACTGCCAAACAGGCAGAAGTTTTAAAGCTATATTAATACTTTCCCAAGTTCTACAAAGGCATTTGTAGAAGATGTGTGGGGTTATATCTCTGGCAAAGCTCACCAGCGAAGGAGGAAACTCAACAGTTTTATCTTGAAGGTGGCCTTGCATACAGATGTTGTGACGGTGTGCTACCAAATGGTGCTCTGAGCACCTAGCCTGTGTCCTTCATGCAGAGCAGCTCATAATATTTCACAGCAAGCATCCATTAAAACTGAAGACAATGAGTGTTTTTAAGGAATCATTTACAGGAGTTGACTTGGGGAGATAAAGGGAGGAAGAAATGACAGTTACACAGAGCAGCAGAAATAAAAGTGCAACTTCTAATTGCAAGGGAGGTTTTCCTCCTTAGAGGGGTAGAGGAGATCCTTACTCAAGAATATTACATAAATTGCTTTTAGGCAAAGGGGTTTACAGATGTCAGGGGCTCTCATACCCTGCTGGTAATGGGGAATCACATTTTCTGCCAAGTATAGATACAAATAAATGTTTCTGTTTGTGAATATAATATAGGCTCTTGCATGAAAAAGAACAAGGCTATAGTCATTAGACATCAGAAAACATCAATAATATTAATTTGTGAATTTATTTACTTGGAAAATAAGTCAGTGTCCCCTGTATTACATCACCAGTCCATACATGCATATCTTCCTTTTCTTGAGCTTCTTGACTGTTACTGACTACAACAAAAAAACTTCTAAGTATGGGGGAATGCCAGATAGGATTTTCCTAACATGTTTATAGTATCACTTTAGGATATGAAATGCATCTTCTTCTTTTGCCTTCTGCTTTACCTATATATATGGGAAATGTTTCTCCTGCAAGAGGACACAAAAGCATTGAAAAATGAGAGTGCACACACATGCAAGTGGTTTCATAAAGATTCTAATCAATCATTGTTGCTGCTTTTCCTGTGCTCCTCCATGGTAATAAGAGCTAGCATATAGCTTTTGTCGTTCAGTTCAGGGCATTTAGACATTCAAATGCATCATTCTTTCATAAAATATGAGTAAGTAAAAGTACATCTCAGGTTATAGCACTTGAAATACAGGTAGGAATTCTTCACCTCCAGTGCAGATTTGTTCCTGGATGCCATACTGTTGCTTTGGTGACAATGAAATTTGTTCTACCATTTCATCACGCAAGGTTCAGAGCCTGCTTTTTAGCTTGCTTTCTCTATGCAAGTTGGTCTCCTAATTATACAGATCACAGATAATTGTTCCCACCACCTCTTTCTGTGGCATCTTTGAAATGGTTTTCTTCTCTCTAAATGTGGGGGTTTTTTAAGTTAGAGACCACATGTGAATAAAAGTGATACAGAAAAATAAAAGGATTGATTTAATAAGTAAATTAGTGATACTTTAAGTAGTGTAAAAGCATAAAAGAAAGACAGTATCTTTAAAAAATCTGTGTTAAAATCCATAAGAAACCCACCAGTTTCAGAAGAAATTCCGTGTCAGAACCTCCCACAAGCAGAAAAGAATGGAAACACCATAAGAATAAATGTATTTGTTAACTTTCTTGAAAAGGTTGTTTCCAAGTGTCATCACTTCCGTGAAAGTTCCTGTGTTGGCAGAGCCATAAAAGAACATTATTTTGTTGTTAGTTGGACAAGTGCAACAAAATAAACCTTGTGATGTGAGAGGGTGAGAGGGGAACTTGGTGAGTTTTTCTTTTGTATGCCCAATACCGCCTGAACCTACAAAGACCGCTGCTTTCCCAGTTTCTTAAATACCAATATATGTGTCAATGTAAATAAAAATGGAAGATGGCTTAACATAAATGTTCCTCTTGCAATGGTTAATGTGAAAAAGAAAAAAACCCCAGAGATAAGTAGTCAATCTCCAAGAGAAATGCTTCAGTTCCTTCACCATCCTAAAAGGGGTGTATCTTTCAAGAATGTGTTTTTAGCACTATGTAACTTTGCTCAGATTATTCTGACTGCTGCAAAATCTTCCTGTGGTTCCCCTTGTACTGCAACATCTGTATGCAACTRGCAATGTAGAGTTACATATGAAATATCTATTAATATATACAGGTTTCTAGACTTGATAAAAGAAATGTTAGGTTCTTTAGGTACAATATTCAGCCGTAGCTGGGAGTGGTGTCATCTGGTTCCACGCAGAATACTAGGTACTGTATCAAGTATTTCCATCACAGATTTTGAATCTGCAAGACACAGGTCAACTCTGATATCAGGTAGGACTTCAGTGAAATGGTGCCCACTTCTGCCAGGTCAGAATTTGATTTTACAGAGATGAAAAAGCTGAAATTTTCTTATGAAATTAGGCTACTGTAGTAATGTATGGTGAATTTAGAGCTAACAGAAATCTTAATAAGTTTTCTTTGTGATGGAAGKAAGTTTTTAGTGCGTGCAGAGACAGAAAACATCAAATCATTTGCTATGTAGAAAGCCCTTGAGTATGCTGTTAGCATCAAATGCAAACAACATTTAGTCATTAGTGACCTGCTCAGCTGCTTGAATTGGACTCGAAGGAGATAGACCTATTACCAGTCCACTGAAATAATGTCTTCACTTACAGTGAATCTTCAATTCTGATACATTAAGACAAATCACTGCTGTATGGCCATCAAGCTCATACTCCTGCTTATGTGATGGTCTATCATGTCTGTGTCTCAGCTTGCAAAATGAAGTATGGGTAAGCTCCCACCAGCTTTGAGAATTCATTTCTGCACCTTGCTCTGCCTGCTCACGCAGGGGCTCAGGCATCAATGCCCGCCGTGAGACAGACCTGTTCAAATCGTACCAACTTTGCAATTGTCTCACCCTCTAGTGGCTTGTCTGGGAAACAAGATGTAAATGATCATTAAATCTGAGTGTTGGAAATTAAATTCTAGGGTGTTGTTTCCTGTATTTTCAGCTGACAACTATGTGTGGATGTACTTGCAAACTGTGCTGTGGTGACTAACTAATTTCAGTCTGCTTAAAATTGAGATGCTGTCCACTCTCCTGATAATCTCGATTACAGGGGATGTCAGATAGAATACGGTTTTCCACTATTTTTGCCATTCGCATAAGCTGGCCAGAAGTGTGTGTATGGCAGTTTGAAAGGGTGGTCTTTGATATTATTCATATCTAACATAAAATCTCTTTTAGTAAGTGCCTGAGATCTATGTTATTGAAATGAGGCCATGAATTTTGTTCTCAGAGCATCATACACACTATGTGGTTAAGTGACACAGTGTCAGTGTTAAGCAGTGCACTTAGTTTGTTACTTGTATAGCTTCTTTATTTTATTTGAGCTCTGTCTCTTCATGCTAATAGAAGAACATTCTTCTTAAAATCTTTTGAGGTCCTATTTATTTATTTGTAAGATCTGTATGGATGTCCAAATAGTGATATTTGAACAAAAGAACTAACGAAAGCATGTGTGTGCACAGGCTATTGACTCCTGACTACTGCAGACTCTCTTGGCATTCAAAATTATATGACACAGGATTTTGCACCTGCAATGGATGGAGATAAAATATTTAATACTTTATGGCAGGTGAAAATCAAGGTGTTGATGGAGTTAGAGAGATTGGAAGTGTGGATCTATTTTCTCTGATCGGTTTTTTGCCAGAAACATAGGTTGTGTGACAACCTTGCTGAAAATGTATTGCTCATGGTACAAGCAAAATTGAGACTAGTACAAGACAGTAATTAATTTATGATATAGTATTTGTTTTACATTTGTTCCACTACTGCTCTTGCAGTATCTATTCAGGTAGTGTTTTTTCAGGGTATGAGGAGTTGGTCAACTGAAAAAAATTCATGAGTTAAGTCTCATTGTTCTGCACACAAGAAAAATTTCAAATTGTTTCGATTTAGACAGTAAATCCTTCACTATAGACAGAGTACTGTCAGATTTCAGACTGTTGAAGTTGTTGCAGTACTGTTTCTCCCAAAATAGTGTAACTAATGTTCTTGATCTGTTTCCATTGCTACTTTTGGTCAGTCTAGGATATATTTGTTATTGATCTCTCCTTACCTTTAACAGTAGTGGTATTTAGGAGAGTAAAGAGAGTAAACACATAGATCTTCAAGTCCAGAGACAGAAATGTGTCAAGGCTGTAAAGCTGGGAACTCTCGCCAGAGAAAAATCATCATTAGTATTTCTAGATTCTATAATCTTTCTTAAACTCTCCATTTCCATGCAGATAATGCTGGGATAGTTTTTGCGCTGTTCAGCATATACAAACAGGTATTTTAACTTTCTGCAGGAGCTGTTTGTGAAATCCAGGGGTTTGTTCTATTTATGCTGAGAATTACTCCAAGGAAGCAAAGAAGGAACGCTCATTAAAATGAGCAACTACCTTTAGCAATGTAAAGCACAGGCAAGAATTGCCGTGTATTGCAGAAGGAGTGATGTTTGCATTTGGCATTCAACACTTCTTTATCCTGTCAAAGGTCTGAGCCTTAGTTGTAAGGAGGTCTAAGGTGTATGAATCAGCCAGTATGGGATTATTTCCTATTTTTGTTCATTTTACATAGAGATCCCTCTTCTGAAAGGATTTTGGATAGAACTAGGACAAATTAGGTTGTGAAATGAGTTGCCATGTGTTCTCTTAATGCAGATCATCATAGTTCAAAAGGAGATGTGAATTTTTAAAACCAGTAAGAGATGCTAGAAGAGAAGCAGGAGAGGCCATGTCTTCATCTGAAAAGGTTGTTATGTAGAATAGGGTAACTGGCTTCTGCCTCTGTAATGAGCTTAAGACTAGGAGTGAGATATGTGTTTTGGAAGGTTTGTTTGTTTATTTCTTAATAATAGGTGTGTGCTAACCAGAGCTTCCCTGAGTGTTTCAGATGCTTTCACAGGCTCTGATGATATACTGTGTCTATTTGCATCGCAAATTCAAATGCAGTACAAATAGAGTAATTATTCTGCCTCTAAAGAACTTGATTAATCTTCCTGTCTGCACACAACAGAACTGTTCCAACTCGGCTTTGTTTATATTACACCAGAAGATATATATTGTATTTGGGCATAGGGAAGTCCCCATTATGGAAAATGCACAAGTCACTGGAACTGGTGGGCTATGAATTTTGGATGGAAGTTTGTTATTCACAGGTAGAATTCCTTGGAAATTATGTTTTCTGAAGAGTGGCTTTGGGATAAGGATGTGTGAAAGAGTGTTGACTGACAGATTTCATTTGCTCCAGCCAATATGACTAAATCAAACGGGCAAGAGAAAAAGGAAAAAAAAAAMCACAAAAACAAAGGAGCCAGTTGCTGGTAAGGAGAACTTGCTCTGGGAAGCAAAATTGCAGTGACAGAGCTGGTCAAGAGGTGACACGAGAATTTGCAGGGAGGGAGGAGCAAGAGAGCTTGGGAGGGAGGGAAAAAGCAGCTACAGAAAAGAAGGAATAAAACAATTCGTAGCCAGCTTGGGACAAAGGTTATCTAGGGTAAAGAGAGAGGTCAAAAGGCACTTTGTTTGATGACATAGTAGATTTGATAGATTTGAGATTTTATTGAATGTTCTTTGACTCAACAACACTGAAAAAAGCATCACATACTTGCAAAACTTCTCAAGTATTTTCTATGATTGGCTTTTTAGCACCGATTTCAATACCGTTCTTTCAGACCCTGACACTTTGTGATGAGAAGTTCTGTTACATGATATGGCAAACGAATCTGTTGTGGTTTGTAATTTTTTTTCACTTATGTGAAATTTTATGTGTATAACTTGCTGCTCACTAACCTTGACATGTAATAGTCTCATCACTGAGATGATGCTATGTTTTCTTCCATGACAGAAAAGAAGTAGTAGCACAAAAATAAGGACAGATTTTCAGATTTCATGAATGTTAGACGTGTTCATTGATATGCTCTTTTGAAAATTTAGCCATGTATGCCAAATCAAACATTAGGGCATTAGAATCTGGAATCTTGATCTCCTTCATTTTCCAAGAAAGGCAGAGAAAATTCGAGAGTTGCTTGAAAGTGATTATAACCATCTTTTTAAACTTCTTTCTAATTTGGAAGATGGGAAATGCCACATCTTTGGGTAGCATCATATTATTAGATTTTGTTACTGTTAATCTCAAGGTTTTTCAAAGTAGTTACTAAATTAAAGACACAGATTCAATATTCAGGGAAACGAATTCTTAGTGAAAATGCTGATATGTGCTCACAAAAGTYCTTTACAGATTCTGCTAGACTTACAGGGAAGGCTGTAGCTCAGATAGTTTGTGTGTTTGATTTTTTTTTTTTTACAATATAAGTTGGAGTTTTGAAAGAGGCTCAACAGTTTCATAGTTCAGCATGTAATCTGTATTTGCTTGGTCGCAAAACTGGATTGGGATGCTACCAATGTAGTAAATCCAATGTTTAGACTTTAACTTCCTCCACACAGAAGGTCAAGTTTTGAGTACTTCATACCAAAAAATGAAGCAAACGCATACATGACATGAAATTATGAGTTGGTATCACTTATTCTACTGGTCCAAGCTTGTCACATAATTTTCAATAGCCGTCTTTGTCCAGRGTAGACTATGCTGAATCAGATTTTCACCTAAATTTGATCAGATTACATTAATTTTTTTGCAGCTGTCAGAAAGTCAGAAAAACAAAGTCCATGAAGCCAACACAAAGTACTACATGAGTTACTTAAGTAAACAGAAATGCAATTGCAAGTTTATATCTTATCTGGAAGCATTATATTGCTGAGAGATCCAGTATTAAGGTGTAAAGTTCTATTTTCTGGGCTAAACAGAGGTGAATTACAAAATGAAATGTCACTTCTGAAAATTGTGCTTTATATTTAACATGTATTAAGAGTTGTAAAGTTTCAGCTGTTGTATAAAAGGATGTAAGAAGAGATTTTTACTCTCTTTTACTAAAGGCACATGTATTACAGTAAAATCTGCTATAATAAACTATGCGTAACTTAAATACCATGAATGGTTGGTTTTGTTTGTTTTTTTTTAAACTCTTTGTTTTCTAGCTTCAGTGCCATGTAGAGACAGGTAGCAGTCCTTTTGGCTGTGAGACACCAGAGAAAAACAAGTAAGGTTTGCGGATTGCTGAACTTCATATGTGTTTAGAAAACCCCAATACTTTAAACTATGCATAAAACCTTCAGTCCCAGAAGTTTCAGCTGCAGCATATGAAATTTTTCAGTTGCACCTTATAACATGCAGTTAGTGCAATCCTGAATTGATTTTCTCAGGCACTAAGCAGTTGTTGACGTAAGTATATTGAAGAAATCTAAGCAGGTGGGTCATTCCATAAAATGACTCCCAAATCTTAGTAAAATTAAAAGTCTCTATAAAGATCTGACCCAAATTTTTCTGGACAATTGATACTTAGTTCAAATAAGGAAGCAAGTCAGTCCGTTATTCCATGTCTCAAACCACACGTACAAGCAGGTATTTTTACTTTGTATTACCTTTCAGCATCCCCACCAGGCTATTAGAACAGGCAGAGCTTGTAAGGGCCCCAGGAACAACAGGCTCCTGTTTCCCTTTGGCTCAGACTCGTGGTAGAAGAGCTAGAGTAGTGTCTGAAAATGCTGCAGTAGGTGTTGAATCAAGGTTTTGGCAGCTTGTACAAAGCGAACTCCACAATTACCAGTTTGTATTCTGTCTTGCAATGGAAATCTGTATATTTACATACACAACAGGATTTATTCTGACACAGGTGTAATTTGTCATTATCTCTGTGGGGCCAAGGTTCGATGAATCAGCCCAACATTCGCTTTGAAGTTCCTAGAAAAGAAGCACTTTGTGATTTGTGATTAGCCATCAGCTTTAGTTAGAGTTAAATTATTTACAGTTTTGTTAGGTCTGTCTTAGGGCCAACTTCCGTGCTGCTGAAGAATCTGGTAAGGTTCTCATTTTGAACATGTTCTAGAATTTGTAATGTATCCTATAATATTTTACATGCCAAAACAGTAAAAAAATCAAAACACCTTTGTTTTTTAGGGGCAATTAATTCCACATTTAAGAAGAATTAGATTTGATTTTCTGAGTTATGTTACATCTTTTGGCATTAAAAAATGAAAGGAAACTTCACAATAAGAATTACTGTACAGCCTTGTTAACTTTTGAAACTTGGAGCAGACATATTTAGGGAAGAAAAAGAGCATCACTGCGTCATTGTGATGAAATGCATTATCATAGAAGATCCTTAGGGCAAGTAGCTTTCAGGAAAGAAATAGGGAGTCTAGAAACAACACCACACATTTTTCTTAAAGGTAATAGGTGCTGCCCCCTACCTAGGAATGTGTGGTTTGTGGAGGCTGGATGAATTCTTAAGAGCTGGGTTTGTCAATAATGCTCCTTGAACTTGATTCATAAGCATTTGGTCTGTTCTATTTTTCCCCCAGTCCCTGTTCCTACTGTGCTGGCTAGCTTGCAGCCTTTCTCTCATTTGCTCTCATCCCCTCCTTCCAACCTCTCAGAGTGCCAGCTCTCTGCCTGTTTGGGATTAGGCTGTGCTGTAGATCTTTGCTAATGGCTATGGTAATCAGGATGGAAAGGAAGAGTAAAGTCAACCTTCTTGGGAGACTAACACATTAATATGCAGCTTGAAAGGCACCTACAGTTCTGCCTTGTGTCATTTATAGGGCTGCTTTTAGATCTTGCGTGATTTTCCAGAGTATTGCGTATCAGTTTGTGCCAATGCTGGGTGTGTTATGTAAGTGGAGAGGTTATCTCGTGCCAACATCACAAGTAATGCACATCATGACTCTCTCTTCGTGTGGTATCACCTCTTACTTTAAGAATGCACAAACACAGAGGGCTCATAAGAGATTTACAGAGGAACTTTTTCTCAGGCACATAATGATATGCAAATATCTCAGGATCAAAGGTAAGTCAAAGAAAAATGGCACTGAGTAGAATAAGTCAACTCAGCTAGCAGCCTAACTACATGACAGACTCACAGGCAACTCCAGAGCTGTCAGCTTCACTGCCTGTGGAGCCCACCAAGAAGCCAGATGCTGCTCTTGAATGACTGTTTTCAGCAGCTTGGCATCTGGGCTCTGTGATGGCCTGTGTGTCAGGTTGGAGTGGGACCTTTCACCGTGCTGCTGGGGTTGAACACAAAGGAAAACAGATTTTCTGAGGTTAATGGTAATTAAAAATAAATTGTTGTGTCTGGTTTTAAGCCAAATTCTACCTGCCAGTTATTAAAGAGCAAATCCACCTCGAAAAAGAAGCCTTCAGTTTTGCTTTATCTAAAGGCACACATTTAAATTGCACAAACTTGCTGTTTATTTCTAGATTTCGAGCAAAAGTAGGAAGCATGTCCATATACATGTATACAYGTATAAAAACTGTCTGGCCTGAAACTGAAGACATACTTTAAAAAGAAAACAAAAAGTATTTGACTTACTTTTGTTCGGCTTGGAGGTGAAAAAAAGGGTAGCTTTCTTTTTTTTATTTTAAAATTTTTATTAACACAATACATCAGCTGTTGGAATCAATTAAAAACAAACCAAGCCAGTGTCTTGTCTTAAGAGAGCTCTTGTCATCCATGTTCTGGTGTAGCTTCCACATAAGTTGCTACAGTCCACAGTCCAGGGAAAGATGGTGCTTTTTACCTTTTAATGGGTATAGTCAGCTGCAGGTGCAGAGAAGTCCTGCATTGGGTGGGCTTTGCTTACGGTTGAGCATGTTTCCTCGTTAGCATCAGTGGCAGTGTTTTGACTGACAACTGAATAAGTTCAGCCCTGCGCAGGGAACGAACATACAACCAGTAAATGGCTTGGATACTATTTAACTAAAATTTGCACATGAACATGCCATTTGGACAAGAAAGTCTGTAATTTGGGTAAGAGAATTTGCTACCTGCAATTGCAAATTACTATGTTGAGGTGACTCCTCAAACATAAGGGTCTTAATTTTCAATTTCTTTCATCTAATGTGTTGGGGTTTTTTTTACCAAATCTGGCTTCATCATTTTTTTCCCTATGAAAATGAGCTAGGACTGTTTTGGTTGACTTGTGAATGGTCAGAGAAGCACTTTACATTTCAGAATGCATTCAGAAGCTACTTGAGATGCAGAAAACCCAAATGCTTATAAAAGACTTGCAGTGTGGGCCAGCTGTTTGCTGTAATCCTCCTCTCCAACAGTCCTGTGCTGCAGTGTTTTATTCTAAAACACATTCTAGACAGGAGGTGTAATGGCCAAAACAGGAGTGTAACAGACTTTCTGGAATGTTTGTGATTACTCCGCAGAAACCACTTTATATTTTCATACACGTTAGTTTTTATAGATTTAATAATAACAGCTGAAACCTTAAACCTACCTGAGGTTTTAAAAAAAGAAAACTAGCCTGGAAAACAATATTTTTGGCGAAGTCCTGGCTCTGCTGTGATGGACTTCATCCAGTTTGCAGTCTGGAGTAAGATTTTTCTCCTATATTAGTATCTGCTATAGTTTCTGAGTCATCTTTCATGGTACCTTTTCATTGACTGTAAAAGAAGCTGAATCAGACAAATGAGTTGCCGCTTTTATCATTTCTGAACAAATTATTCCATTGATCAATATATAACATGAGAGATTTAATCAGTTTTGATAGTGCAGGCTGTAAAGTAATATTGCACCCTGTCAGGAGATCTTTTGAAATTCTAATAGTAATAATAATCAGGTAATTAGAGCCAGCTCCATGTTTTTCCAGTACTAGTGTATGTTTTCCTTCTGTTAAATCAAGTCAGAAGTTAAAAAAAAGTGTAATAAGAGTGATATAAATTCAGTTACTTCATTTCCTTACTCTTGAATTTGTTGTTTAGCTGGTTCAAGAAGTTCCAGTTACTTGTATTCCTCAAAATATCATACAATCATAGAACCATTTGGGTTGGAAAAGACCTCTCCCAACAAACAAAGGTAATACATTGTGGTAGTTGTGTATCACAACTATATTGTCTCTGTATTACTATGAAATCCTGATTTTGATGGAAAATTAATTGATCAAATGGTTTTCTAGATATTAAAAAACCCCAAACATGAAGTGTTTATTGAAGTGGGCAAACAAAGTCTTGATCACAGGCTGGTGAATCTGCATGTCTCAGCTTTGTGTGTACAAAATGTTGGAAGAATGAATGGGGAAAACCAGCACTGGTAAGGTTTTCAAGACTCAGCTGACAAAAATCCCTGAGCAACCTGGTCTGGATTCAGTATTGACCCTGAATGAAGAAGAGAGGTCCCTTTCAGCCTGAATAACTGTGATTTCCTGGTCCTGTAAGAAAGTGAGCTGATTAAAAGGAGGAAATATTAAAGGAAATGTTGTATCAGAGAATTTCATATAGTTTAAACAACAACCTGTCTCTGCTTAGAAAAAAAAAAGAGATTCCCCTGTGACCTGCAGGAAGTCACAGTGGGTTTGAGATTGTTCCCAGAGCTTTCACATCTTAAATTTCCTGCTATAGGGAGTAATATTAGAACATTAAAGATGACTCTGACACGTCATTCCCAGCAGGTTGGTAGTGTTATGAATGATGTCACATCACAGTAGGCAAAGAAGAACTAAGTTATTACCTCTGATTTAGCCAGAGGAACACTGAATTGATGAAATTATTAAAGAGGGACTTGGGAAGGAGTAAGTGACCAAACACCTATTTTTTTATACAGTTTGATCTGTGACTGTGTAAACTCTTGACATAGGCCAAAAATGTTTGTTGATTGGTGGTGTTCCTAACGAAAACATCCACTGCTGTCATTCCAGAGGATTCACAACTGCTTCTGTTTTCCTTGTTTTGTTTTTCTTCTCTAGTGGTGTCTTCAGAAGACTTCTTGGACTAATATCCACTGTCCAAAAGGATGCATTTATCTCATTTTTGCATAGATGCCACTTAATACCACTAAAATGCCTTACAAGTAGAACTGCTCTTGCAACTTCTAAGTTTTATGACAGAAATTACTGTTTATGTTGACCAAATCAAGGAAAAAAGTATTTGTCAAATCAGAATACCTTAGAATTGGTCAGAGGTTAATCTGCCTCAGCTAGCAAGCTATTCCATAGAAATTCATAGTTTAGTAGTTTATGTCTTTGCTCTTCATCGTGTACTAGACTCTCGTACCAGTCTTCTTAGCAAGAACACATTGTGGTGTTTGGTGGTACCTCATCTGGCAAGAGCCATCAGAATGCCTTTAAAAAACATACTGGTCAGTGTATGTTATAAGAGACTTTCTCATTCGTCAGTTCTTCTAGCAAGAGTTCACAATGGCATGAAGAACAACAAAGTTGAATTTGGCATGGTAAAGGCAGAGAGAGAATTCCCTTGAGCAGACAGGAGTATTCGTAATTCCTGTGTACTGAAGACACCTGCTTCCTTTCCCTCAAGACAATCTAGCTGTATTCCATTTTCACAAAATTTTGTTCTGTAAGTAATGAGAATGTGTTTCTCTACTTCCTGCTGATTGGAAAACGTTCATCCTTTTCTTTTTGGACAGAGATTAGACCAGTTGTGTCCATCATCCTCATAATGGATTACCAAAATTTTCTGTATTTGGGGATTACGGTATGAGTAATTGAAAGACTACACTGTACATGGAGAGTAGCACCTTTCTGGTGACGCCTGCCATGAGCACACTGCCTGTCCCATTGCCTTGTACTCTGTGAAAACCCACTTGTGGTGTCAGTTCCTGACTTTACTGCTGATGTGCAATTTGAGCTGTACGTTGTTTCTTTTGTCTCCAGTCACATGCTGTCAAAACTGCCATTGTTTTGTAACAGTGCAACTTGACAAAGCCGGGGATAAAACAGGAAAGATCAAGGAAAAAGAGACAAGGGGTCCAGAAATTCCTAAGTCCATTGGATTTATCCCAAGTTTGACTCTTCTAAAAATAGATTGTGGTATTTTTCTGTTCAAGAAATAATGCCGTAATCATAACAATGTCAAAAACAATTATCTTTTTATTAATTTTTCCACCCAGATCTTTTTGTACCTTGTAGAGGATGAAGAATAGAAGGTCGAACAATGGATGGACTCTGTTGTAAGAGGTAGCTTTACAATGAAAATGCTTTTACAATTAGCCACGTGTCACCTGTCACGGTTTGGACAAACTTAGGAGAAAGACTCGAAGAGCCTCCTCTGCAAAAGATAGGGTCCTAAATCTCCCTTCCCCCCTAATAAGAATTTCTTGGAGGAAAGTGAAAAAAACCTGTTTATTTAACAAAACCCAGCTGCTGGGGTGGGGGGGGGGGGGGGGGGGGGGGGGGGNGCACGCAGGCACCAGGGGAAGGGAAAGGAAAATTAAAAAATGAATAATGTTAGATAATAAACCTCTCATGGTGAAGACAACCTGGATAGATTCAGAGTCCTTTTCTGGGTGTGGTCTTCTGCTCTGTCTCTAGCTAGCTGCTTGAGTACGGAGTAGGCTCTCTCCAGGCCCAGGGTGTAGGTAGGCCCCAGGGTTCAGTAGTCTGTTGTAAAGTTCCAAAAGAAGAAGGAAAAGAAAACACAATCCCAGAAAAAAACCTGTCCTCTCTCCGTGCCTCAGGCAGAGGAGGGAAAAGGCCAAAAGCAAGTTTCAACTCCCCCCGATATCCTTCAGCTGAGCAAAAGCAGGGCAAAAGCTCACAGGAAAAAAAAAGTAAAAGATGTCCCCTTCGCCTTCTGCCACACAGAAAGCGGCCGGAGAGAGTTCTCTCCTGAGAAGCACAAGAAAGCCAGCTGATAAAGGTAAAGCTAGGAATGTAAACACCTTCGAAGAAAACCAAAACAAGTGCCTGGCTTCTCGAGTCAGCTTAAAGACACAGAGTTAATATTTTTCATCAAGCAGGCAACTGGGATATATAGCATCATAAAGTCACCCTAGGACATTACTTTTATAGAAACAAAAAAGATACAAGAATGGATATTCCTGAAATAAAGCAATAACAAAAGAATTTATTTTTCTAGAAGTACAAAGGTGAAAATGCATGTGTATAGCTGGAATTAAGATGAAATTAAATGTCTTAAATTAGCATAACTGGTTCTACCTCCAATAGTGTAAATTGGAAGTCTGAGAAAGACATTCTCTTCAGAAACAAAGCCTGGAACTTACCCATGTTTTGTTATTTGATAGTGTACATAAATGTGAACCTCTGTGTTGCACTTTACATGAACTCAGACACTTTTTTTTTTTCTGTGCAGCTCTGTTTATGCAGATCTCGGAGTCAAGAGAATGATGTAACAAAGGAGAAAGATACATGCACTGTCAGTAGATGATAGTAAACTATGAAGTAACAGATTTGGAAAGCTGGGAAATTGGCCAATATTGATTTCAAAGAACATGAGGGAAAATGCTTACTTTATGTCCATATAAAGTTATGGATAAGTATTCAGTTTGCATTATCTTCCACCATTAAAGGTCACAAATAATGATCTTTCAGAGTTTTTCAGCCTTTGCGGGTTTTCAAATTCTTGTTGTCTAGCTATAAAAGGAAGAAATCAAAGATGTCATGAGGTGAGAGAAAAGACTGCAGGAAAAAGCGCTTAAGTAGTTTCAGTCACATCTGTCTCTGTTCTCTGGAACATTACTTAGTCCCGTTGAACCTGTCAAAGTTTATCTGGTACCACCTGCTCAGAAGTGATACCAGCATTGCTTATCTTGCTCTGGTGTTATTGTTTATTATTATCAGTTTTGAAATAAGTGAGTATGTTAAATTACTGTGCACTGTGTTCTGATACTCAAATCAGAGATACAGACCTAATATGCTGTCTTATTTTAAGGTTCTCCGGAATTTGTACCATTTAAGGGTGAGAGCAGAGGAAAAGATGCAGATGTATTTTGCTTTGCATACCAGGCAATATAAAAGGAAATCCGAGTCTTGTATGTACTGAGATAAATGGTAAAGCTTTAATCAGCTACTGCAAAATAAGAAATTGGTCGAGAAAACAATGGGAAAAAATAATCTTGACCAATCCAAGACTTACATACAAACCTCTATATTATAGACACCTTTCTGGTCCATGCAGTAATTGCACACTGAAATTGTGGCCTTTGGAATTAGAACTCCGTTTGAGCTCTATCATGTAAAGATGTAATTTGGCCATAAAATCCTTATAAAAATTTATGAAAGAAATTTGACTGAATGAGTCTGGTGAGTAATTTAAAAACTTGAGTATCTCAGGCACTTTGCTGAATTTAAACCTCAACATTTCTCTGACGTTGTAGCATTGCCGCATCTTTGTGCTGCCATTCACTGGAGATCTTCTCCAGAGGACAGATTTTTGTTGTCCCTTTGTCTAACAACTAGAGGCTACAGAATGACCAAAGCTGTCCAAAGTGTTGGGTAACCTTTGTTGTTGACCAAGTATCTGTCTTTTAAATGTTATCAGCCCCTGGTCATCTCAGGAACTCATCTGTGTTGGAGTTGAGAACATGTGTGTCTGAATACACAAAACTGAGGCCCTCAGTCACAAGTCATGTATAATAACCACAAACTTTTAGAACTAAATCCGTGTTAAGCCCTTCAAACAACTTAAAGTAACACATTAGAGATTTGTCCATTTTCTCCTTTCTTCCTGAGTCTACCTTTATGAACTCCAAATATCTTGTAGATACTTGAAAACTTTTAGGAACAATTAAGAGCAAGTATTAATATTTTTTCTTTTTATTTTTTGTGACTTTCTGTGTAAATTTAACTAATTTTTTTTCCTTTATTCAGGTACATGTTAGATAATAAAACTCAAGTTTAGAAATGTCAATAGCTCACTCAAGTTTATGCAACTGTTTGCTCATGAGAGGTGCTGGCTTGCAGTTCCTCCATATTGAGTATGATCTTCTGCTGCCTGCCAAGTGGATGTTGGTGCAGTCCTAACTGTAGGAATACACTGTTGCAATAGTTGTAAAAAACACATACATGAAAATTATTTTTAGAACAGCAACTGTCCTTTTAAATGTAAAGATTTTTTTTTTCCTGCCATACCGGCAGTTTTAATGTGGGCAAGCAGTATTCCATTGGAATTTTTGTAGGTGGTATCCTCAAATTACACAGAGAAGGTCTCCCTTTCCCTCCCTACCCCAAGTATGCCTGTTTACTTCTAAGTTTAAAAATAAGTTGATTCACATGAAAGGTACTAAATTGTTTTTGAAATAAGGTCAGATTTGTTTGTTTTGTTTGTTGTTCTTTCATTATACTGTGTAGCTGGAGAACTACTTCAGTTTACATACTTTCAAAGGCAGGTAATTAATTTTTTTTACTAGGTAGTATTTAGGTAGGGGTTGGTCTCTTTCTCCAAGCAGCAACTGACAGAACGAGAGGACACAGTCTTAAGCTGTGCCAGGGGAAATATAGGCTAGATATTAAGAAAAAGGTTTTCACAGAAAGAGTGGTAAAGTACTGGAATTATTTGCCCAGGGAGGTGGTGGAGTCACCATCCCTGGATGTGTGTAAAAGAAGATTGGATGTGGCACTCAGTGCCATGGTTTAGTCGAGGAATTACGGCATGGCTTGGACTTGATGATCTTGAAGGTCTCTTCCAACCAAGAGATTCTGTGATTCTGTGTGTGATTCTGTAATGCTATTTGAAAGAATATCTTGTATGTTGGATGTCACAGATAACTAGTATTGTAGTGGCAGAGTTCAGAAGGTAGTGGTTCGGGTCTTGCACTTGTTCTGTCACTCTAGCAAGGTTCTTAGGCAATCACTTAACTGCAAATACATGAAGAACCCTCTAAATTGTATCGAATACAAATACATTTATAAATGAACTTTAGGGAAGCAGTTGTCTCGTAATTCTCTCAACATATGCACAAAGTCTATTACTTCTGAAGAAAACACTGTTCTTTTCTGAGGATAGAGGGAAAAAATAGGTGCTCTGAAATGTGGAGATACACCTGTATAAAACAGCAAGGCATGTGACAGTAAATATATAAGAACGTTAGTTATGCCATTATATTAATTTTTTATGTTGCTCCTTTATTTTATTTTCTTACTGTTCTCTCCTTTTAGTCTCTCAAAATGGGAATATTTCTGAAATCATAACAATTCAGTGTGTGGATATATTCTATCCTGCCGTTTGTAAGACCTTAAGTTCATTTGAAGAAAACAAAGTAGGCTTCTAAATAATTTGCCTACATCTGAAAACTTTAGTTTGCTTTCTTAAAGGGTTTACTTTAGAAATTAATTTATTCCTGTAATTAATCTGTATTATTAGGAGAATTGTTTGCTTTGAAACGACATTCAGAGATGGGTTCCACAGAAGGGTCTGTCACCAGTATCTGTTTCACTTTTCATTTTATTCTTAGAACTTGTACAATTCTGTGGTTAGGTATCTGGGTGTCTGAGTATACAGAGCATATGACACAACTCTCTTTCCAACAAATGTAGTTGCTGTCTTACAGAAGTACATTTTCCCTGCCCTTAAAAAAACAAGAATTTGAGCTACTGCACTCTAACCATCTCAAGAACATCAGACTATGCCAGTAAACTTCTGATAAGTCATTGGTACCAGTTCCATATTTCTTTGTCTTCAGAAACCTTGGTGTTCTCCACATACCTACCAATGCTTCCTCTAACAATTGCCTAAATATTTTTGACCTTTAGATTTCAAATATAGTGCAGCCGTCTTCTGATCTGGATACCAAAGCATGGGGTTTTTAGTAATATGTGTGAATGACATTTTTCATTCATTTCATTCATTTCATTTCATCAAGAATGACATACTTTCAAAGTAATCTTTCTATTTAGGTACATTTCATAATTCTTTCAGCACACTGTCTTATATATACGGTCCGTGATACTTGGCTGTTCTCTGTGTTAAGGTTCCCTCAACAACATATAGGACTAAAGGTTTCTTTTTTCTACTTTTTTTGACACTAAAGCATTGTTCTGCCAGCTATTTCTAAAGAAGAAAAGACTTGTATGCGTATTTGTGGTACAATAATATATCTTAAGATATAGACCCCAAAATTGAGCTATGAAGAGGTGGAGACTTCTTCCTAAGTGAAAGGCATGGTGCTTGATAGGAGATAATCAGGTGAATTTTTAAAATTGCTTGGAAGGAAGAAGTTATATAAGTACAAATAATAAAACTAAGGCTGAAGAAAATACAACTTTTAAAAGAGTTTTCTACGTTATTCCTATATCTAGAGCATTTTGATGGCAGAATGGGAATTAGCTATTTAGTACTTTGTCTTTCACTAGAAATGGAAAAAAGTTAAAAAATAGTTAGATATCTAAACATGCAGATAGAAACAGATAGTGTAAAATTACCTAAACTCCATTGAAACTACCTGAGTATGTTTCAAATACATGACCTGGAAGCTGGACTATTTTTTTCCCATTAAAACCAAAAATCACCTTCAATTTTTACCTRGCTTATTTTTTAAAAAATCTTTCCAAATATATTGGAAGTTTTTCAGCATGTAAATAGTTCTGTTATTTCCTAACTTTTGAATATTTAATTTTGTATATATTGTATGTATCTATATATCCCATGGAAACAAATCCAGCCTTTAACTAATGAAAGTGAATGACAAAAGAGATCTGGCTGTTGCTGTCATGTCCCCTCATCTTCTTTTGTGTTAATGTTTATTTTCTCATGTCATTGATTTCAAATTCTTTAATAACCTGCTGAAGCATGAAACATCAAAATTTTCAGGATATGGGGTGTTGCAAGAGGAAAAATGTATGTTGTGTATCTATTGGATGTGGTGTTGGGTAAAGTGGGAGCTACAGACAGTCACTGTGTCAGGTGAAATGCTTAAAATTGATGGTCAAATGTTCATTGACCTAAATGGTCTTCTAGCTGCTATACATATGCCTATTCATTTTAGTTATCAAAAAGGCAGACCAAGAGCTAATCACATATTTCTCTAGTCACATAAGACATGGAGTAGTTAAGTCAGAATATGGATTTAAAAAATGACAAAACAAGGTTTAACACTTATGATAACAGTAATATTGTATGAAATCCAAATCCAGGCCTCCTCCTAACAGTTCATTCATTATTTGTCATGCTTAAAAGTCTTATATAGGAAATGGTAAAAGAGGGGACATTTGGCTCATAGTTACAATGTGGTACTTACTGATAATTCAATTGAATCAACATATATAAATGGTGTTGCTTACTAAATGATGATTTCTCATCTGCTGTTCAATATGGAGACAACGAATCTAATATGAATAGATAATTGTTGGGCAAGAGCTTGTGAATACGTGTGCAATTCACTTAATATCTCTATGTTCAGAGTAAAGACATTAGATATAAGGGGACAATGAGAACATTCACAGACATGCATTACTGTCTGTAAAACAGAATGCATGACCTGGAGAGAGACTTTTTACAGTGTCTTTTGTGGATAATACARTGATCTTAGCTAGAAAGGTTTTAGGTGTGCTGTTCACTAATTCTTTCATTATCAAAAAATGTATTTTTATATGTTCTTGTTTTTCCCTGCCAGTCACATAATCAGTTAGTCCCTGTTTCTTTTCTTGTAGGGCTAAGCTGGCTTCCTCATTTTTGCAGTTCATCAATAAAAAACTGATTTGAAGCTGAGCTGTATAATAATAAGCCTTTCAGCAGCCAGGCTTGACACTTGCCTTGTAATTAAGGCCTTGATGGTTGTGTTGATGGCAAATGAAAGAAAATGGCTTTGTTCTCAATTCCAGAGGCTTGATTGCTGGTTCTCGTTCTCACCTGAATTCGACCCATTCTGCATTGTGCACATGATTGCTGGAGTGTGAGTAATTGCAGTGCTGGCAGATGACATTTTCATGAAGCACACTCTGCACTGCTCCAGAGGGAATTTACAGAATTTATAGCTGGAGAAGCTCATCAAACATGGATTTAGGAAATGCCTATGTGAAAAGTGGGAGCCCACAACCAAATATCAGAGCTTTTCTTTTGACATTTGCTTTTACATAAAGCACTGTCTGCAACCTGTCTTACCTTATGGTAGCAGCCTATTCATGACTAGATTTTGTGATTAAGTGCAGTTAATGAAGGTCATTAATGCAATTTTTTTGCATGTTTTCTTGGAATTTTTTGTTTGCTTGGGAAAGTACATGGAAAATGTTTTTCTCATTTCCATTCATATTTTTACATTTTCCTAACCTTTCAACTAGTTAAAAATTGTCGGATGTTTCATGGTATTTATTGACAACAATGTATGCTTGGTTTTTATTTAAATCCTCTTATTTTCTCAACCTTTTTGCAATTTCAACATATTTTGTTTATTTTAAATGAAAATGAATGTACATTTTAAATAGTTACAAAGGCTTCCACAATGGAAATATACTCCGGCATTTATAAATCAGTTCTTTAGAAAGAAAACATTGATGACTTTTATATTGACAAGTTCACAGATTTCTATGAAGGGTGTTTTGTGTGTTGTAAATAAGAATTGCATACTCAACGTTTGCATTATAGGTAACATATGCCATGATGTGCATAATCTTTCCTTCCCTCTGCCTTAGTACTTTTGCTTTTTCTTCTCCATCTSACAGTCTTTGTGCCTGTCACGTATTCACCATGTTTGTTTCTGAGCCCCTGATGCTTCTTGCTCTTGTAACACAATCACGCTGGGACAAATACCTGTAGGTTGTTGCTGTGCTTGTACTTTTCCCAGCACCCAAACCAACAAACATTTTTGAAATCCTGATGACCTTTTTTAATCACAACTGCTTGGGCTGTCACTGACTTTGCATGAGAAGATGCATAGGTGCTGTGACTCAGATGTACTGTTATGCTGCTGTCTGTCTGGCAAGCCAAACTATTTGCATTGGATTTTAATGTTTCTTGAGGTTTCTTGATCATGCCAGATCGAGAGTGAGCCTTTCCTCCTTTCAATCGATATTACTGAAAGTCCTCAGCAATTGAATGATTGAAGGTTGCAGGTTTTTTTAATTAGGTTTATTGATTAACCCCTAGGAAAAGTTAGGTGAGAAGTCCTTTGAGTTTCTGCAATAAATGTTTGATCCAGAGCAGTGCTGATTATTTAAAATACACACAAAAAAGGTCAGAGGTCTAAGCTGATAATGTTAAACTGCCTGTTGTTTTAGGACCTAATTTATCCCCATTTCAGTAATAGAACACTATATCAGTACTAATAAATAGCAACAAGAGGATAATCAATCTAAACTGCTGACCATTGTTTTAATTTACAGCATATTCCTCAAGTAGTTGGGTAGCAGAAGGGGAGACTTTCCAGGTGTCTTACCTAAATTCATGGATGTTATGCTGCTGTTGTTTACAAAATATAGGSGTTTTTTTGTAGTCTTGAATGGGAACAAGATGAAACCTGTTGTAAATACATCTTGGTTTTAGTCATACATGAGAGATCTCCTAATATACTTCGAGAACCAGTGTTAAATTCTGCTCCTAATCTTAAGTGTTCCTTAGGGAATCACTTAAAACATTCAGGTTAAGAACCTCAAAAATTCTTAGGCAGTTAAATCTTCTGAGAGTTTGCGTCTCAGAGAGTCACTTCTTGTCCTTTGAAGCCATGAAAATAATCACACTGAAGAATTGGAGACAGAAGTCTGTAGTTCATCGTTGCATCTCTTATTAATGGAAAGCTGAGGTGCAGCCAGATACCTGAACACTGGCTGGTACTCCTCTTGCAGCCTTTTGAGGTGCAGTTCTGCTCTCAGTGTGTGCCTCTTGCAACAATCCCACTCTTCTATTGTGATTTGAGTGGCAACTCAGCCGCAAGAGGTGAATCTTCTGTTGCGTTTCACAGTGCCTGTAACAAAACAACACATACCTGCCCAGGACTTTCAGTAGAAAAAAGGCAGGTTGTCAACCTCTGTGTCCTTAGTCAGGACCTGGACTTAGAAAATTATTTCCTTTGTGGGAATGAGACCTGGATCAAAGAAGAACATGGTGAGAAAACCCTGGAGATTTTTGGCTGTTTTTCAAATCTATTGCAAAACAAAGAACTCTGAGGAAAGGAATGAAAACAATAACCAGTGGACTAGAACAGCTTTTGAAACTTGCTGAGGTGAAGAGAAAAAGCTGCCTGATACCATTACCTTAATTACGGTGATGGTCTGAGACATACTGGTGGCAGTGATCAAATATTACATTATACAGACTGGTTTCAGGTAATACTAGCATCTAACACAGCACCTGTAATGTTAAGAACCACCTTAATGCTTTAATGTAGAAGTTAAAATATTGGAAGTCATGGAAAACATTCAGCTGGTACTCCTATGGCGTTCTTGCCACTACCTCTGAACTTGAAAAGCTTCCACTTATTTTAATAATCCTTCTCGTACCCTATTTTAACTCTCACCTTTTACATACATATCTCATTATCTTTCTCAGTGGGAATGTTAATAAAATCTCCTTTAATGTTCTCTAACACCCATTTATGCTTGCTTTTTTGCCATATTTTCCTCCAACTTCTCACACTTGCCTCAGTGACCCATCCCTAAGGCATCTTGTTCTCTTTCCCTCATCTCTTCTTCTGGCTTGTCTCTTTGCTTTGCTCTATGTGTTTTGCTTGACAATACAAATATGGTCTTCAACATCTCCACACTGACTCTTAATTTCTCCTGTCTCTTATATTCCCTTCTATCTTTCACACCCAGGGTAGAGAGGGTCCCCATCTTGTGCTGTAATTTTGGATTCATCTTGAGATGACYTTTTGGCATGTGAGAGGGAACTGACTGTGGCTCGCCAATGGCTCAGGCTATTGCATGAGACCATTGACTGTTTTAAAATATTTTTCTTTTTCACTCTCTATAAGTCTTGAACAATTTTACAGTAAAAGGAAGAGTTTTTTATCTGATTCTGCCTCTTCTGTGCCTGTTGCAAAAACCATTGCTTTCTCTGGTACCACACAGTATGTTACATTATATCTCCTCCTTTTTTGTGCTTTTCCAGCCAGTACAGTCATCAACAATTGCTTTTTTTGACTAAGAAACCTGAAGTTCTTGGACAATACAATGAGCGTGAGAGGTTCTATAATTCAAGGGAGGTGATGAAAGGGCAGAAGTTTCCTCCTTCCATTTACAAATGTTAGTATTCCTGTGGGTTTTTTTTACATTTTCTTTTAAGCCAGCACTTCTATTTGTTATGGCTTTATAAGTCTTTTTGAATCTAAATAGAATTTAAGCTTATGTTGCAGTATCTGTTAATTCATAAGTTGTTTATTCAGCACCTGGTCTACCTGCTAATCAAGAATTTTTGCTTTCTCTTTTGATACGAATTAATCAGTACGGGGATAAAATATGCTGTAGTGTATTAGATAATGGATTTTAAACTATCTCATCTTATTAATGATATAGTTTTTCTACCTTTGGAGACAAGTTGTACACTTGTTGGTGTATCTGCATCTGCAGATTATTTTTCCATTCATGAATGCTCTACATTTACTCTACCAATATGCTAGTACAGGTCTTTGATATGCAGTTCCCACTGTAGCTGATACGTCAGCACACCTTAGTTTTCTGCTTTTTACACTGTTAGAAGTGAGTCTGTTGTAGGAACTTGCCCTGCAAGTATACCGTGACCCATTTGAGGTCTCCTATACCAGCATCAGAGAACACCAAGGCTTTGTCCTCTTGATGCATGGGTTCATAAGCATTTTTTGATTTCCTGTCTGTTTTCTATTGGAAGTTTTGTTTTGTGTTTATGTTTTGTAACTCTTGTCTTGTCTGGTTCCAGTGAACTGTGGGATACTCTGGCTTTGCATCTGAGGCACTGCTTTGAGTAGCGATTGCAGTTACTGTTCTCTTACCTGACAGCACTAGTGAAATACAAGGGGGCAAGAAGAGTGGATTTCTGAGCTAGTATCATCTGAGTGATAATCTGAAACCATAAATTGCTTTAATGTAAGAGAGTAATAGCCATGGGTACATTTAACTATAAATGCAATTTGGGATTAATTTAGTACTCTAATCTGTCCACAAATAATTTGCAAAGAAATACGATCCGTATGATCATATTCACTTTTCTCAAGTATTTTCCAATTGTTTGTGCAGACAAATGTCAGCCATAGAGAAGTTACCCTTTCTGTTTACACTTATAAACAGTTATTCTTAGTGTGTGAATGATCATGTATTATTTTAGTTTTTGATTAGTGAGTCTTTGTAACAACAAAATAATTGAAGGGTAATGAATAACTAGTAGTAAATACTAGTTTTCCTTTCAGGATGTATCATCCTGTAAATATAATCCTAAATATAGGCYGGTTTGTAAACTCTTTTTTGTCAAAAAAACTCTTTTTTGTCAAATGTTACTAAAAGATCAGTTATTTGCATTTCAAGCAAATCTTTGGGAGTACTGTACCAAGCAACAGTAAGTTTTATTCATGACAATACTTTCTGTGATATAAATCATTGCAACTGAGTATTCGTAATGATAATTTTCCAGTCCAGAGTGGTGTTTTAGCATTAGTTTGTATGATGTACTACAAACATGCTGAAAAAAACATTTCTTATATATCTGGTACTAAAATCAGTGTAACACTAACAGAGATTTTCTTTTGCATTTAATTCTGTTGCTCATAGTTTATCTGTTGATTCTGAAAATCGTAATGTAAAGTGTCTTCATATAAATTACTATTTTAAATAGTAGTTAATTGGGATATATCAATTTGAATTGGTCAAGGGACATAAGAACTTGCGGCTTCCAAGTGACAGCTGTTGGGGTGATGGTATGACAATAAAAGAATCTCCCCGTATGTGTCTCTTTTCTGTTCTGACAACAGTAAAGCAGATTTCAGCAGAGTGATGTATGAAAATACCCCTGCTCAATTAGTCTTGTTTGATATGGCAAAAAGTGGTAAGGCTTTTGTGTGCCCTTCTTCCTTGGCCATGTCTAAGTAGATAGGTGGCTAGAAGATAAACATCAGTAGCTATATACCTGTCTGTCTCTCTCTAATATATCTGCATCTTTGCTCATTAGGCTTAAAAGATGTGTCAATGTTTTTTAAACATGGCTCAGGTACAACATAGGACCTTTTCAGTTGCCATCAAACTGAGACACTGGATCCAGTGTGCAAATACAGTGTGTTTTCTGGACCAGGTTCTGTCTCTTTCATTTTGGTGTACTGAAAGGCTAATTCTTTGCTTCTTTATGTTACCATATTGCACTTTATTGTTCGAAAGATAGTCTTGCTGTAAAGGGATTTCGGTTAAGGATTAAAGAAGAGAAAGTAAAAATTTAACTTGTGCCAAGAAATGGCAGAACTAGGCCTTAGTCTAGAGAGGAGTCCGTAGAAGCTCGGCACTTTCACCTGTAGTCATTAGGTAGATCTGAGCTTGGTGCACAGTAGACTGTGGAAATAGCCCTGCCCAAAGTCTGGCACATGACGCTTTGCTGTAATAGAACATTTCCTTGTAATAGAACTTTTCTATAGTTGTCAGTGCAGGAGGATAAAACTAAGTATGTTAATAACTCTTGTTGTATATAGTTCATAGTCTGCAGTGTGTAGGTCTATGACCTGTAGGTTCATCTTGTTTATTTTATGCATCCATTTTTCTAGCCGTTTGTGGTCTTTTTCCTTGAGATGCCATCAGCAGCAGGAAAGATCCAGAAAGGCAAGTCTGTTCTCTACCTTACACTTCATTTAATCATTGGCAAGTTGCTTTGATTACTTGCCCTTTGATTTTCTTCCAATCTGGCTCTTTGGGTAACAGTGTTTTGAGGAGGTGAGTCTGCACACCAAAAGGTTGACCTTGGAAATGCCACCAAATCAACAGCTTTTAATGTAACAGCCTTTCTCCTAATGTAAGTTGCTTCGTAGTAGGGTTTTAAGGTACAGGATGAAGGAAAACATTCTGACTCATCCAGTCCCATGTGCCATCCTTCTACTTAAAGGCAATTTTCAGATTCCTTATTGTTCTGGAAATGGACACACCATTCACTTTGCAAGAACCAGTAACACTGCAAACACTTTGTGTTTTCACCATCCTCATCACCTTCTGCAGTCGGGAGAGTTCCCCGTTTTTCCACTCAGGTATTAGTGCACTGTTTCCCACTTTGTCTAGTGGGCCTCAGTCAGGAGATAACTGTTTATCTACCATGTAAATGCATGCAGCCTTTCCAAAAAGTTCCCTCAGTACCAGTTGTGTATTTTCTTCGTTAGTTTTAAATCCTTGTTTGGCGGCAACTGATTCTTCGAACTGTTAATCCTACCTAAGCTACACTTCACAATAAGAAAACATGACATCCAGTATTAACAGGGATGCTTATGGACTGTCTGCTTTCAATGATGATATTCATAAATTTTCCAAGAGCACTAAATGTCAACTTTGGATATCTTCTTCTTCAAAGAAGGGCATCCACTCTTCTACATCTTTATAGATCAGATCACTTTTTCTTAACCATCCTTTTTTATTTATAGATAATAGAGTTTTACAAGTTTAGGAAACATTTATTTCAAAGCAGGGTTGGTACTGTCTACTGATAGATCTACATGAAAGTTAATGTAAAAGCTCACAAATGCTTATACTTTGTAGTTTTAAGTGTGTTGTTGATGGAAAAAAGCAATACACCAAATGTAATGATAGGGAAAACATGTTTTCACCCTAAGTTCTTTGTTTTCACAGATGATTCAGAACTTCATATTGAAAAAAAGTACTTTATTWACAATTCAAGGCATGTTTTAATTTAATTTTTTGTAGTTATATTTCTTGACCTTTGACTTAATGTTTGTTCTAGAGGTTGAGTTATGGTGTTATTTCCACTGAAGAGCATGACAGATGTCTGTCTAATGTCAGCAGGAGTGGGCTCAATGTGTTTTTATTTAAACATTATTCTGAATAATCAGAAGCATGACTTTAGTGTCTGTAAATTCATGTAAACTGTTAACTGCCCAAATCTGTCCATAATCACAAAGAATTTCTTAAATCTTAATATGAGATCAAATATTCAAGTAATGTTTGAAAAACCCTATCGAAGTATTGGAAGTAGTTGTAATTATTTTATCTTGCCTGAAAAAAAACACTAAAGCAAAGTAAATTATTGTCAGAAATAACTCAAGTGACCACTACTGCTGAAATACACTGGAGGAAGTACACAACTTCTTAAAAGCAAGCAGTATTTGCATGACAGTTAGACACTTTCTTGTGATTTTATTTTAGTGGTTCAGGTTTTTTTCTGTACCTTCAGGGATAGTAAGAACTGGGGGCTCTTTATGACCTTTCTGGGAATTGCTGGTTCTCAGCATCAGTCAGAATGTAACTTTTTTGTGAGAATTTTCTTGTCTGCTACTAAAATATCCACTGCTTAGAAGGATAAAGTATTCATTCCAGGTGTTTTTGTCATTCTCTTGTGAAGTGCATTGCTTAGGGCATCTCAGAGCCCGTGACATTTAATCTTTTGTATCTGCTTTTCTTAGGTGCTAAGCAGTAAGGAGAATCTGTACTTCAATCCCCTACAAGTACCCTATATTTCTACTTCTGCACAGCTAACTTGTAGAATCGCGTGCTGCCCCTCAATGAAAGCCAGGAGGATAGCTGCTGTGTCCCACACTGGAGCTGTGGCGTCTACCTCAGGCGGCTCACACACTCCCACACGCTGTAGGGATAGGCTCCTCACCCGAGGGAGCTTTCCAGGGCAGATGTTCTGGGGTGCGGGCAGAGATAAAGCAGCCGAGAGGGGACTCTCCGTATAGGTTCCACATGCACGTTTAGTGCCGCTGAAGGGTCCAGGGACGGACAAAGCCTGGGACCACCCTTACACAGGGTTTTATACCCCATTGGGCGGGGGCGGAGAGAGCAATGGTAACCAATAATCTGAGGGTCAGGGGGTGGAGATAAGGTGGGGTTGTAACACATAAACCAATAGGGACAAGGTAAGGGAGGAGCTTCAGGAGGGAACCAACGGGGCATCGGACAGAGCAGAACTTTCCAGAAACAATACATATTAACGAGGGGAAATTAATATTTAAAGCTCGTACATGGAACAGGGAGGGGAGGACAAGTTGCCATAGTAACAGGGCCTGCTGGCTGTTGAGCCTGGGGAGGGATTGGTTTTCACTGAGTGAGCAGTCAAATCTCTGCTCCTGCTCCAGACCACCAGGTTGTAGGACCAGCCTCTCTTTCTGGGGTCTGGGCAGCCTCAACTGCCTGCACCACTACAGTAACTGAATGTTTTATTTGGGTTACTGAAACAAAGCAATTTTATCATTAGTAGAATATGAATGTAAAACTGTGGGGGCTTTATTTTTCAGTATTCTCAGTGGCAACCAAGTCACCTATGGCTGCATGTGCATTTCCCAAGCATTTGGTATTGAGGCAGGTCTCTGAATAGGTATTCCACAAGTAGAGATTTATACATGCAAAACAGTATTCCCCAAAAACATGGGATTGCTGTTGAATATCAGATTTTTGGATTTGAAATGGAAGGTCAGGAGCACATAGTGGAAGCTGTCATTGTCAGACCCTTAGCTCTATCTTGACATATTTCAACAACCAATTCATTTTCAGATCCGTTAGTTCTCATCATTTCTAAGAATTAAAAGTCATACGTAGATCTCAACATGATTGCATTGGGAGAAAAATGGAAAAAGCCTCACCCATTACTTTAATTTTTGGACATACCTTAAATTCAGCTGCGCATTAGGATGGAGAGAATGTGTGGTGATTGTCACTGCTGCAGAAATAAGGGGCTGCTGTCTGCATGGGCGGTAGCCAGCCACCACCCCAACCTAGCTGGAGGAGTAGACTCCATGAAGCCTTTCACAGTTTTTCTGGGACCTTTGTTCTGTAAATAATGATTTCTTACCTGAAGTTGTGTTTGTAATTGAAGTTACACTGTATGTTACATCCTCTTTCTCCTTAACAATAAATCCACCTACTCTTATGTAGGAAAAGTTTTGTTCTAAGATGAAAAGCATATTAAGATGGTGATATCTTTATGGTGATAAAAATGCATGCAGAACCATATATACTTCTTTTTAACCACTAAATTTTTGGAATTAATGGTATGTGTATATTTCCTAAGATTAATTTACTCCCTCAGAAAGCCATCTTAAAATAAAAAAAACCAAACAACCTAAGTAGAAATCAAGAATTTGGGGCTCTCATGAAAAGTTGTTGGGTTTATGCATAATTTTATTTTAGCCAGTTGAATTATGCATGTGAGAAATTAATATTGAAACTCAGTCTTTAAATGATGAAATAATTTTATGAGAGAAATGATGATTCTTTTGTTTAAGGGCTCTGTTCCTGTGTACAATTTCAGAAATTTTCACATAGATTCAGACATTATTTTGAAGATTAACAGACCCTGTCTTTGTTTTTATAAAATTACAAAAAAGTAAACAATAGTAATTGCATGTAAAAACTTAGTATATTTACATGCAAAGTTTGTTTAATAGAAAATAGTCCAGTTTTATAATCTCATAGCATATTTACTTGCTTGAAAAGTAGCAAGTAAGGAATTGAATACAGTATCTTTTAGAGGATTTATGGTAATGCCGCTGAATTTAGCTGAGCATAAACAGCATGGTGAGCCCCTCAGGGTCTCTTCATTTTCTTGACACACTCCACTGCTGCCCCATTAACACTTCTTCTGTTATTGCCATCTACTCAGTTTAATGAGTATTTTTGAATTTGAAGTTCTTCACGAGAAAGAATAGCTAAAATAACTGATGCACCTACTGTAGTTTTCAGTAGTGTATCTTATTCCCTTTGTAATTTTTTTTTAAATAAAAGTACATGTCTGTTCTTCATCAGTGTGGTTACATCATGGTATTTTCTTGAATTACGGTAGACGCTAATCACAAGCACTGAGAAATGACTGCAGATATGATGCTGTGTCTGTCTGTAGAAGGCAAATGCATGCTGAATAGCTGCTGAAGGAGGCTTTTCCTTACTTTAAAATTCATCTGGTTAATACCGAAGTCTTCAATGTGAAGAAGGAATAGTTCTGCTGGAGACTTTGTGCTATCAAAGCAGAGTATTATATTTCTTCTAAGAAATCATAAGACGGAAGGACTAGGTGCTGTTTTCTGGTATCTGTATTAATCCAGCTAACTGACATAAAAGGTCAGTATGTGTCTCATTAAACTGGATTCCTAAAACTGAATTTATCACATTCCTATGTATACATAAAGGAACCATCTTAAATTATTAAACAATGAGCCATGTTATCAGATGAGGACACAGTCTAAATTAAAGCCAGAATAATTTTACACTGGGTTGCATCATAGGATTTAAGAATAATTCTGATTTTGCATTGACTGTTAACTGATCAGCAAAAGCGCGCTAAACCACCTTAGATATTCAACAGATCTGGGAAGTCTATGGAGGGTCAAATAAAAAATCTGAATAACTGAATAAATTTCTGTTCTAGGAAATCGAAGCAGTCAGTTGGATATTGGAACAAGTTTTTGTATTAAATGCATTCATTGAAAGCACATTTTTAAAAGCTAAAATAATATGTGAGTGATTTCTGTGGTAAGCTTGCTATCCTTCATTAAAGTTTTTTGTTTGTTTATTTGTTTTATTTTTAGAAAATGAGTCTGGAAGAAAATTGGTGAATCCAATCCAGTGGACCTACAAGCACTCTGACAGGCTCAGAGAGCAGAGTCTGTACCAAAGAGCAATTACCCCACCAAACGATTTCAGGTACAATTGACCTAAATATAGCACTCTCTTGAGATTATTGACAAGAGTTCATTTCCTGTAGTGCTCTTCCCATTTGCTACCCCTGGTAACCACTGTGATCTTATCTGCCTGGTGCTGCATGACTTCTGGGATGCAGTTAAGAATTCCGGTGTGCATTATCTTTAAACAGACAATTCATGCTAAAAGAGTAATTTGCAGTTAAATTAGATGATGCATATATTATTCTTGCTGCTGAATTTACAAAGAGCAGCAATGAGTGCTTGAATGCTTTTGGACTTGCATGCACTGGAATTCTTTTTACTGTGAAATCAGAAACATAGTACCAATTAATTGTAAATAAATAGGAAATTTTRTTTCATTAAACAGTAACAGTGGAGTCAGATGTGCAGGATGGATAGGTTGGAAAGCTTGCTATTTGTTTCACTGTATACATTCATAAAGTGTGACTTCCCCTACTGTCATTGTACTATCTCCAGGCAATCACAGTAGTTCTCATATGCTGTCAGGAAAAACAAATGAGTGTATAAATTGAGTGTGTAAGTGTACGAAATGTGGATGAAGTGAATTCAGAGGCTGGTAATGATAAAATCCATTTCAGTTTTGAGGAATTCATTTTTCTTAAGCATTGCTTGCAAACTTGTGCAAAATGCTGGATCCAATGTAGGTGGAATATAGAGAAAATAGATGGTGTTCCCTTGGTGTTCATCAGAGATTTTTTCTCAAATTATTTTTTGTCTTCTGAATTCTTATTCAGAAAACCTATACATTGCCCAGAAATTCAGAAGGCTGGTATCAGATTTGATGCTAAGCAGCTATTGGGGGGCCATTTGTCACAGACCTTTATTAGCTAATACCACAGGACACAATTGTGCTATGATTTTCCTGCATATCCCCTATGTTTTCCCAAAAGAACATCACAATACTTTTATTTCACTAGCAGAGTAAACTCTGCTAATAATCATAGGTCCCACTCTTCAAAGGAAAATCAAGAAGTTGAGTTGAAAGCTGAATAATTCATAAGATAGAGACATATATACAATATATGGGTCTATTGACTTGGTTCCTTTGATGATGATGGACAGCAGTTATAAACTTAGTTAAACTCAAAAATTCCATACTAAAATAAGATGAAGCATGAATCAGTTAGTTGCATTAGACAGTAATTAATTTATTATAGGGAAAATTTGGATTAAATATAGGAGAAAATTTACCGCTGATTTATGTTTTGCCAATCTCCTGTATGGAGTTAATGAGACACAGCATATCACAGTGGAAAGGAATAGTAATTTGAAATGCAAGTGTAAGAAGAAGAAAGCAGTAAAAGAATATGTGAAGGTGGGATGAGAATATGCAAGGCATGATTAAATGGATTCTCAGCTAGACAGGTTGAGCTCATAGAACTTCTTGTGCTGTAGTTTAGCATCATAAGGAATCTGTGTAGTGCTTTCTGGTGGGCTGCTAAAGAAAATAATTTTGAAGTTTGAGAAGTGAGGGAATGTACATGAGAAATGAAAAAGGATTCACGAGAGGATCTTTCTGTTGTAGAGTCTTCCACAGAACAAGACAAGGAACATGGGCTTGGGGGTGAAAATATAAATCAGTCSTGCCCCAACACGAAGAAAGAGAGAAAACTCATAAGAAGTTACCAACAGCCCCAGAGTCTAAATTGCAATATTTACCTTCTTTACATTTGGTATTTTACAAATAGAATTTCTCATTGACTTTTGGAGTGCTGCGAGACTTTAACTTTAAACCTTGCTGATGTGAATTTTCCCATTTTCTTCTTGCCTGCATAAAATGTATCTAAAGCTTGATTTTTTATCTGCAGAGGATTATCAGATGCACACATTTTGTTAATTATTATCTTGACATCTCAGAGACCTGACATGGCTGACATAAAAACAGTTGTACATACTATAGATGAGTAAATCAGTTGGAAATTTAGGAACTAACTCTAGAAAACCTCACATAAACTCACATCTCTATGCGAATGGTCTTTATGAGGATTGCTCACTTCAGCTGATAGCAGGTAGAAACATCATTCTGCGCCTTATATTAAGCCTCGTCTTGTAATATATTATGGACCCAATGAAAGGTACAGCATCTTAAGCATTTTCATTATAGTTATTTTGCAACTTGAAGGGATGTGCTGGTCCCTTACAGGATGCAGACCCATAGAGGACTATATCACAGATTAGGGATTTTGTACTTGCTCCTGTATTCAGTTTGCCCTGCCATGGTAGTGAAAAGACATAGTAAAGCAACCCTAATTAGGTGATGTAGGAATCCCTGGTATGCAACATTATTCTTAGCCAGCTTTATATTATTTCTGGTTGTTCTACGGTGCCTCAGGGAATGAGAAAACTCTGTCCCATTAATTAGAGAATTATCTTAGAGTTGAGAAAGATGAGTTCAGGTTTTGCCTATGCCACAAATTTTCTACGTGACACTTAGCTAAGTATTGACCAAAATTTAGCAAGACCTAAGGATTGGGTATTGTGACCGTACTTCCTCTGCTTTAGAAGAAGCATCATGTGTCCTTCCTTGTTTCTGGCATCCTAGTTACCCCCCTTAAATAATTGAGTAGTCAGAAATCTTCCCTCCCCTCATTAGCTGAAGTGAATTCTGTATACTTCTCTGTCCTACTGGTCTTATATGAGGATACTGATGGGGTGATAGGGATGCACAAAGCAAAGTAATGCCTGATGTTGGTTTGGGTAGAGTATTACAAAGATACTGTCATGATGACAAGTTCATGTTAGCTCTTGGCAGTGTGAATCTTCCTAATATGACCTTCTGAAAAAGCAAAGTTCATCAATCAAAATGTCACATGTTGCTAAATTTGCAGGTTATAAATTGTCACTATAAATGTAAGTAGTAGGAATCATCACATAAAATTGTACTTCTTTTTCTTTGTCTCTCTCCAGACTTAAGTGGTTTCAAAAACGAGGCAGTAGGCTCTTTAAATTGCAGTTTCTAGGCAGCATCTCTGCTACTGTGAGGAGGCATGGCGGTTTTATCACATGGCCCAGCCAATTGTGATTGATCAGGGGATGCTGCTGATGTTAGAATGCTAAAGAGAACATGTTACATTAACGGTAAAAATGCCAGGGTAGGAGCATATCACCAGTAAGAATTACAAAAAAAACATTCTTGTGTTTCATTGGATATATAGCTCAGCCTGCTAGAATATCTAATCCCTTAATCATCCTGAAAATTGGTTGGGTTATAAAATCAAATTAAATCCGCTATGAAAGATCATGGTCTCTCTTCACTGCACTAGGAGCTCTGTGTATAAATCTCAATCCCAGATCAAGGGGAATACACCACATAAGTAAAAATGTTTTTTAAGAGAAATCTGATGATGACAGAGCTGATTGTTTTTGTAGCAAATATTTATAAAGTAGTGGAGTAATTTGATGAGAAGAAGTAAAAAATAATTTTGCTAGATCATTACAGCCTCTTGATGTTGAATCTCTCCTTTTCTGCTACCCTAACATTTTCTGACGAAGGGTTATCATGTAGCTTTATTTTGATTAGTTTCTGGTTTTTAGCTTTGTTGTGTGATCTTAAATGATTCTTTTGTCCTTATGAATATTGGGTACTAACTTTTGTTAGGCAAAAGAAATCTTAGCAGCCATAGGCACATTTTGCCTTTTTCCACTGCGGATGAATGAGTGTATATTGCTCTAACTGAAGTATTCCTTCTGAAGTCAAGGAAGACAGAAGACTAATTTGAAAGCCAAGTTAAGTTCAGAGAAAGGCTTCATTGATCAAGTAGGGTTTGGGTCAGGGTTTAATTAGGTCAGAACTATGCTTCTTACACAGTAGAAATAAAGCTTTTATTAGCAAGTCTACGTATTAAAAAAGACTTTCATACACTGAGACAGACGAGGTGCAGAAGTACATTTGTACAGCACTGCATTCATCTTCAGTGCACTGAAGAATCTCAAGGAAAGGAATATGATAAAAAATCCGAAAGATTCTTATTTAATAAGTAGCTAAAGCCAAGAGAAGGTACATGTTTTCTAGTCAATCAAAGCTAGGAATAAACTGTTTTAAAATGAGTTTTTAAAAGCATGGCAAAAGGACAAAGCTATGAACAAATTCTTATAAGCTCAGCAGTCCTTTCTGTGTACAAATACAGCTTCTGATTCTATTAATGTTATTGCAAACAACATTTAAAGAAAGCAGTGTACTCTAAAAGTTTCCTCTCTTCTTCCAAATACATTTTTGGGAAGGTGCAGAGGGAGTAGATACTACCCTTTCATGGTCACCTTGGACGTTTCATGAGGGAGTTGATCCCCTGTGGTTTGGGACAGACCGGTCTGTGCTGCTCAGCAGCTCTCAGTATTATTGTCCCCACATGACCTTGTGGATGAATTTCTATTTCAAAATCACACAGAAGTTAAATATTAGTGAAAATAGCATTCACTCCTGCTTTGCTCCTTTCATGGCTTCTGGGGTGAAATTTATCTGTCCTAATGTAATGTCTTTTGAATCAAAATTATCATTGGCTAGGCTACCTTTATAGTCAATGGAGAGAAATAGACACTTTTAGGGCATGATTCATCTCCTTGGAAGGTAGACATCTAAGTAGGTCAGATGAATCAGACTGTAGAATAGCACATTCCTTACTAGAGAGAATAAAGGAAACCTGGGGATCAGCTTAGATGTTAATGCGTATATTGCAGCCATCTAAAGTTAAGTGGAATGAACTTTATGTCTATACGAACTAAGTCAGAGTTCGTAGTCAGAGGAAAAAAATCCTACTCTTCAGGAAGCACCTTCTTCTTCAGAGCTTGTGGTTTCATTGCACTGGGGTGCATGTTCATAGTCATAGTCATGAGGTGATAAATTAAAAAAAAAGTATTACACCTCCTCCTTCTCCTAACTTAACATGTTAAGGTGTGATGATTGAGTAGACTGAATTGTGTGGATAGGTAATTTGTATACATTTATCATCAGTGATTCCACTGGTTCCACAGTGGCATAATTTTTTTGCTAGTCTCTGCTAATAATCTGTATGTACATGGTTTCACCATGGTTTTGGTTAGTTCTTGTGAACCATGTCAGGACCAGATACTTTTTTCTCAGTTAGAAACCTATGCAAGGAAAAAGAGAAGATATGCATTTAATTTAGGATAGCAGACTAATTTAAATTATTCCTCCATAGTAATCATTACTGTTAGTGCCAGAGTTTCGCTAAATGCCCCAGTACCTGAGGTGGTTAGTACAAATATACTTGAAAGTCTCCACAATGAGTATTTTCAAGTGCTAACAAATAAGTGTTGCTGAAAGGATCTTCACTTTATTTTGGTTGTGTTTGTTTAAAGTATCAAACATAGTCAATAAAATGGAATAGAAAAGAATGAACAATATTATCTATTATATATTTAAAATACAAAATCAACAAATAAAGGCTCGCCTAAACGCCAATGAAGCTTTTTCATATGCTGCTCTTCTCCCATTGTTTGCAAAACTCCAGATCCCAGAAAACCTGCAAGACTTTTGTCAGATGCATACCCAGGAGTAGCACAAGGATGACAGCCTGGAGTAAGCAGATTGCTAGTGAGGCTAGCAGGTGCTAAAACATGCTGTTTCATGACCCAGTGTAAAGATGCCAAAAATAATCTCAAATGTACTTGAGTAAATAAATGCAAAACCCCCTCAGGCTTCAGAAATAAAGTATGTAGAACTGTCTGAGATTAAGCAAGAAACTAGAAGACCAGCATTCTAATTTTTGCCCTGCAACAGATTAGCTGTGTTCAGGTAGTGAGGCATTTTGGCCAAAACCTGTATTTTGCTACTTAAATAGATGGCATGGTTTTCATAAGGAACTGGGAGCAGAACTACAAAGGATTCCACAGATAAAAACATGAAATTAAGTTGAATCACATGAAAATGTCGACTAAATATTTACCTCATTTCCCCTGTCTTTCAGAGTATTTAGCTGTCCTCATTTATGGTAATTTCAAATGCATAAACAGCATTAAAAATTGCTTTGTAAGTGCAAGTGTTCTAAAATCACTTCAAGTGGAAGTGTTATAAAATTACTTTATGTAAAATCACTATATCACTTAACAGGTTGCTCAGAGAAGTTGTGGATGCCCCATCCCTGGAGATGTTCAAGGCCAGGTTGGCCTAGTGGGTGGCAACCTTGCCCATGGCAGGGGGTTGGAATGAGATGATCTTTAAAGTCCCTTCCAAATTAAGCCTTTCTATGATTCTGTGACCTTACTATTAAAGGTAAAAGTAGATTCATAGCTATGGAACATGTTTGTTTGATCAGCCTGAAAACTATTTGCTACAGATCAAATAAGATCCAAATGGCCATGTTAAGCAGTTGCATTTAACTTTAAAGACAGCAATACCAGGACTGTGCTAAGTGAACTTGAACTTGCAAAATGCACTGTGAAATTGTGAGAAATTGAAATAGTTGGTACTCTGTGTTTGGTATGTAAAATAAGATCAATGCAATAAAATATATGTCTGATATTGATATGGAGTCAGGGGTGAAAAGGAGATAAAAAAGCAGGTCAGAAATTTTATTTGCATTTAAAATATTGTATTTAATTTTGAAATCCTTCTGCTGCTGTAGCCCTTTCTCTATCTGTGGCTGATTGTATATTGTGTAAGATATCTAAAAGTTTCTAAAAGATAAGGGATAGTAATTATCATAGAATCATAGAATATTCTGATTTGAAAGGGAAACACAAGGATCGTCAAAGTCCAGTTCCTGGCCCTGCACAGGACCATCCCCAAGAGTCACATCATGTGCCTGAGAGTATTGTCCAAACACTTCTTGAACTCTGTCAGGCTTAGTGCTGTGACCACTTTCTGGGGAGCCTGTTCCAGTGTCTGTTCCAGTGTTCCAGAACCTTTTGCGAATAGCCACCCTAAACTTCCTCTGGCACAGTCCATACCATTCCCTCAAGTCCTGTCACTGGTCACCAGAGAGAAGAGATTGATTGCTGCCCCTCTTCTTCCCCTCATGGGGAAGCAATGAGATCTACAGCTGAGACAGAGGAATGATGATTGCTGTCATTTGTAGACACCCAAAGAAGCGCCCACATGCTAAAATTTTCAGGGTGAAAAACTACTTTCATGGTAGCAAGCACTTTGTCTTAAATTTCTTTATGAATGCAAAGCCAAGGAATCCAAAATGTAAGATGTAAGGTATAGTAAATTATTCAGGAGTGGCAGAAACTTAAACTTCTGAGGTTTATGAACACGTGTGTACAGTGCATGTTCTGAAGTACCCGGTGAGCTGGCTCTGTGTTCTCTGTGTAAGAGAATAGAAAAGCGAAATCTATGCAGTCTGTCTGTTCATCAGCAAGACACATAATTGAGTTCTGGTAAGCCAGGCAGTGCACACAGAAACAAAACCAGGAAGCATCTTTTCAAAGTGAGGTTCTGCTTTAAATACGTAGCCATGTATTACAAATATGATGGGTTATGTCTTTGAATGAAAGAGAATGTAAAGAATGAACTCATACAACAAAATATGATCTCTGATTAAATATGCTGGTATAAGAGACATAGTCATTCTTAAAGGACAGAATATTTCACATGAAAGCCACTTAATTGACCAGATAGATATATAGATATATATATCTACCCATATGTACACAAAGAGCCTGTGGTTTTCACAAACAAAAAGTCACATCCATATTAAAAAAACAGAGGCAGAAGTTTGATTTGGCTTACACTTGTATGTATTTGAACAGGACTGATAAAAATAGCCATGTGTTGGCTCCACATCTCTTGAAGTTAATGGAAGTTGAATGTACTCTTTACTTGTGAGAATCAGTCATAAATTTCATCTTGAACTCATGTACTTTAATTAATTTAAGTGACAGTGGTAGGCAGCAGGAACTACTGTGCTGTAGTGTATTACATAGAAGATGGTCTCTAACCTGCTTCTTTTGCCATTTATGATGCTAAAGGAAACTTTGGGCTAAAATCCAATCTTTCTGTAGAAAATAGGAATAATTGGTGAATGAAACAGTCATTCCTGTATTCCAGTTGTTATAACTCATTCCAGCATTACATTTCCAATTGTGAAAAGTAAATTCTGTTTTGAACTGGATGAATAATAAAATACAGATGGCTAATAAATGTCCTTTAATCAGATCTCAGCAGGATCTTCAGTTATTTCATATTGTGTGTGGAAAATCTACGTTAAAGAGTGCAAACACTCTAAAGCTAATACGTGCCAGAATTAACTTTGTTAAGGCAAGTTAATTTAATCTACTCCATGCATATGCATTGTGAAGACTTCTTTAATTACATGATCACATATTGTTTTTTCTTACAAAATCTTTTCCTCATTCAGTTCACAAAATATATGATAGTCACTTAATGAGCAGCTGTTCCATATTTTGTTTTCATGACGTTGTTCAGTGTGTGGCCCAATACCTTGTTTACTACAGAATATTTAAGCCCTACTCTGGTGACATAGTTATTAATTATTATTAATTTTCTTTTGAGATTTTCCTAGGATCACTGTAGTGCCTAAATGATGAGCAAACATTAAATTGGCTTTACTGCAGGCCTCTGAGATCGGAAAACAATGTAATTTCCATTTTATGGCTGGGGAACGCTGGCCCAGAGTACTGTGTTCAGGCAGGACCATCCTGAGTTGCTGAGGTGTGAAAGCCTTGACTCGTTAGTGTCACATGGAACTTTTCCTACTCAGGTCTTCCTGTCTCCAGTTATGTCTCTGAACATTCATCCCTTCTGCAAATTCAAATGCCTCATCTCAGTGAATCACATGGAAAATGAAAAATATAATTTCAGTGACCACCTGTAAAAAAGTTGGTTTAAATTACTATAATGGAAACTTTATGTCAAGAAAAGATAGAATCCTACTTTCTAGGCTGACATCCAGTTACTTCAACCATTCTTGCTCTTCTTGAAATGCTGTCCCATTTTTTAGTACATTTCTTCAAAATTCTTTACCAAATGAACCATCTTCAGTACACAGTTCTGATTCATCCTTGCAGCAAGGCCGTCTTCTACACTGTATGAGGCTGGTGTGTTCTGGAAACAATAGATATGAGTCATGCTATTAGTCTCTTTGCCCATTCACCAGATGAGTGAAAATTTGGTTATATAGGCAACCTGGCACTTTTGGCACTTTGTTCTGGATTTGGTCATGTTAAAAAGTTATTTTGAAAACGTGTCTGTGTGAGAAAGAGAGACAGAAACAGAGAGACAGAAGGAAAGATAAAGAGTATGCACTTACCATTTTAAAAACAGAAACTCATGAGAATATCTCAACTCCTCTCTGAATTGTGAGATGCTTGAAACCTTAAAGTCCCCCACACCATGTTGTACCAGTCTTCTATTAAACAAGTTGTATGTAATAATGTTCTGGGAAAACTACTGCTCAAGGAATAAGATGCAGGATACGCATTTTCACTACCGTGAGACTCCACAGATATTTACTGATGGCACAGGAATCATGAGAAACTGAAATTTGGTTCCCAGAAGACCCAAAAGGGGTTTTTAGTCAATTCTACTCTACTCAGTTCTCAGTGACCTTTCCTACCCCTATTCACTATGTGTTACAACTCTGAGTATAACCCAGTTTTGCGTCCTTAGGAGAACAGTTCTATTTCTCACTGCCCCACTGGCTTCTTGTCCCATGTTATTTTTTTTTACCGTAAGCATAGTCTAAGTACTTGTTCTTTACCTCCTATCTTCAGTACCTTCCTACAGTCAGTTGTCTGTATGTCTTCATCCCTCATTCCTCTAGGGCTGGATCCCAGGTTTGTGTACATCTTTCTCATTCCCACTGACTCTCCAGCCAGAACTCCATTGTCAAGCTGTGTTTTCAGTTTCTGTGCCTCCAACCATCTATCATTTGTTTCTTTGCACTTCTGTTCCAAATACTGCTATGAAATGTTGGCTCTTCCTCTGTTTCTCCTGTCTGCTGCTTCATTTTGCTTTGGACAGTAGGGAACTGATAGAACTTTCTTCATATTTGTGAATGTCATTGTAAATTTGAGAGCAGACCCTCTGCTCACTCTAGGACAGTGCTGCATGAGCTTCATTTCTTTGCTCAAAATTTGGACTTAGATCTAAATATAGGAGACAGAAACAATGTACCAATGGCTGATACTCGAGACCTGACCCTAGTCCAGGCAAACTTTTCTAGTCCTGCTGGATACATATCACGTCTGCTTCTGCTTAGGCATTTCTGCTTTTTTTCCCTCCATTCCTGATCACACTTTATCGATCATCAATCTTGAATCCAGATAGTTTCTGCTAGATGAAACTAGACTTCTGGGATGTTGCATGGGTGCAGCCCCAGAATTCAGCACTGAAATTAAACCTGCTGGTTATTTGAGCTACAGATGCACCTCTCAACACATCTCAGTAACAACTGGAAAGGTTAATCTCTTCACCAGTCAGCAGAATGTTAATGTAATGTAATAACTTGGACAGAGCCTACGCAGAAAAATTCTGCAGTATTAATTTGTGGAAATTGTACACTGCCGGATACTATTGAGTTTACTTATTGCACAGTGGTATAAGATTTGAATGTAGAAGGGATCACTGGTTTATCTAGTGTCATATCTTGCTTAACACAGGCTGGATAATTTTATCTGCATATTCTTGAATCGCTCGATAGCTGAAGAAGGACTACTCATTATTTGATCTTGAATTTAAAATATTAGATAATGGTGGATTTATTTCTGTCCTCCTTAAGAGTAAAGCTTTGCATAACTTTTGAAATATTTCTATAATTTCTAACCAGCTCTGAGGGGGACTGAGCCCATATCTTCTTGAAAAAAGTGGTATCCCATTTGAAAGGAAACAAGGTAGCACTATGAAATACTCACTTTACATTTTTTAATTACTGTATTTAATTTCCATGCTTTCAAAATGAACAGTATCTTGGAAGCCTCACAATACTGCCCTCTTCTTCTTCCACAGCTTCTGGCTCTTTCACTCCATTGCACTTTGCTTTGTCATCTAGATGCCTTATTTTTTTCCTGGCAAGAAACTTGGAAGAGCACATGATCAATGAAAGATTTGGGAAAAAAAGATGCTAGAACAGCCTAAACTTCATAATGGAATCTGTAGGGAATATTTTAAGTGAGGGAAAGGATATTGGGTTTGGGGCAAGATGATAATGATGCTTTGATTTATTAGAATAAATATGGGAGATTTGTTCTCGGTTCCCTGCCTTGCTCACATATTCTGTCTGCTCTTGCCTCTCTGTGACACAGTTCCTTATCAGTAAAGTGAGAATAGTGCTGTCTCACAGATATTAAAATAGTTGCTTCACAGGTACCATAGAAAGAAGGAAAAAATTAATTATACTCAATTTGGTATTGTGGCTTGTATGAGTACTGTAATACTGATGGTATGTCTCATATGAGAACTGTCATTGATGGGTTGGGAAATTTTAAACCTAAGACAACTGAATTTTTCCAAACCTTCCTTTGTTTGCACAGTTCTTCTCATCGTCTTATTATCTTCCCTCCCCTCAAGTAATGCTCATGCTTTCATGGTTTGTATTACCTTTGAGCTTCTCACAGGTCCTCACTACTGCTCATATTTTAACTTTGCTCCTGTTCCTCCAGAATTCCCTCTGTCTTGCCCTTACACTTTAAATTTGCGCATTACACATAGTAGCTTCCTTCTCCTTTGAACTGTCTGCCCCAAGTCAGTATAAAGGGACTTCTGGGCTGCATGAAGGTGGTGAGGCATTGGGAGTGCATGTACCAGTGAGAAGATGAATGGAAATAACAGTCAAATATAGTGCAAATATATAACTACTCCCCGGAGAAGAAAGAATATACATCTGTTTCCACAGCAGGAGTCTCGGAGTTGTGTGAAGTAGCTCTTTGATCTGAATGGCATGTTCTTAACTCAGGAGGAATTATTTGTGGAGTTAGGAAGAGCTTAGTTGTAGCAGAGAGGAACTGAGCTGGGCACTGACCATGCCCGTACTCATTATGCTTTACGCTGTCCTATTTGTCTTCATAGGTGGGGTAGCCCAAGGCAAATGTGAGCTCTGTTGATACTACTGTATCCTCACTGCTTTGTTGCTCAGGTGTGTGTATTTAGGGACATATTCCATAGCTGTCTGTGCTGAGATGTTCTAAAATTATTGCCAAGTTAATTCTGCTACAGTAAGACCTGTCTGTGTTCTGGGTATGAATTCTTCAAACAGCAGAATTCAGCCTCTGTGGAAGTGAGTCGAGTCTTTTTTCTTGCTACAAGACCTGCATAAAAAAGCATGGCCGGATTCCAGCTCACAGAAAGGATAGCGATGTAAGTTTATGTGCTGTCAAAGTTCACTGATTTTCCTATGAAGAGTTAAGACTAAAAGTGTGTAAAGCCCAGATCAATTACAACCTTGACAGCCATCACCACCTCACTCAGCTTAAAGCACACTGAGCAGTTCCCAATTCACACTGGTCTTAAATATTGACTAACATGGCATGATGAATAGCTCAGAGCACTTTGTAGAGGTAGCTCAGAACAATTTTGTAGAGCTAAGGGCCTATCCATTCTAGGTCACACTGCACAACAAGGAAAAGCAACATTGATCTCTTCCTTCTCCRGGAAATTGGAATTTTGTAGATCCCAGCTGCTATGAGCTGGCAGTCAAGAAAATGAGTCCTCAGAAAAATAACAACCAAGACTAAACTGTTTTCTGTAAACAAAGTAGGCTCAAGACATGGAAAATCAATCTACTTCATATACAGTACAGGAAAATGGGACAAAGTCTTATGCTGGCTGTATTTCTTGCCAAATCATGGCTTAAAATATAGCTGTGGACCAGGAATATGATCAGTGTAGAAAAGTAATGAATTTTCCTGGAACTAGTAAATGCTGTCCTCCTACTAGTTTAGTACAAGCCTGTGTGTTAAATGCAGGACTTCACACATGGCACAATATTAAATAGAAATATTCCTTTACAGAATCTTTTTTGTCCTCACAAACATGTTTTGAGTTCATACTTTTACATTTTTAATAAAAAACAGGCCAGATTTTCTGCTCATTTGGTCTGAATCTGGAAGTCATTTTTTAAAATTAAGAATGTTGAGCCTTACTCTACAACCTTACTTATGTGAGTAGTCCCTCAGTGACTACTCTATTTATCAGTGCCAAGGATATTGAAGATCAGAAAGCTCTTTCATTTCCCGAAAAGTAAAAGACAGAAATCTATTTCCAGTTCTCAGAGAAGCTTTGGGATGCTTGGGGCTTTGTCCATAACTGAGTTTACACTCCATAATGATGTGCAGCATTATTACCTGTTTTGTTTCTGAGTGATGCATAATGAGTACTTGAGCACAAACCAAGCTAATATTGGGGAAAGTAAAATGAAATACACACTGATATAATTAGAGTATTATTCTCAGTCAGAAGGCTTGTGTTCTGCTGAAAGTACTTTTTCATGCATTACCTGCCTTTCTCTTTTCCCTTAGCTGGCTGCCAAGGAAAGTGGTTGAGTCAGCATCCCTGGAGGTATTTAAAAGATGTGTAGATGAGGGATTTAGGGACATGGTTTAGTGGTGGACTTGGGGGTGCTGGTTTAATGTTGGGCTTGATGATTTTAAAGGTCTTTTCTAACCTAAATGATTCTATGTACTTAGGTAAACCTTTGAAAAGCAAATATTCTTTATTTAGATTGGTTTGGTGAGACATTTCTTGTGCTACTGGAGTCACACACTGATTCTTGAGTTGTTAAAGGCAGAGATGTTAACATCAGAAAATCATCCTTTTGTTACCTAAATAAGCAGCTTTGATTGTGTTGATACAGAATGTGTAAGAGAGCATTTTACTACACCTCTGCTTGACAATTTGTTTAAGATCATGTGCCACTTAATTTTCATGGTGTTAATATTACTTAGAGACCTTTTTATTTTACAAGATACCTCTGAGAAATATTTATTTTTGAATATTCAGCAGTAAAACTTGCTGTAAATTTGCAATAAAACTCTACCTGTGGTTCCTAAAGGTTAGAAATGGTAGTTTTATCTTTTTTTAGTGTTTAATTTGAAAGAACTTGAATTTTCAGTTTACAAAAAGAGCAGATTATATTCCAACAAGATATGCTTCCAATCCCCATTTCTCCTACATTTATCTGGTGTTAATAATTGGTAGGGAATCTATTCATATTATGACCTAGGAACAATAATCCTCTGACAGCTGTGAGCAGTTGGAAAATATTAGAGCGGCCCCTAGCTTGTTCTTAACTGTATGAATGCTGCTGCAAAAGATTCTACACTGAAGCTGCGATCTTCATTCTCTTCTGCATAGTCAGGAGTCTGGATCTCTGATTTGTACTTTTAGCCATTTGACATGGAAACTTCATAACATGCATTTTGGTTGGCAGCACAGATATGTAAGGTATCATTTACCAGCAAAAGTGTCTTTAGAAATGCAGGTCTTCTCCTGCATCCGTTCTTTCCTTGGAAGAAGCATAGTGTTAAGTAACTTGGAAATGGAACGTGCTGTTACAGCACACTCCTGGCACTGCTCTCATGCTTCTTTTCTCATAATCTTCCAAAATCCTGATAGAGCCTGGGATTTTTGATCTGCTCACATGGCCCATTGTACATATCTCTGATGTCAAATCTGAAGTTAATCTAATCTTGATGAAAGATTTGTCCAGATCCCATATTCTTAGCTTATTTAGTCTTTTCCAGAGAGGCAAAAGACTCTGAGCTTCTGGTGTGGTCATTAACTTAAGAATGTTTCATATCCATAAAAATATTTTATTATACTTGAAAGCGCAGAGATTGTGAGAAATATATTGCTTTCAACTATGATAAAAGGATTCCAACCTATTTATACTTCTCTTACTAATTATTGACCACTAAAGCATGAATAGGGAGAATTTTATAGGAAATACAGCTATTAAATTGTCATTTATGTCCAGTTTTCCCATCAGTTTCCTTTAGTTTTCAGTTTGGATCCACATATCTTGATATCYTGAGGTCAGATTTCAAAGGTGATTCACATTCTTCAAGACATACATAGTACTTACTAGGATTTTATAAAGGGCCAGACTGCTAAGCTGCTTATATAGGCAATCTCACCTCCATTGCTGAGGCTTATGTAGAAGCACTGCTGGAAATAACACTGGATAGTTACTGCACTTTTGGATGTGCAAGTACCTTCTAAAGGTCCATATTGCACATCAAGCTATATTAAAAACCTGATGCTTTCTTCATACACAAACTGTGAAATGATTATTCCATCTCTTCAGTCTATCTACCGATCTTCTGTCCTTCTTACACAGAATCACACAGGCTGGAACAGATCTCTGAAGGTCATCTAATCCACCTTCATTCTCAAAGCAGAGCCAGCTTCAAAAGTAGATCAGATTGCTTGGAGCTTGGTACTGCTTTCAATGTTTCCAAGGGTGGAGGTTCCAGATTCCACAGGCTCCATCTTGTTGTGTACCCTGTTACACCCTCATTGTGACTTATTTGGTATTGTTTTTGTACAGCTAGCTAGATATGATACTGTTCTACTGGTCTTTTGATGGAGATGTAGATGCTTCTCATCTGTTCTTCTCTAACTCCTATTTTTTTCCACAGTCATCCCTTTTACCCTATTTCCTTACCTCTCTTACAGTTGCTGTCATTTTCTTCTGTTTTTCTCTTAATTTAAGAGTATATTAGTCTTTATTAACATTCCCAATCCTTAGAAAGCCATCCTGACACTATTTTCGTCTCTGTTACTTCCCACCGTTGCTCCATGATCACTTGCGCTCTTTGTGCATACACATTCTGTTGTGTTCAAAGCGTGTGATCTCCAATGCTATTGTAAGCTCCTTCAGATTGGGTTCTGACCTTGTTGTCAGCTGAAACCACTCTCACAAAATTACCTGATGATTCTCTCTTAGCCAATTCTTCCTCTTCCTCTCACACTGTCAGTTTTGATCTCTTTAAATCTCATCATAGTTTGTATCTTTGGCTCCATTCTTCGCTTGTTTTCCCCCTAATCCTTTAATTCATCCTTTGAAGCTTCCTGATTTGATTTCTGCCAAAATCCGAAGGATTTCTAGTTTTGATCCATCTCTCCTGTCCTTTTACACATCGCCTCTACAGTTCTATCCACAAATAAATGCAATTGACATGTCTGTGCTGCTGACCCAGATTTATATCTGTACTCCAGATGTTATAATAACAGCTCAAGATGGGCATTATAAAAAAAGGGCTTCCCTCTTAGTCCCTCATTACTGTTTGTTTTCTTAGTCCCCATCTTTTCTATCAGGTCACTAATACAGATGTTAATTTTCATTCTGGCCTCTTCAGATTCTGCTATCAAGGTTGACTACAAATGTCTCAGATTCCTTTCTTCATAACACATCTAGGCTGTGGTTCTTAATCTCATACCAGTAAATCTGTTGAAGGCCTCTTAGGATGTATCTACACTGTGTATTACAACATATATTCTAAGGACCTGGCACAATCTCCATGCAGCTTTTAGCTAGAAATCTTTGGCGATATAACAATAAAAATAATTAATATATGCAAATAACATATATGAGTGGGYAAATTGTGCATTGTTTAAGTATGTTTGAATATGGGGCAGTTTATATAAGAGATTGGGCTAGCAGGTGGAAAAGTTGCAGTAGGCAAACTCATCTCAGGAAGTCCATGTCATAAATCTTAAATTTCACTGTTGAGCTTTATTTTTTAACTTCATCCTTGTCTTTCTGCTGCACTCGGCATGTAAAAATGTGTTTTACTGCTTTATTGTTTATCCATCATTTATCTCTGAATTTAGCTTGGTGTTACCATACATAGTTGCACAACAGGGAAAAGAAAGGCTGGATCTCTTGTTTTGGATTTTTGTATCTTGACGGATACTAATCAATGCTTTAAATTTGGATTAATGTTGCCATGTTAAATCTACGCTAAAAATTTGCTCTCCCTATAGGGCAAACAGGATCCCAAAAATTTTTATGCTGTTCACCTGGTCTGCTTGCTCTTTATCACAAGATTAAATATGCTTTGAGGCTGAAAAATAAACTTACTGAAGTCAACATTTATGCCAGTAATGTAGTAGAAAATGCAAAATGTTTCCAAGCTCAGAAGTCCACGTAGATGCTGAAGCATAAGTGCTTAGAACAAATTTAATTGTGTCATGGTCTAAGCATATGTGTATTGATCCCTGGGACAGACACTTGGCTGTGAGAAAGACAAGAGGGAGGGAGGGTAAAGAGCAGGACCATGAATTCAGTCTCCAAACTGTTTTTATTTTGAAAAGCTTTTAATTTCAAAAAGCATCTGAGAACTGAGATGAGAACACAATGAGAATAAAGAGTTAAATTCCCCTAACATAATTTTGAAGTCTTGTAATTTTATTTATTTTTTTTTTTTTCATAAAAATGCCCCAAATCATAGGGGTAATGAGAAGGGCACTATGAATTGAGTGATACAACTTTTACAAAGCAAACCAAGAATGTTAAATAAATGAACACTTATTTTACTGTAAGTTTTAAAAGCCTCTGAATTACTTTGGTTTTTTAGTAGAGTTTTTTTATGTGACTGTCTCTTTTAGCTGTACTGTATGTGATCTTTAGTAGCCTTTTTTCTTTAAAAATATTCTCTGTGTCTTCCTCTGATTTGAGTGTTGTTTCCTGATCTGGCATTGAGGTTTTCGTCTGTTTCAGAGTAAAGGTGATCAGATGTGGTTGTGCTGATCTGCAGATTATTTGGTGTAGTACTACAAAGCAGCAGAGCCAAAATTCTATTGCACTCTTAATAGAGACAGAAGTTGAAGCTTTCCGTTAATAAGGACTATTTTCAAGTCTTTAAATAGTCTTGAGAAAATATTTCAAATCTGTAGTAGGATTTATTTATTTATTTATTTATTTATTTATTTATTTATTTATGTATTTCTTTATTTTACATAATACTAGTGATGTAACCAAATGCCCTGGCTGTATGAATATGCTTTTAAAACCACTTGCTGATACATTTATTCTAAGCATAAAAGTATGTTGAAACTGTAGAGCTTGGAAGAGTGGTGTGCTGAAAGCCTTCCTTCGGCGTAGCACGGCTGGGGCAGAGAATTGCAACTAAGGATAAATACAATCCATAGAGTGGATTTGTTCTTCTGTCCTTTCTCATAAGCATAATACCTGTCTTTCTGAAGAGGGAGTTGTCTCTTTTGCTATGCTCATAGCTCATACTGATAGCAGCCAAGGTCCACTGGTGCTGCTGCAATATAAATTGCTGTTCTGTAATAAATGTAAATGCCCTTAAGCTTCTGGTATTTACTGCTTGCAGAGAAGGTAGATGCTATTCCTAGGGCTTTTTTTTTCTCTCTTTGTTGAAGTCTAAAGAGTCACCCTGAAAAATAGGCAGGAGGAAGAGTTGTGATTTGACTGCTAGTCCACAAGGTGCTGGTCAAAATCGTTACACTCGTTTCGCATGGGCCCCTGAACAGCTCTCAGCCCTCACCAATTTCTGTTATTTTAACTGGTTTGGATTTGAACTAGTAACATAAAGGTGGACAGCCCAGTGGACCATTATGAATCCCTAGTCACATAGACCTCTTTTACCTGTCGTCTTAAATTTGTGCTTCACCAACGACTGTGATTCTAGCACAAACCATCCAGAATTTTTGATATGGACTACACAGACATTGTAAAGCACCTGGGGACACAAAGGGAGTTTCTCTTAATAATTTAGGCTGACTTTAATGCATCACATAAACTAGATTTTTTTATACATTTAGTGCTTACAAGTCCCATTAGTTTCCCCTTTATTCCCCCACCTCTCTTTCTTTACTTTATAATAATATTTTTGTGCTGATGTGAAATTTTCTGAGATCCTCTGTAGAATTTTTACTTTTAATTTGTTTCAGTATTTTTTTTCCTAACAAAGAATAATGATGGGAAAAACAATGGAAAGAAAAATGAAATTATATCCACTGTGCTTTATTTATTTACATTATCTCTGCTTGTGTGTGCTTGTGTGTGCATGTCCACAGCCTTGTTATCTCTTCTTGGGATAAAGTTCTGGGCTGTATTACAAACTCCATATGGCATACTCCTTCCTCCTGAAAGGAAGGACCAACCTTGCTTTACTGTTGCTTTTAAGTAATAGTGTAGGACCATGTACATACTCACTACGTAAYTACCACTGTAATTTTGTGTAACCACACTGGTACTGTAATACAGTAACTGTCATAAACTCCAAATGACATCTTTTGAAATCTGCATATTACTCTCTAAATGGTTATTTAATACAAAGTATGGGAAACCAATCAGTTATTTGTATCTTTCAAAACCCCATGAAATAGTTACTATTCAAAATCTCTGCAACAACAAAAAAAACCCAAACCCAAACCAACCAACCAAAAAAATTGCCAGTTAAAAAAAAAAAAATCAAAATTAAAGCTWTTATTACTAACCTATAAGGAGGTTTCTAGCTTTCAGATGAATATCTGTTCCTGTTTCTTGGCGGGGAGGGTGTATTCTTTCCACATTTATGAGTATATTTAAGTGTTTAATTCAATAAAAGGATAGTTGGTAGCTCTAAAGCATGGAAGGCCATGTAAAACCCTGGAAGCTGTGAAAATTGGCTCCACACCCAGTTAGCTCATGCAGCAAAGAATTAGCTGAAATGGGAAGGCAATTAGGAGCAAAACTTCTATGCGGCACTAAGCTGTAGGCATTGAGTAAGCCAACCAGGAGTTGTACAGGCTACACAAATGAATTCTTTCTCTACTGACACACACACTCAAGGAAATCTTCTAAATCTATCTGCTGTTCCCACCTTACTACTTAGAAGTCACATGTAACAGTGCAGAAACCAGTGTCTTTTTGGAAGGGAGCTGTTTCTGTAGGTCTCCATAAGGACAAGAAAATGGTCCCAGGGTTCAGATGGTTATGAGTCATTAGACTGTGGTGATCATTTTTAGCAAATATCCATCCTCAGAGCAGTATTCATATATTGGAATGTAGGCTCAGGTCTGTCACTGTCAGCACTGGATTTTCTTTTAATATCACGATTCTGGTTTTTTTAATCTACATAATGAGTGTGTCATTTCTATGTAGTACTTGGATGGTGAATCCATCTTGCATGCTGAGAGCAAGTACCAGCCTACATGGTGAGGCTTGCTCTGCTTGCTGTCAAGACTGAGTGGATGTCAGCCAGGCCTGCCTGCCCCACCACTCTTAGGGCTTTGTTAGCACAATCTCCTCCGTGAGCTATTTAATCCCTGACCAAACGTTCTTTGTGTTTGGCCGGGTTAGAGCATGGGCAGAAGAGGTGGCGTCTGTTACAGTCCTGGGTGTGCACAGACAAGCTCAGAAGGAGGGCTAGGTGGCCAAACGAATAATTTTTATTAAAAGAGGTTGGCATCTTATTCCATAAATCCAAAATTGCATGAACTCCCACAGCTTCTGTTTTATTGACATGGGTTTCTGTTTTCCACCTCATTGTGCAGGGTCACACCAAGCACCTCAGTCCACAGATTAGTGCCCTCTTTACTCTGTGTGTTAGGAGATGTTCAGCTGGGGAGGCTCTCTAACTACTGCAGAGAGAGCAGGATGTGTCCCTGGTTGTTTATAATACCCTTTTGAATTCCTCACACAAAATGTGGAATATGCATACAAAGTGTTATTATTTCAGGGTTATTCAGAGGAAATATTGAGTGCCTGCAGGAAAATGAATTTAGGCTGCAATCCTGTCATTGGATTCTGTCTCGATACAATCAGGGTCCAGGATCCTGACCATAATGAGAATCTGTATTTGAACAAGGAGTTTAAAATCAGCTTTTTAAGACATCTGAAAATGTGTTTTTTCACTCCTCGATCTGAATTTGGCAGCAGCATCATTCCTGGGGGCTGCCATTTCAGTGATAGTTCCAGCAGAAGACTTGGCCTAATGACCTGTATCAAAGCGAGAAGAACCGTGCTGCAGCCAGACACACAGAAAGCTGCTGCTGCCAGAAGACACTGACAACTGGGGATGGTTTCTAGAGTCACTCAGATGTGGGATTTGCCATCAACTCTGAGTTGTATTCTGAGCAGGAAGTTTGTGTTATTTGAATACAAGAAGCAAGGAAAAAAGCACAAGGAAAGTTCTAGAACTTGGGGAGAGTTGTGAAGAGTCTGTTGCTGCTTCATGTCCTTTGGCTGCAGGTTTGATATTCTTGATCTCTCATTTGATTTTCATATTCCATGTTAACATGTGTTAGTTTGAGGTAATTTAAAAAGAAATAATTGTCAGAGACTTAGCCTTTGGTTATTAAAAAATAAAGTGACTTTCATTTCTAAAGTAGTTAGGGCAATATTTTCAGTGTTCAACTATCTAATTTTTTGGCTTTCTAGGCTCTAAGGCATTTTGTATTTTCTTCTTAAAGTGCTTTCCTAGATGACCAATGACATATATTTCTCTTAGCTGTAAGTCGTAGAGGAGAAGGGCAAATCCACATTATTTTTGCTAGTCTTGAATGCGATCAGAAGTCAGAGAGGTCACTTCGGGAATTCCCTGAGTGTGACACTCAGTATGAATTATGCATATCTGTTGTGCTAACCTGGGGTACATTTACTTTTCACTTAATGTGTTACACATAGTTCATAAAGTCTGATATGTCACTAGTTCTCTAATGGCATTATTTATTTGCAGGCAAGGCATAGATGGCTATGGCCTTGTGATCATAGCAGTGGAGAAGAGGAGCTATTTATACCATTGTAATTTTTGTTAAAATGTATAATTTCTATTGTCAGACATGTCTTGATATTTTTATAGAACATTTGTCATACCTATGTTGTAGTGTATTCAGAAAGTCCAGAAACTTTTTTAGCTTTTTCGTTTCCTAAATGTCATTGGTTTAGTATAACACATTGTTTTGTACAATACATACAGTAGTTAAAATTTTATTCCAAAATACCAAGGAGAATTGCCACGTGACATTTAATTGGTTCAAACAGAAGTTTTTCAGTAGTTTTCTTCATATGTTGGTAGCTTGTCAAGTGTTTGTAGACAAACAAAAATCAATATTTTTTAAATTTCTTTAAATGTTGCTTTTTTCCATTTGAAGACCGCCTCAAAAAGTAAAGATAGCTGGTTTTACATGAGGAAACTCTTCCAAACTATACAGAAAAGCATGTTGGTTCCATTTTTTCATCAGTGGTTTGAGAACAGCTTGCAATCTGCAGTGCTGTAAGATGTGATCTGAAGTAGGTGTCTGGATCATACCGGGCTCTTCATGCAAAGGACTACTGCTAGGTTTTGACCCACTTCTCTCCCAGGAATTTCTATAGGACAAAATCACAGCCTTTTGTCTGTCCATGTGATGTGACATTCAAGATGTGGTCCTGCTGCATGGTTTGTGCACACAGATAACTGCTATGTATTAAAAAAACCCAAACAACTTAGGAATTAGGTTTTTCTGTTGTGGTCTAAAGGAAGAGATTCATCCAACAGGCCAAACAGCATGTCATTTAGTATTGATCAGCTTAGTCTTGAGTTTCACTTTTCTTTCTTAAAGATTCTGAACTTCAGCCCCTTCCTTGGCTGTGGTTAAAAGTAGTAGAAATTGGTTAGTTGTCAGTTTGCTTCTGCATGCTTCTGCATGTCTTCTCTGGTCCTAAATCCCTCCATCAGATCCACAGTATGGATTTCAGATAAGGAGCTTAAATGACATATTGGCTGTAATGTGTCAGAGGATATTTCCAAGATTCCTTCCCACCACACTGTTTGCCACTGGTCCTAGACTATTTAGTACAAAGACTAATGGGTGTTCGTAACTGGACATGTGATCATATGGGAGCAGGTTGATGATGCTTCCAGAATCATTCCAGAAGTATGTTAGTTGAAAACCCTTTTACTGTTGTCTGCCCAGATTTCTCCTCTCGTCTGTTATATACAGATTATGGAAGAAGAGCAATGAAGAGAAGGGCGAATCACCAACTGGGCTTGTTTGCAGTTTCACTGTTCGATTTATTTGCAATTTAAATAAAATTTAAGCTTGTGAAGTAAGGCTGTCTGCTGAGACTACTATGAAGGGAACCAAAGTACCTTTGTTTATGTTGGTGACTTAATATACTACCTGCAGAAACTCAGGATATTAGAGTTATTGAATGCAAATTCCCTTATTCAGTGCATAAGCAGTGTGCTTAGAGTCTAATACACTGCTGAAAAAATTGTATTTTACTATATGCAGTGATCAAAGCACTGTTGGTGTACAGGAGGGAAAGAGGATTTAATGGCTCATGTTGGAAGATGAGGACGGTATAGAATAAATAAAGCACTACATTTAACATCTGCCAGACATAGGGATGGACTTTGCACCTGGTCATTTGTAAAACTTTGTTTTGACTTTGCAAAACAACCCAAGCTTGTCATTATAAATGGCCAGATTAATGTGTAAAGCACTCTAACAACCACTCTTGGACATTGTCCTCTTACTAATTAATGTTTGTGAATAAAGTATTTACAGGACTAAAAAAAGCCTATATTTTTTTAGTAAATCAAAATATCTCCTTCACACTTTTATCKGCAATATTTTTGAATTATTTTAAAATAGCAGAAGGACAACTGTGGTAGTTACTATCATTTGACATGACATTTTTCACTGTCACATTAAACTATAGTCCATTTTGCCTGTTAAAATCCCTTTGTCTCACTGCAGTAACCTACAGAGATTAACTGGAGGAGTATAAGCCATGTATAAGATTTACATGCAGAATGGAAGGCAGGAAGCGTTGCCGCAGGATGGTCACCTCTGCCATGATGCTGCCTCTGCCCAACAGCCTGCCCATGAGGCCATTTTACTGTGGGGATGCTCGGACCCAGGTGGTGCCCCTGAAACCAGTGCCCTCCCTAAACTGGTTGTGGGGATGGCTGAGAATAGGCAGAGGCTGCTGGCAGTAGGAACAGCTGCAGAGCGGCCAAAGCAGTGACCTTCGTGTAGCTGTTGCTGAGCATTCGCTGCCTGGAGCTGAACGACTCTTGTGCCCATTCCCTCTTTCCRTCCTGCATGGACTCTGTGCACCAGCTTTGCTCCATGCCTGTGCTTCTTTTTTTCTCTGTACCCAGCCACACCTAAATGGACCCACATGGTAATGGCACTTAGTCTGCGTGTGTGCTCACCCCCTCGGCTGCCTTTCGTCTGCTCTCCCTCTCCAGATTCTCAGCTTTCCTGGCAAGTGCCATCTGATGCTCTCCACTTGTGCAGTCCATGCCCAATAATGCCGCTGTCTTGAGTGCTCCGCTGGTCTATGCTAATTAATGAGACAATTACGGGTGTATTATTTTCAAAATTTCTATTAATTTAATGCAAAACTATTTCAGTATTATGCAATATACTCTTTTCCTTGAAGTGAGTGTGAAGATACACAAATGTTTTTTAATTTATTGCCATTGTTCACTACTTTTAACAAATGTACAACTCACACTCTTCATTTCCATCTCCCCTCTGAATGAATGGCCCTATTACTCCCACAGTCTAATAGGAATATTAACAGGCTTCTCATAATATATTGCCCTTTCTAGGGCTATACATTTTTTCACTGTACTCTTCTTTAGGAATGGCAAAATTAAGCACAGTGTTCAAATATGTAGCGTACATCAATTAGCATCGCATATTTGCAGTCTATTTTTAATGTTGTTCAATATCCTGTTTAAATTTTTCTTTGCTTTACTATGCAGAGAGCAGATGTTTCTCTGAGAATATATCATTCGCATGATTTCCATTTAAGCTGGAGCAGGATGAATATTTGAGCCAATAACTCCTAAAATATGAAAAGAATTTGTAAAATACACCTGGGTACTGGGAAGGAGCACAAGAAACATGAGAATTCTTAAAAACACTAAAGAATTCTGAGCAGATTCTTGCCTGCAAGTGGGAATACACAGGCAGACTGGCTTTAGAAAGTAAGCCAATACTGTAAAATATTCATCTACAAAATACGTASAAAAGCATCTTTATTTCTGAAGAAAGGGAATATTGGGGTAGATGCTGAAAAAAAAATGACAGAATCAAGAGAAACGAGAAAAAACAGGTGTGTTTGGCCTACTAAGGTTTTCTTCTTACTAGAAAGTCTAATGTTCTTATGTTCACAACTTCTGCAATTCCTATTGTCACAGCAACGCCTTTTCCAGGAAGGCTGGTCATCCCTACGGCTTTAATGGACACTGTGCTGGGGGTGACAGAGAATGCTGCAGCCAGCAAGCAACCTCTTGTTCTCTTTGCTCCTGAGACTGTAGGCCTGACTTCCATAATACTGTAAAGCTGCCACTATCAACATGGTTGTCACACAATGGCCTTTAAAATATGTGACCAAGAAACTACATGGAAGAGCAAAAAGAAACGAATTGCAGGGGAAATGTTTGAATGTTTTCTACATCTGAAGCTTATATAAAATGTATTCACTGCCTAGCTTTTTCCCTGTCATTTATTTATCATCATTATTAGAGGAAAGGTCTATGTGAAGCAGAAGTAAATTTATATCTGAAAAATATTTCTTTATGCACCAAATAATTTCTTTATTCAGTGTTCCAAACTTTCCTTTTTCCCCTGAATTCCATGTCACATTCCTCTTAAGGCATTTTTTCCAACGTATGTACCTTATTTTTCCTGAACTCATTTTCTCAGATTTTTTTAGTGGTTTAATACCTATATATTTAGTTTTATACCTATGAACAAATGAATATTGTTGTGATTCTCGTGTGATTTGCTTTCTCTTAGTTTCAGCTGAATGCACTTGTCATTCTTCCTCTAACCTGTGCACGGTGAGTTCTTTGGAGCAGGTATATTTTTCACTGAATATGTGACATATGCTTAAGATTTATAGTAATCCATATCATAATAATTCTCATCCCTAATAAAATTCATATCCATTGCAAGAACAACAGCAGCAATATAATAAATAAAACTAGGAATAGTAGTATTCTTTTCTTTCTTTTTCCTGTTCATGAAATACAGCTGTGAAATATGGCAAACTATCACAGAATTCTGTCTTCTGAGCTAAATGGCTTCTGGTTCCTGAGGGCAAGTCTTTGTATAGTTGCAGTAGTGAGAACATACCTAACACATATTGATTTCAGCTTTAATGGTGTATTATTCTGTATTATTTATTCAGCATTAGCACAAGAGATGATTATCAGGAAGCAGTTCTTTGTTTGCAACCTAAACATCTGGTGCAAGGCTCACCCTTAGTGAAGAGGGACGTAGGGAACCCCTACTGGACATATGTAAGTCCATGGGGCCTGCTAGGATGCACCCATGATTGCTCAGGTTGCTGGTTGATGTAACTTTGGAGCCACACTTGATGTCTGGGTCACAGTGGCTGGGAGAGGTTTCTGAAGACTGAAAGAAAGCCAGCGTCAGTCCTATCTTCAAGAAGGCAAGAAGGAAGATCCAGGGAACTGCAGTTCCTCCAATTTTAAATTTCTTACTGGTTTCTTTTTGTTGCTTGCTGCTCTTACACCTGAGCACTTGCAGTAGCTGGATAAGGTGGCGTTAGCTGCATTCCTAATGGAAAACTGAGGCACAAAAGTACAAGATCCATTACTTTTGGCTCACTAGTTTATAAACACAGATTTTTCACAACACTCGGTGTTACGTGGAACTGGTTATGTTCAAAACAGTGTTTCTCTTGCTGTTAGTAGGAGTGTCTGATCCTGTTATTTCTGCCAATCAGGCTGTGTAGTGCCAGGCTTGGAACTAGAGGTGAAGAACACAGATGGCATCACCTGCTTCATGTCTGGTTGGAGTGACCTGACTGCAGTGACATGACGGCTCTGTGGCAGAGGCAGACAGCTGCAGAGTCTTCTGGCAGAGTTCAGCTGCCTTAACCTTGCTGTACTGCCTCATTCTGCTCTAGTTCTGACATACCTAGAGGATGATAACCTACTGCTGCCATCAGTTGCTTCATATGCTTGCATGGTAGTAATTAGTGCAGTGGAACAAATGATTCCAGCTTGGCAGATAACCAGTCTTGGCAATGTGAGGCCATATGATCAAATTCTAGGGATTTTTGTTTGCTCAGAAAACCAGAAAATATTTAACTACAAAAAAACCTTTTAGAAGAATGATAGCGCTGTCATTTTCCAGTCTTTGTGTGTTTGGATTTTTAAACTTAGTGGAAACTTAGTTTTTCCATTCTGGTCATGTTAAAAACAAACCTACTTCTTAAGAAAGTAGCAATGTAATCCACCAATTTCCATTCTTAAGAAACTGTAACTGTATTTTTTCTTTTCATACTCTTGTTAAACCTTACTGTAGTACATTAGAATGTAAGCATACCAGTGTCATCTCTATTACTTTTTTATAATTCCTCTTCAAGCAATGTGCATTTCATCTATGATGTTTAATTTTGTGATAAATTATGACATACTGAGAATGCCTCAAAATGGCATAGCAAGGCCAACACGAAATCACAAATTGTTTGCCTCTTCCACTACTTTCTTGTATCAGAGAAAGATCGGACCTTATTCAACTTCAAAGCTTTTTTCCTGAGATGAGAAAATTTTACCTTGTTTAAATTATCATGTTCTTACATTATTATGCTATCCAACTTTTTCAGAGTTTTGTATGTTGGTCATATTACTGACAAGAGTGAAACAATGGCACAAAATTACAAAAGCAGATTAGTTCCAGAGTGTTTCCACTCCCATTTGTTGAAGCAACACACTTCAAAGAGAATTTGAATGCTATGTGTATATGTATATATAAATCTCAAAAGTGAGGAAAATAGTTTGGTGTGAATTGGTGGGGTTTAGATTGTAAGTCTGTTAGTACATTTTTCTTCTTTTCATCTTTCTGTCTTTCTCTCTCCTGATTTTCTTTTTTATTTATCCAGTATCAATGGTTAAAAAGAAGCAAAGGGTGAATACTACCCTTCAGTGAAGGACTGTCAAGAATACCTGGGGAACAGAGAGGTGAAGAAATAGGTTAGATGGGTGGGAGCTCCTTCAGCCTTTAAGTATCTGCTGGGTTTGGGAGGAGCACGATGGGCATGGTGACTCAGCATGGGATAGTCCTGGAGAGTCTGTACAGTGCTTTGTGAAGCCATGTTGTGTTCATGTGGGTTGGGGTGGGAAGAGTCAAGGCAGGCAGAGAGAGGAAGTAATTACCCCCTGACATTTCATATATACATGTGTATATATCAGCAAACAGAAGCTGATAAGACAGCAGAATTTCTTTGTGCTTGAGAGCCAAACAATTCAGTTGGTTGAATTTATGTAAGAAGCCTTAACTGTGTGCAGTTGTGTATATGTGCCTGTGAGGGAGAGTGAAAGTAAGTGTTTTGGGGTGGGGTTTTGTATGAAGAATAGAGTATGTAATTCCCAGCTCTGTTATATTTATTTAGGCCATTGTAAACTTGCTGTATCATGTTAGCAGCAGGACTTCTGTGTCTGTAAAGGAGCCAGGTCATTCAAACAATATGAATGAAAAGCCAAACAAACCATTGAAGCGTAAAACTGTACAAATCTACAAATCAGGATGAGAGCATCACAGATACATACCAATAGTATTGAGAAGAAAATCTCAAGAAGTCTAAATGAGCAACATGTAACTTGTGCATGTAAACTGAGAGAGATCCTTTACAGAGAAGGTGGGATTTTTTTAAAGGTAACAAGAATGATAAATGACAATACATGACACACTAACAACAATAAAGCTGAAGACTAATTCTTGTTCCACTGTATCTTTTCAGTTTTGATTTTGTCTTAACATTACAGAAAGGGGTTTTTTTAATTTTGATTTTTATTTTTCCTCTTTTAAAATGTAATTTTCCTAACCAATGGAGCTACCCCTATTTTTTTTTTCCAGAGAGGAAACATCGAAGATACTCAAAAGTTCAGGTTCAGCTTGAGGCTGCCTACCRTGCATCCTGGGGCTATGAGGTGTTTGCTTGCTGATGTAAGTGTGGGAATACCAAACAAGTAGGTACTGCTCACTCTTACACAGTCTGAGCAGATTATATGACAGACAACAGATAAACCAAGCAGGCTGTTGGGTGCACATTCGTCCATGAGCAGGCTGTAATACTGGATTATGCCATGCTACTAATGACCAAAGCTAGTCGATACAAATGAAATTGGGAGAAAAAAGGCTTAAAAAATAAGAGACAAAAAATCAGAATACAGGAAATACTGTTATTAGTGGGTAAATGTAAAATAGATCTAACCCACTTAAAGTTACTTTTACAATAAGATGATTGCCACATCTTCCGTATGCCTCCTCACTCCCTAAAATACACACCCAACAGGTATGGTGATTCTCTCATTTCTACACGTTTGCTTTAAATCTTTGGGTTCAATAAAGTGAGTCATAGTGATGTCAGAAGCAAATTGGTTTCAATGTTTATGACTGTACAAAGTAAATAAAAAGTGCCCCGGCTCCGGGTCTGGCCCTGAGGGCAAGTGACAGGGCATGGCTTACATCCATATGGTTAAACTTTCTACTTAACTGAAACATGTCAGCCTTGCCTGTATTGCATATTGGGAACCATCCCAGGCTTGCCTTGCCCTCCAAACTGTGCCCAGGTGTTTCCTGGAAGAGTGCTAGTTCCCCTGACTCAAATCTGTGCCAAGCTGTGTACTAGCAATTAAATTCTGTGGACAGTTTCATGCCATAGTGCCCAGACCCTGTTTCGTTCAGTGGCAATGTCTGCAATGGAAGCTGCTGGCACAATTAAACTGGCAAGAGCTGTAACTGTTAAACTGTTTGGATACCAATTAGCTGGATCTTTACAGGACCAACTGCAGAGTGAAGACAACTAAGGTTAATTCTTTCAGTATGAGTGTCATAATAATAATAGTAGCGTTCTAGAATAAAAACTATACCTCAAACACTGTAACGTTCAACTATGCCGTATCTTCATTCTCTGTTAGGAAAGTACACATTCAATGGCAGTTTATTTTCTTTATTATTCTCATTTCCTCACTACTTATGTCCAGTTCTCTTTCATAGGATTGCAGCTACTATTTATTAGCCAATATTTTCTATGGACATATGAAGTAAGTTTATAATGACTGCTCCTTTTAAATTTTTTAGTCTTCCCTTGCTTGCAAGACTGACATATCTGGGCTTACACTGCAAAAATGCTTAAGAAGAGCTTTTCAACTGCTTTCATCCTTCTTCCAAGCTGTGAGATAGACATCCAATGAAATAAAGCTGTAATGACCAAATGCTTCAGTACATTTTTCATCAGAAAAAAAGACAGTTGGACTATGGAACCTTATGGTTCAGAAGAAAAATTTCCAGCTGAATATTCAATACCTTTGCCTCTGAGAATGCATATATTTTAATGTTGCAAGATATATGTTCAGTCTACACCACTGCAACAATCACATGTAGAGGACTTGCAGGTACAAGATTAAATCAGAGTCTATGGGACACCTGTGTTGCTTTCAAACTTTATGCCAGAAAACAAAGGTACGTCCAAAGCAGAACCTGGAATACATGCTTTTTTTGGTCCTGATTTTTCTTTTAAAAGCTGGATGGAAATTACATTGGGAAGTATTGAGAGAGGGGCAGCAAGAGGATGCAACCTGATTATCACATCTTCTTCTTTTTTTAAACTCTTAAGCTAATTATTTAGCAAGCTAATTACTTATTCTGATTCCCCACTCACTGAGGTGAGGACAAATTTATTTGGATGCTGATGCCAATGAAGTATGCATTTGTGTGTCATGTATCACAGTCACAGCCATGTCAAATTGAAGGCTTATCTGCCAGTGGTGATAAGAAGGAGGCTTTGTATAGCATATAGGCTTTTTGCAAGCTACCTGGGAAATCATACACGTAATTTTAGACTTTGAGAAGAACAATCTCCTTTGGAAATGATTTGTGGGAATCTATTGCCAGTAATAGAAAGCTTATGGGAAAACTTAAAAAGCAGGAGACTGAATCTCCATAGACACAGAGTAAGAAAATCTAGTGCTAATATTCTTTTCACTACATGATTTTTAATAATTCAGCTTTGAACATAAAGTTGATGTTAATTTGTTTGTAAAAGTGTCATCCTTGTAGGATCTTAACTTGACCTGTATGGAATCAAATCTCTGTGACTGATTAAGAAGAAAATGAGATGAATTGCCAGTCCTAAATAATAAACAAAAAATCTTTAGGACCTTTTCTTCCCTCTGGATATCTATTCTGAGCATGCTCTGTAGAAATTAGCGACACTAGTGATTCGTAACTGACAATCTGCTTGCTTTGGAACAATGCTTTAAAACCTGCCACATTAGTTTCAGGCTCGCAATTCTTAAAATAGATTTCTGAAGTAACGTGTTCTCAGATCAAGCACATGGCTTTTATAGGACAAAAGAAGCTTTGCTGAACATTGAAAGATGTAAGAAGGACTCTTAATCAATGATATAATATTTCTTCTGATAGTGGAAACTGGTCCCTGAACACTTTTGCAACAGAAATAGGAAATAGTGGATAATTATGTTAAAACACCTTTTTAATAATGACAGTGATAGATGTATTTCAATAAACTCTGTTTTAGTTCTAAATGTATTTCTGCTAATATTTGCTTAATATTACCTACAAAATGCATTTGTGCTGTTTTTCCTCACCCTAAGGAAGTTATTTTAAAAGTGTAAATGAAAGTAGTTACACTGTTTATGTTTGATTTGAAAATCTGTTGAGTATTTGGCCATTGAATGACCCCTTCATGAAATTAGACCCTTCTCCTGGAGACTACATTCATCGCCTGAAATAAGAGCAGACCCGTATTTTGTATCGAATATAGATAACTTAATTTCATTATTTTTTTCCATACTTATGCCTTCCTAGCTTTTCTGTGGTCTCCAGCTAGATTATCTCCCTGTAAAAGCTATAAGCTTTTTAATTGCACCTCCAAAAGATACTGGAATATTAAAAGCAAAAGAAAAGTATTCTTTGAAACTTTACGTTGTCTGTTAGTTAAATTTTTTACAGTTTCTCATTTTTAAGAGGCATGCAGAATGTGCACATCGATTAAAATTATAACTCAATTATTTTCCAAGGTTTGATCATTATTAATTTGTGCCAGTCCTGTGACATGGTTACTGAATGATCTGATCTGGAGGGAGTGAAGGAAACAAACGCTTTCACTGTTGCTATTTGCCAAGATGATGGGGAGATGAAGAATTCTTGTAGGGAAGCACTCCTTTTTATGTACACTGGTCTTCCATCTCATAAAAGATGTCTGCCTGCATGACTATTCATGGAAATATTTTTAAAATACCTTCTTTATCATATTTGATGGCAGAAGATGAGTGAGAAAGAGAGAGGCCACAAAATCTTACTTTTAAATAAGAAATGCAGATAGAAATAATTGAGTGGCAAGAAGTGTTGCTTAACCCTCTTTTTTTTTAGTCTTTTGTTTTTCTGTACATTTTTATTCTTTGCCTTTATTAATAATTTCTTCTGTCTTTTTTCGCTTATGATAGCCATTACCATCTCTTGCTCTCCTAGTAGCAACTTACAGTAAGAACATACAATATACGATTTCATTTGATTTAGCCAGGAATACACCTGAAAAACAGCTGGAGAACTCAACAGCAAACAATTATCATGGCCATTCTAAAATTCTTTAAAATCCATTGTAACTTGAAGTCAGATTGAGAGAATTTAACCCCATGGAAAAAACCATTTTTCCCAGGCTCTTTTCATAAATTTTGGTCCATTTTTTAAAAGAGCATAGTAGTTGCAACTGTCATCATCTTTGATTGACTTACAATTGCAGCTGGTAGCTTTTGAACCCTTCACTTACTTATTAGATGGGAGCTAAGCTCTMTTGAAAATCAAGCATCAAGATTATAACAAGATTTTATAAAATGTAAATTCTGAGTTGCAATTGTGTAAGGATCTGTAGTTTCTGACTTCAAGGGTTATTTGTTAGTGTTTGGGACTGACATCTGTATTGGAGAACAGAAATCTGGGAGTGGCCTTATATGAAGAGGAATTTCTGCTGAATAAATCAAAACTAGTATCAATTGCTTTTCCAGTCACAAGAAATACATTTCCCCAAAAAGGCTTTTCTTTTAAACAGGACTTCACTTTATTACTCCCCCACACCAAAAGAAACGTTTGAAATGTTTCCAGAAAAAGCAGGTGTATGCTAAAGGCTTCGTACCATCAGCTTTTAGCATGTAAACTGTGTTCTCTCAATGAGACTAATCACATGATACTGAGCACAATAGTGATACTGGGACCCACTTGGGCTGGCAAAACTGAATAGAAATCAGACCAGTCACTTGGCTGGGACCTGTTCCAATTTTATTTTGGATGAAAATCAACTTTCTCTGCACCATTTCCCTCCATTCTCTATCTATCCCCTCCAATCCTTTTCCTTCTCAGAAAAAAGAGAGCAATAATTGAATCGCTTATTTAATTATGTTTTTAGGCATCCAGAAGAGATTGTTTGTCACCTACATTTTTTTCTTTTTCTTTTGGACTACCTCAGTGGTGGTACTTTTAATAGAAATACTCTTCATCTCCTTGCAGGACTGATTCTGTCATCTGTCTGTAGGCTCCAATCCTTTTGATGTTATCTTAAAACTAAGATATTTTGCTCTGGGTGAACTCAAGGATGATATGCTGGTGGCTTAAGTTCTAGGGGTTGGCCACACTGTCCTAAGTCCTAAGGTCCTGTCTCATTTGCTGTTGTCAACTTTATGCTTCCACAGAGATAGCTGCATCTGCGTGTTGCGGTATGCATGTAATTGGAAGCATTCAGCAATCTAGCAGGATGAAAGCTGCAATGTAAATGGAAATTATTATTATTCAGCATATTAACCCAATATTAAAATATAGGGGGTTGCATTTTCAAAATACAATATGGCAGAGACACTTACAAAACCCATTTCTAGTCCATATAATTTGTTAATGGGATTGCATATTTAGACCTAACAGATGACTTTAACAATGCTGGTGCATGTGGCAAGTATGAAATATGGCATGAAAGTGACTTACGATATATAAAGCCTAGTGAGTTTGGAAAAGAGGTGTCCATGGACCTAGCTTACCACATGCCACCTCAAATCCTGCAGCTTTGACATTTTCTGTTGTCTTGAAAGTAATTCAAGAATAAGAGCACATCGAAGGTGGAAAGAGGCTGCTAACCCAAACCTACAACCAAGTCTGCAGTAGGAAACAGAGGTGCAAACATTATCTGTTTATGTGACAAAATTGTGAGCAACAAGAAAGAAAAAAGCAAAACACACTTACTCTTCTGACAGCCTGAAGATGTTATTCATGGCCATAATGCTGGTAACAGCAGCTTATGATGTGGAAAATACTTTTTCATCTTCATTCTTTCTGATTTCTCTCTGTAGCAATTTGCCATTAGCAGATCCTAAATAGGGAGTAAACAGATTAAGCTGTCAGCAAATACAGGTTCTGATCGCCAGTGTCTTCAGGAGATTTTGACCATTTTGAATTATCAGAGGAAAAGAAGCTTTGCTTTATGAGCTGATAAAAACCTGTTTGAATAAGGTTAGTCTTTGATGAAGAGTAGTACTAAGCTCTTGTCCAGGCCCCAAGGGCCCCAGCAGCGCTGGTAGCCCCTCCTGGCCTCTCCCCAGGCCCCCCTCTGCCCTGCCAATAGGCCCAGCCCCGTAGAGCCTGGTGCATGGGCAGTCTAGTACCTTGCCCCCATGGTAGGTGCTATAGGACATGCCCTTGCCACAACACCAGACCTCATCCAGGAGTCTTCCCTAACTCCAAGCCCTGCAGGTCACTGCAGCCAACCTGCAGAGTAGGGGGGTCATAGCCCTGCACCCACAGAAAACTCTGCACTCTGAAACCTCCAGAGGTGACTGACTGGGGTATGGGGACCTTTTAGTCAGATGTCCCTAACCTTTGCTGCCTATGTCTTAGCTTTTGGTTCATGGTGCTAACTGTAGGGTGGGTCGTCCCTGAAATCCTGGCCTCCAGAACACTGTCAGCACTGTGTTGAAGTGTGGACTCTATAAGGAATAGCATCTAATAAATTCTTAATTAAAGTAAGAAAAGACAAATGGAAAACGGGCATCAACCAGTAGCACTGCTATAAGGATGGTGGCTGTACATACTGACTTGTAACAATAATTTGCTGATTGTGTGTTTAAGTCACCAGACAGGTCTGAGTCTGCTAAGAGTCAAGGATGAATGACAGATACTGTGTTCCAAGAAGGAGCAAAACCTCGAGAATAACCTTTCTCTTTTGGGGTGCACTTCCATGCCTCAGGACCTTGTTGTATTGGAGTTCCCATTCTAGGATTAGGAGGTGTGGATCACGTTTGGGGTGGACAGCCTCACTGTTGTTCACGTGCTTCAACCTCTCATGGACATGCAGTGACAATGGACATTTTGCACTGCTCTGTTCAGGATGTTTTGTGCAGATTCAGATGTGTAGATAAGCATGAATGCTGTTTAGTACATCACAGAAAGAAGTGTGCTTGACCAGGATTGATTCCCCACCCTTACCTGATAGCTGGTGCAGGAGGGGTAAAACCCTAACACATGGACTGTGGTAATTGCTAACTTCTCACTGTTCATAAGGGAGGGGCGAGGTGTATGGTTGGGTTCATATGGGCCTAAACCCAGTATGATTTATAACTGGCAAAGCAATGCATCCCAAACTGCAGAAACAAACAGCAGAAAGACCCAAACTGGTCTGGAGCTGCCAGGACCATGAGGCAAGGCATAAGACTTGTTTGAGCATAAGCAAGTACTGGAAGTAGAAATGAGTGACTGGCTCAACACTCCTATGAGTAAGTCTTGCTGAGCAGCCATCCCAGCACAACAATAAAGCTTCCCCACTGCAGCTGATCTGTTCAGATGTTGCTGCACCCCTTTTATTTACCAGGTGTAGGGAATTCTGTCCAGAGGGTGTGTTGAGGTCAATGCACAAGGGAGTATCAAAAGACATGTTGTACTGGTTTTGGCTGGGATGGGATTAATTTTCTTCATAGCAGCTTGTATGGAGCTATGTTTTCAATTTGTGACCAAAACAGTGCTGTTAACACACTGGAGTTTTAGCTGTAGCTCAGCACAGCATAGCTCAGCATCACGGCCTTTTGTATTTCTCGTGCTGCCTCACCAGCAAGTAAGCTGGGAGTACACAAGTAGTTGGGAGGGCCAAGACAGCTGATCACAGGGATGTCCCACACCATATGGTGTCATGCTCAGTGACGAAAGTTGAGAGGAAAGTTTGCCAGGGCTGCTGTTGCTTTGGGAACTGGCTGGTCATTAGTCAACTGGTGGTGAGCAGTTGAGTTTTTTGCATCTCCTGTTCTTCTTGGGTTTGTTTTTATTTGCTTCATTTTAATTTATTTATTACATTGTCTTTATCTCAGCCTACAAGTTCTCGAACTTTTGTCCTTCCAGTTCTCTCCCCCATCCCTGTGGGAGAAGTGAGCAAGTAGCAGTGCAGCATTTAGCTGCCTACGAGGGTTAACCCTCAACAGATGCCCAGTCTAGTCTGTACAGCCTCATATATTTAAACATCAAGAGATAAATACAGAAGTTTCTAAAGCATGTTTCTATATGTGCTCTTCTTAAGAAGAAAACCTACTCTCTAAGGAGATAGCAAATGTTTACATATGTAACTGCAAACACTGTGTAGTTAAAATACTGGGAGCTAAGGGTTACTGTAGCCATGTATATTAATCCATAATTAATCCATGCTGCCAGACTGTTAATTTTTCATGGTTAGGAAAAGACTCTTCTGAGCAGTATAACTTTATCATTATGGATATTTGAATTTTATCTTCCTTTATAGCTTTTCCCTTTTCCTGTCACGGAAAAAGGAGATGATAATTCCCATCTGGTGAGAAAAATTTTCGTGCAATAGTTGTATGTTTTTTGAAGGAGTAGGATAAGAATAGGTACTAAGATAGAAATACAAGTATAACAACTTATAACTTTGTAGTGTGTTCTCATTTAAATCCTTTAGGACCATTACTTGTATTCTTCAGAACAAGTTGAAAGATTTCAGAATTTTAATTTCAGTTAATTGAAAAAAAAAATTAATCCTTTGTTTTCAATATTTACTTACATGCTCTGAAAACTCTAACCTTGAAGTGCTGCTGTGTTAGGAACAATAAATTTTCCAGATTTCTGCGCTTAGAGACTTCTTTGAGTAAGACCTGAAAGAAGTCTAGTCAAGTCATCCAGCACATTCCTGAAGTTGCCAGGATGGGAAAAGAAGACTGAAGTTACACTGCAATTGATCTGGGGCTGCAGTCAGCCTGATACGGTTTTGAATAACTTTTGAGGTTGTTTTAAACAATGTCTGAGACCAAGCTATGCTCCCATGTCAGAGAGACAGGAATAACTTCCTGCTTTCTCAGCTGAATATTGAGGAATTTTATTAAAGGAAAGAGAGAGGAAAAAATGCAGGTTTATGAAAAAAAAAAGTATAATTGCTACTTTTCAAAGTATGGTGAATATGTATTCAACTCTGTTAGATGTACAGTATCAACACATGGATGCCCTAACTGAGATTGGTGTGCTATTGTGCCATATGGACACAGAGCTGAAAAATGTTACCTGCACAAATATATTGCTATCTGAAGAGACAACATAGGAGGAAAACCAGGATAAAGGAAGACAGGTGAAATGAGGAGTCCTGTATTCCTCTGAAAGTTTGCATATGGCCTGAGGTTGGCGCTTGGAGGTTCCAGGTCTACCTGCTGCCCTCACCACCATACAGCTCTGACTCTGCTGGAGGACAATGAATGAGGGCTGCAGCTTCCCCTGCTGTCACTCTTCCTTGGCACCCCATGCATGCCCTGTCACCTAACAGGCACAGCAAGTTTGAACAGATATAAAACATGGTCCAGGGAAGAGTAAGGTCTTCTATGTCTTACTTTACACTGTATGTATTTCTAGTGTACCCGTTACTTTAGCTTGGTGACCACTGTTGAGCAGTAAAAGGAATTTATGCATTCATTGTTGAACATGGTTAACTTTTCCTGTGGTGTGAGGTTGTTAAATGAAGATTGAGCTGGTAAGAGAGGCACTGTGTATTTTCATGTCTAAGATCCAACCATGGGTAGCAGAAACTAAATTTTCTCTTCCAAAAGTGCTTACAAAGGTAACACTCAACTATTAACCAGGTGCGACTGAAGCAGTGCTGTCTGAATTTTGTGGAGCTTCCAACAGTAGCCTAGTAAGCGGATTCTATCGTATTCAGCTCAGTTCAAATAGGCATAATTTACATTTCCATAGGGTTAGCTGTTTCAAAGCTGATTAATGTTCATTAGAAAAATGTGCCATGCACATGCATGTGGAGATCATGACAGTCTACTATGATAGACATGTCCCTGTAAGGTAGAGGAAGACAAGTTGAATCTAGTCCAAGAGCCTTATCAAAAATTGGAGTGACATGGAGGAGGAGCCTAATGGTCCTGGGCAGGGACAATGTGAATATCACTTAAGTATCTGTATAATTTTCTGTGAATTTCACTCTTGTTGCTCCAAGATGGATGAACTCTTAGCCTTTTTTGTGTCCCTGAGTGCACCAAATGTGTTGAGGCAGTTGTATCCTCTCTGCCCTCATATTATATTAACCTATTTTGCATTAAACTAATGTATTAATCTACTACATATCACAAAGAAACAGCACATTAATCACAAGCTAGGCAAGGGCTGCAGAGAATGGCTGCCTGTTTGGCACTGTCTGCTCTCAGTGTGCCAGCCCTCTATTCCAGTTAAGCCCAACAGCCCAATGTCATCTATGCATCCAAGTGGTAATCAGGGGACACTTCCAAACCCACCAGAGCCATCTTGTGGCATTTTGAGTAGAAATTGGGCTTACAGATGGAGCTGAGGTGTTCTACTGCTCTCTGAAACCTAGAATCACAGAATAAGCTGAGTTGGAAGGGACCCACAAGGATCATTGAGTGCAGCTCCTGGGCCTGCACGGCACCATCCATAAGAGTCACGCCATATGCCCAGGAGTGTTGTCTGAATGCTTCTTGAGCTCTGTCAGGCTTCATGCTATGACCACTTCCCTGGGGAGCCTGTTCCAGTGCCCAGCCTCCCTATGGGTGAGGAACCTTTTTCTAATATCCAACCTAAACCTCCCCTGACACAACTGCAGGCCATTCATTATCTCAGGTCCTGTCACTGATCGCCACAGAGAAGAGATCAGTATCTGCTTCTCCTCTTCCCCTCACGAGGAAGTTGTAACTGCAATGAAGTCTTCCCTCAGTCTCCTCTTCTCCAGGCTGAACAGAAGAAGTACCCTCAGCTGCTCCTCATGCGGCTTCTCCTCAAGGCCCTTCAACATCTTTGTTGCCCTTCGTTGRATGCTCTCTAATAGTTTAATATCTTTCTTACATTGTGGTGCCCCAAACTGCACACAATATTCAAGGTGAGGCTGCTCCAGTGCAGAGCAGAGCGGGACAATCCCCTCCCTTGCCTGGCTGGCGATGCTATGCCTGACGCCCCCCAGGACACATCTGGCCCTCCTGGCTGCCAGGGCACTGCTGACTCATATTAAATTTCTCTTGACCAGGACCTGCCGGTCCCTTTCCATGGCAATGCTTTCTAGCATCTCATTCCCCAGTCTGTCTGTACATCCAGGGTTGCCCCATGTCAGGTGCAGAATCCAGCACTTTCCCTTGTTGAACTTTATATGGTTGGTGACTGCCCAGTCCTGTGAGTTGTTGAGGTCTCTCTGCAGGGCCTGCCTGCCCTCAGGGGAGCCAACAACTCCTACTTTTGTGTTGTCTGTGAACTTGATCATTATCCCTTCCAGTCTTGCATCCAAGTCGTTTATGAAGATGTTGAAGAGCACAGGGCCAAGGATGGAGCCCCACTAGTGACAAGTCACCAGTCTGATGTCACCCCATTCACTATAACCCTTTGTGCTTGACCCGTAAGCCAGTCGCTCACCCATCACATGATGAATGCTGGACATTTTATCCAGAAGGATATTATGAGAGTATCGAAAGCTTTATTGAAATCCAAAAGATTCCATCAATTTGCTTCCCTTGGTACACTACATGGGTTATCTTGTCATAAAAGGAAATCAAGTTTGATAAGGAGGACTTTCCTGTCATGAAGCCAGGCTGGCTGTGATCAGTGACTGCGTTGTCTTTCAGGTGTTTCTCAATACCTCCCAGAATAATCATCTCCATAACTACCAGGCACTGAAGTGAGACTGACAGGCCTGTAGTTTCCGGGGTCGTCCTTCTTGCCCTTCTTGAAAATCGGGACATTTGCCAACTTGAAGTCAGCTGGAACCTCTCTGGATTCCCAAGACCACTCAAAAAGTCATCAAGAGAAGTTTAACAATGACATCACCTAGCTCTTTGAGGATTCCTGGATGAATACTATCAGGTCCCATAAATTGGTAGGCATCCAGCTGGAGCAGCAGATCCCGCACAATTTCAGGGTTGACTGGGAGTCGATCATTCTCGCAGTCATGGTCCTACAGCTCAGGGCAGTGAGACCCCCTTTAGTCCATCGCCCATGTTGAAGACAGAGGCAAAGATTGTCTTAAACACCTCTGCCTTGTCCATGCCCCTGTTTATTAGGTGACCATCCTCATCCCGTAACGGGCCGATGCTATTTTTACACTGTCTATTGCCATTAATATATTTGAAAAAAACTCTTTTTATTGTCCCCTGCAGTTCTGTCACCTTGAACTCCAGCTGAGCTTTGGCTACATTAATTTTCTCCTGACAGTGGCAAGCAGCATCTTGATATTATTCCCATGTCACCTGACCTTGCTTCCACTGGGCATATACCTTCCTTTTCTGCCTTATTTCCAAGAGAAGAATCCTGTTCAGCCAAGCCCACCTTCTGCCTCATCTGCTTGACTGATGACATTTGGGAATTGCCTGCTCCTGTGCCCTTTGGAGGTTTAAAAAGTCACCAGCACTGATGGACCCCAGCACCCACAAAATCATTTTTCCAGGGAACTTTACTCACTAGTTCTTTGAGCAGCCTGAAGTCTGCTCTCCTCATGTCCAGAATTGAAGTTTTGCTGGCACTTTTTCTCCTGTCAACAGAGATTTTAAACTCAATAGCTTTGTGGTCGCTGTGGCCAAGACGGCCGGCAATCTCCACTTCACTCATGAGATGCACTCTGTTGACAAGCAGCAGATCAGCGAGGGCATCTTTTCAAGTCGGCTCCTTCAGGGCCTGTTCCATAAAGTTGTCATCCAGGTTTTTTAGGGATCTTCTGGCCCGTGTTGTACCAGCTGTGTGATGTTCCCTGTTAATTTTTGGCAAGGTGAAGTCCCCCGTGAGGACAAGGGCAATTGACTTGGAAATGTCCCTTAGTTCCTCAAAGAGTAATTCATTGGCATCATTGTCCTGGCTATAGGTCTATAGCAGACTCCCATGATGATATCTGCATTATTTGTTTGCCCCTTGATTCTTAGCCAGAGGCTCTCAACTGTGCCATTGCTGAGCTCCATGCATTCTAACCCTTCTACTACATACAGTGCCACCCCTCCACCTCTCCTGCCCTTTCTATCCCTCCTCAAGAGCCTGTAACCATCCAATAGGGCACTCCAGTCACAGGGCTCATCCCACCAAGTTTCACTTATGCTGATGATGTCAAATACCTGGGACTGGGCCAAAGCCTTGAGCTCCTCTTGTTCGTTCCTCATGCTGTGTGCATTAGTGTAGAAATATTTCAGGTGTGGTACATTCTAGCATTTTATGATGTTTTATGATGCTTTTTGTAAATTTAATTTTCATACCTCACTCCTCAGTTTTTAAATGTTTCTATTTGTTGTTTGTTTTTTTCCTAGAAAACCAGATCAGGTCAGGGTTAAAACTAACTCGGGTTGGGGCGCTTTTTTGGTTTAGGAAGCTTTCAAGAAATGGTGGATAAGGCCATAGGAAACCACATATACACTTAATTTCTGTATTTGATTTCCTGTATATTGTGTTGTCTTTCACAATGATTAAGGTAGGTTGAAGCTGAATTACTTTCTCAAATCAATACATTCTTCAAGAAGTTAGCACGCTGCTGACATAATTTTGGACAGACTTCCTCATGTTGCCTATGGAAATCTTTCTGAGCAAACCTGGATTCATTCTCTAGTGCTGTCACTCAATACCTGATACTCAAAACCCATGTGTCCAGGATAAAAGCTGGAAAACCTTTTTATTGCTATTTGTGAAAAAAAACAGGTTTTATGTTAATGGAAGGTGACTAAAAAGCTTCTGAGTTTGGGTCTGAACAGCATTTGCCAAGCTGCAGGCACAAAGTAGTAGAAAAAAAATGAGAATGGTAGATTTATATGTTAGCTCTGTACCAACAGTAATTTCAGCCATGGCAAGTAAGCATTTGAACCAAAGGAATCTTGTCACTAGCAAAAATGCCCAAGTTCAAGTTTGAAGGCAGAGGAATAAAACCAATTCCTTGCTATACTTAGAAGTGAACCTCTGCTGTTACATTAACAGGCCGCGTCTTATCAACAAACGTTTTCCTTCATGGTTCTTGTACACTACTGGTAAGATGGGCCAGCTGTACACGTAGGTATTTATCTCCAAGAAAATTGTATTGTGTCTGCAATGTGTTCAGATTTACCTGGATATGAGATAAAACCATGCATTTGTGACATAAGAGTTCAATATAATGACTCATCAAATCAGTATGATCTACTGCATTGTAAATGCTTCATTTTCTATATTCTCTGGTTTAATAGAATGTACTCAGATTGAAGATTTTTTAGAATCATAGAATCATCAAATATATGTCAGTGGCATTTAGGGTGATGAGCTTAGAATGTTCTGTATTATAGATATCTTCATTTGGTCAGTGAATTCTAGCAGTTTCCAGAAACTGAGAGGTGAAATGTTTGGTGTAATAGGCTGTTGAATGCTTGGTTTTATGTGCCAGGAGTAATTTTTTTAAAAGCTACAGCTACATTTTTTTACTTAAAGGAACCTTTTTAATGGAGCATCAGTAGTTATAATGGACAGTGCTTTTGTCAATACCAGACTGAAAATTGAAAGCAGTGGCAATACAATTTAGAGGTTATATGATTCAAGGTTAGGTGAAAAAACATGTTTTTATATGGTCTTAGCTATATCTGTTATGTGAATAGAGACTAGTGGATTGATTACTTGCTACTTTACCATTTGTATGTATATTTACACTCATTAAAAGGCTAAAAATCACTGCCATATTTCTTTTGGTGTGCAGTGTGTCCAGACCACTATCTCTCATGATGTACATACATGCTTAAGGATTACCTCTAATTACAGCATGACAAAGAAAAGCTGCGTTCTAGTGGCATCTCGAGTTCGATTAGAAAGCAAAAGCTTCTGCTTATAATTGTTTCTATTAAGATCTGTACATTTTTCTCTTTTAGGTACCAAGAACTACTTGGGGATTAAAGCATGCCTTTTAAATACTTTGTAAACTGCTTTTTCTGTTCCTTAAATTGACTTCTAACACTATTAGTTCATGAGGAAATGGGGTTTAGTTTTTTTGGATTGTTTTGGTTCTCAATGAACATTTAAAACTTGGATAAGATTTCTGTAGTAACCAAATTATATTTTATGCCATGTAAACAAAGTTGTAAAGAGTCATACATTACACGTAGCTCTGGTGATAGCAACATAAAGCTAATATCAGTAAATGAGAGAAGGGGAAATCAGCTGTCTTCTCTTTCTAGCGTGCAATCAGTGTAAGCGCCTCTATGATGGGCAATTACCTTAACTGCCTGCCTAAAGCAGCAGCGAGTTGCATGATCAGTCAAATGCACAAGATTATACCCTCCCCACTACTTAATGAAGTTCAGTCTGCACTGATCACTATCATATAATTCCAGTGTACTGCTTTTAAATTTGTTAAGAAGGAATAAAAGTACTAAGATAACTCAGTTGGAAAGCAATGGGAAAAATAATATTTCAATCATCACAGAACTGCCCAGGCTAGAAGGGATCTGTAAAAGATCATCTGGTCCAGCCTTTTGTGGGAAAGGAAGCCTCAGTGAGATAATGTAGTGCCCTGCTGAATTGCATTTTGAAAACAAGTATCAAGAACTCAAATGATGAATTCCTATTGCAGGCAGTGGAGCACAGAGTGATACGGTGATGGCTCAGAATCAGACTGTAAAAGCTTTCTCTTTCTGCTGAAAAATCCCAGATATTTTCCTTTATTGCATTAATTTTATTTAACTGATTTGGCTTTGTTCTAGTCAAAATAGGTAGGAAAAAATAAAATGTCATATTTAAAATAATTTATAATACAGGATATCTCCTTCTAGTTTTGGTATTTATAGCAAAATGAAATCATGAGCATTCCTAATCCTTTGTTTCAGTCTGTGCTGTTCAGTAATCTGTGAGGGAAGAAAGCCAAATAAACAGCTGGCATGTTTTAGCAGTTACTAGCAGCTTCTCTCTTGGCTGTCTATGTTGAGTGTGAGGGATTGCCTGGTGAATTTAAAGGCAGGGCTGAGTGCCACACATTCTCATCTTACACTTTGACTCTGCTGTTACATGAAGCAGTTCTGGCATAAAGGAACTCTACAAGCAGTGTGGCTGCTTGTTGATAGGAGAGGGTGAACCCTCTCTGGGGCCAAACACACACTGTGACACCAACGCCTCATAAAGACTGTCACAAACCTTCACAATTCTGCTTCTAGTGTAGGGCCTCTGCCTCTGGCCATAGTCACTCAAGTAAATACATGCTAACATGTATAAACAGAAGTAACATCCCTCTATACCTCGAAAAGGCAAGGGCATTGTGCAGTTTTTGTGCGATGATGAAATAAGCATAAAATGGATATCAGTCATGGTAATGAACAATTGGTGGTGGGGATGCAATATGAGATATTGCAGTGAAGAAGTTTGTTTCACTTCTGAGAATGACTTTTCCAACAAGAAAAAATTTAGACTTAGTTAATATTCATGAATTAGTTTGCATTGTAATTGCAGTCAATGAAGCATTTGCACAGTGTAGCAATATGCAGACTCTCATTGATTATTTTAATTCTATCTTCTATAATTTCTATTTTAATGTTATCAGTTTCAGTCTATAGAAATTGAGAAGATCAATATTTATTGCCTCAGTGTGATTTTAAAAAACCTCACCAGTTTTGAATTAACACCAATGAATTGCACATGATTCATTTTCATAATCCTATTCCTATCTGAGAGTATTTTATCTCCCTTTATTCCTATTCTTCTGTCACTATCTCAACTTGTTGCATTTTCATTTCACTTCAGGAGTAGGTAGTATTGAGTTATACAATGATGTGAAATCAACTCCACCATTTGAGAAGGGAAGTGCTACTCTGAATTTATAATAATTTATATTTATTAGTGAATACAAATTTACACTAATCACTTAATTGAATTGAATAAAACATAGTTTTGTTCGGTGGATGCTTACAGGTTTGTATCATGGTTAGCATGAGGAGGTTCCATGTCTGACTGTGGCCTCTAGCTGGTACTGTAAAATCTGCACATTGAGCTATGAGGTTTAACAAAGCCTGAGTGTGACTTATGGAATGCTCAGCTGTGTTTGGCAATGTGTCTGTGCCATTTTTTATGGCAAACTTTTTCACACAGCATTTCATATTTCTAGAAATTTGTTTTTATTTTAAAATCTTGGTTGTAATGCAGTGCAAAATGCTGTGATCCTTGATCTCAGTTTTGTTCTTTCTGGTCCTTATGTCATTAATGATCTCCTCTCTTTAGATAACTGCATGGCTTTTTGTAACTTGTTTAGAAATCAACATAATGACTTAAGTCTTTTGTCCAGTGTAAACTTTAAATGTAAAATTTATGTTAAAAATGTAAAATTTATGCAAATTTTCAGCTCAGGCCTCCTGTTTTCACTAATTTAAATCACATAGTTAAATATGGGTGTTTCTGTATTTCTTTGTCAGATTCTAAGTCTGGTGCAAATGTCCATACCCTTGTATATATCTTGTCTTCGGTTTGTGCTGAGAGAATCCTGTACTTGTCAGTACATCAACTGAATTGCAGTTACACTTCAGAATATCACAAAGCAATGCATGCATATAGATGCATACAATACCTTTCTACATAAAGATTTTAAAGACACAAGTAATCATTTTTCATTTTGAGAATTTATTTATCTAAACCCTTTCTTAATTCTAAGGGTTAGATCCTTATCACATGTCTATGTACACAAACTTGATCTACAAAGTTGGAGCTTCATTTAGATATGCAGTGTGAAAACACTGGCTTCTGCAGCCAGGGCTGAGTCTGGCTTATTTCAGAGCTGCCTGCTCTTTGTACCCTAATCCACACTGTTCTAAAGTGTTTTACCCATAAATTTCCTTTTACCTGTCCCTCAACCCCTAATGAACTCTGGTAAGTGTGGTAAGTCATCTGCCTTTTCTGTTGCTGGTAATACATTTATTTCCTAACTTAATTAAAATGTACATATACAGTATCTTTCTGAATGCTGGGATACAGGCCATCCAATACTAGAATTGTATATTCCTTTTCACTGACTTATTCCTTTTTACTTATTCTGGTGTCACTCTTCATTTCATTAATTTTTCATTTTCTGCCTCCAGGAAACTTCTCTCTGATTCTGGCATGTTTCCCTCTTTCTCCCTAGTGAACATACTTGAGACAAAGAAATCTTTTAGCTTTGCAGCACTCTGTGCCTCATCTGTCAGCAACTCGCCTCCATCCATCACATCAAGAGACTACAGTCTCCCTCAAAATCTCCTGATCCTTATCTATTTGTAAAACCTCTTGTTTGTCCTTATATCATTGACTAGAATTGTTTTTAAAAATTCCTTTTTACTGTGGTGCTTTTTCTTTTTACTGTTTCAACAGATGTCTCAATTATAGCAGTAGTAGTATTTGACTACTGTTTGTAAGCACAATCTTGGGAAGAAAAAGAAAACATATAGTTAACAGCTGCAAAATGCTTCAGGACTATATCCTCCTGTGGATTTTACAGGAAACATTCATTGACTTTCCTGCAGCAGCAGAAGCCTTGCCTTTTATTAAGCAAAGAAGCTGAAGTGTACATAACGCACTGTTCACTGTAATGGCAGGAACAAAAAGGCTCAACACCTCTGAATTGCCTCAGCTACACTAAAGGTCATGGTTTAAACAGTTTCCACTGGTTTGCATCAGGTCAGCTTACTGTTTGCCACAATGTGTTATGCAGCCAGTGAAACCAAAAATATTGTGTTAGGTGACCAGAGAGTTGAATGAGGCTCATATTCCCAACTGTGAATGTTAGCTACTAAAGATAATAAGAGATCATCTGAATGTATCCTGGCTGTGAACAGTGGCCAGTTCTGTTAAATTGTCTACCTCCACAAGAGTGTTCAATACCCTCCTGAACATGAATAATTTTAGATTTCAGATGAAGAGACAATTACACCAATGGATTTCAGGCTTGTTTGAAAACTTCTTTAATATCAGCCAGCTCAGTTTTGCTAGTACAGTCTGAAGTACTGTACCAAGAAGTGCTTGGATGTGAGGGACAGGGCAGGTGCTTATGTACTTTGCCTAATGGATGAACAATATAGGATTAATATGTAAATTGTCGGTATGAAACTAAAAAGTGTAGCCTTTATTTTCAGTAGGTTCTCATGAGTTACATGAATGTGTTTCAGCAGAGCCCTTCTTAGATAAAAGTTATCATTCTCTTCTCTGTAAACAATCTCTGAGCTGAGGACTCCTAGAGGAGACAACCTCTAAATAATATTAAATTAGTTACATTTGACTGTTTAGTAAGTACTGTAAATTTTGTGAATTTTACTGTCAGTGGCATTTTATTCTTGTCTTATGGACAAAGATGTCAGTACCTACCATGAGTAGGGTAGACAAATACAGATAGAAATGCAGTCCTTACAGTAAAAAACTAGGACTGTAGGTACTGTATAGCAGGTAAAAAGCACATGGATGGTGAAGTGCAAGCAAACTGGAAGACATTCGAGGTCCACATTGCAAGCAGTGATCACACAGTACACCTGTTAGCTAATCTTTGTCAAGGTTTTGCTCGGGCATCATCACAAATGGAAGACTCAAGGAGCAATCAGAGGTGTGCAATTAGACAGCTTTGCATATATTAACAGGAAACAATAATGTATGAAAGAAAACACAGAGGAAATGTCAGAGGCCGTTAGAAAAATGAGTAGTTGGATGATAGAGACTGGCATTTTTACTTCAGAACTTTTCTTTCCAGGCAAGGATCATCTATATGGCACTGGCTGCAAATTTCTTGTTGTGTTCTGAATCTTACGTTATCTTCTAAATCTTACATGTCTGAATACTCATTATCACTGTTACATAATATTGTTTTGATTAAATGATACATCATCAGCTTAGACTTGAATTTTTGCAATTCTAATCTGAGATTTTTGCTCAGATCTCTAAATTACCCACCAAGTTATATTATCAAATAACCCAGTCTTTTGTTTAAGAATATATTGAGTTATATTGGAATATATTTCTAATATATACTATTATATATGCTAATACATAAAAATAATAAGTATGGCTAACCTCTACCCTCAAACTGTCCTGACAATTTATAAGCCTAAAATCATATTCAGAACGTATCTGCTGTCTCCAAAACGGTCATTTTCCTGCAGACTTTCTATCTTTACATGTAGAATTACAGAATCACAGGATAGTTATGTCTGGAGGAGACTTCTGGAGGTATAATCCCATCTACCTGCTCAAAGCAGGGTAAGATAGAACAGATTTCTTGGGCTTATGGCCGAGGTATCTCAAGGTGTTGTTCAGCTGGACTTTGAATCTCTCCATAGATGAAGACTGCACAACTTTATGGCCAACTTCTTCCAGTGTTTGATCAGAATAAAATAAGCCCCAACAATTCTAATGTTTAAGTGGAATTTCCTGTATTCTGGCCATTGTTTGTTCCTGTTGCTTCTTTTCCTGTTATTGGATATCACTGAAAAGAGTCTGGCTCCCTCTTCATTGCATGTCCCAGTCAAGCACTACATTTCATATACATAATCATTTATACATACTTATAAGATACACTAAGCCCTCTGTTTTCCAGGCTAAACAATCCCAGCTCTCAGCCTCTCCTTGTACAAAAGATGCTTCAGTCCCTTCATCATCTTTGTGGACTTTTGCAGGACTTACTATAGTATGTCTCTCCCGTACTGAGGAGCCCAGAACCAGATACAGCACTCCAGGTGTGGCCTCACCGGTGCTGTGTGGAGGAGAAGGATCACCTCCAATAACCTCCTGGCAATGTTGTTGGCTTTTTTTGCCACAGGTGTACATTGCTGACTCATGGTCAACTTGTCCACCAGGAGCCTTGACTTCTCTGCAAGGTTGCTTTCTAGACAGTCAGCTCCCTGACTTTTCTAATGTCTGGGTGCAGGAATTTGTGTTTCCCAGGTGATCAGGTCCTGCTTGGTCTCTTGATAACCTCATTTCTATGAAGTCTTTGCCTTCCCAAGATTCCTGTTTCACATACAAAATCTCAAGTTTAGGATTTTACATTGTGTACTTTTTGAAGACTTTGTCATGTGTGAATCAGATTCAGTGATGAGCTAACACAACTTCTAGGGATATTCAGATATAGATTTGGTTTCTTACCTCAAATTATTTTGATTTTGGATTGTAAAATTAAACAACGGTAAAATGTTTTCTGATTCATAGTACCAGCCAAAGATTTTGCAATCCTTGCCCATATCTGTCTTTGTGGAAGACTAAGGACATAATAGAGTTGCACATACCCCTTCCTGACAGACCATTTTTCAAGAATTCCTCACTGTCTGGCTATTTGTGTTTTCCTCTTACACTTTCTGACTTTATTATTAATTTTCCACAAAATATTAGGCAACAATTCCTCTGTACCCTTCTATACCTTTCAATGGACTTAATTTAACAGCCCCTTGAGGTTCCCAGCACAAGACCACTTGGCATGACGTGCACTACCATGTTACCATATGAAACTTGATATTTTCATGCATGGTATCCTTCTTCAAAAATGCCATGGTCTAGGCAGAAACGTCATGCCTGTCATTTACAGTGATGTGGTATTGCAGTGTCAGGTCCACTACTGCAGCAGCTGGTAACCTAGACCATGTGGTGCTCAGAGGACATAGGGTCCTTCTGTGGTTGGAGAATTGTCAGTACCACAACTTCATCAAACTCATGCGAAAAAAACTTCCTGTGAGAAATAACTTGTTTGTGTGGCCTACTGGGGCTGGAAGCTGGGAAGCAACTAATTTGGGATTAGGAAATTAATAGAAACACACAAGGTCAGGAAGGGCAACTTTTGCTTGGGACAGGGAAGCATTCAGTATTCCTGGAAGTCTCCAGGAGGCTGACATTTAGCATATAGGTGGCAAAATGCCATGCTGGGAAAGACTTTCACTGGATAACCATACACTTCACTGGAAGACTGAAAGGCAGAAAGTTCTTTTGCTATGTACAGTAACAGAGAACTTCTAGTACTGGTACTGTATCATCAGCTTGGAGCTCCTGGAACACCATCCAGGAGCAGTCAGGCACCTCCCTCCAGTGTCAGATAAACTGCAGTCCTGGGCCAGCAGTAAGACACTGCTGGTGGTCCTTGGTTTCCATCAGCCACTTCCAGTGCCTAGACACCAAACCACTGGCTCCTCCCAACCTGAGACCAGCATCACTTACTAGACACCCACTAGAACACAGCTATATTTTCAACTACATTTTTTCTCCAGCGTCTCTGGATTATGTGGGTAAAGACACAAAATTCTTGGTATTTGCTCCAAAAGCCTGCTCCAGCACTATTGGGAAAGACTTTAAAATGTCAGACTGTGAGAAGCAGCACAACTTGGACAATGAGAAGCAACAGAACATTAGTGAGTCTTTTTGTATCTTTTCAGTTTCAGGAACTGAAACTGGGGGAAGGGCTATACCAGGAAAAGAAATGAAAGGAATACAGTTTTTAGGTGTTGATTACATAAGACAAAAATGGGACAAAGATGGTATATACTCCCACAAACAAGCCTTTCCCCAATCTCACATTGTTGCATTTACCCAAGAGCCCTTGGATAAGAAGTTATTGTATAATGATATGTTTTAAAATATTACTACTTGTTAACACTATCCCTGTTTGTATCTGGCAGTAAGTAATGGTTGTTTTCTTAAAAACATTTTAAAACAAAACCAGCAGGGCTATTTTCTGGATGTAATGGCATTTTAGTTTTAAATTTATTCTTTCCTTCTCTCAGCCCAGAAGACAAGTGCCATCACTGTACGCCCTCATTCTGGGTCAAGCTCTTAGCTTCTGATATGCAAAAGAGCATCCTCAGATGACACTGAAAGAGTGATTGGACCAAGAGTGTGTTTGCAAGATAGAGCAGAGGTATCTGGCATCAGAGCTGGGGAGCATGTGGAAGGAGGAAAAATGCTGGAGTGTGGCTGGGTGACATCCTCCAGTGAGGCACTCAGAGTTGGCGGGTGCTTGGGGCAACTGTCTCTTGCTCTGTGCTAGGTGGTGAGCACAGCAGTGGTGCCTACTCACTCCTTTCACAGTTCAGAGCCATACTTTTAGCACGACTACTGGAGGAAGGCCAAACAGGAACAGATGGGTAGGGAAAGATGTGTGTGAATATAGATGGTGGAGATGGCATAAGCCTTCATGCAGAGGAGCCTAGGGTACAGTTAAATTGTGTTTTATAAAACTTACTTTTTTAGCAGTTGCATGGGCTGAGAATCTGTCAGTGTCCGCTGTAAGGTGTGTCCTAACCCTTGCAGACAGATAGGAGAGAGAATACAGGAGAGAAGAACAGGTTTAAGTGTTCAGTGTTGCATCTTATTAATGTATGAAGGAAATTCAGCATGGGTTGGATGATCTTATCATGCCTTTTGTGGTACAACCTGAGCTTAGAGGACAGTTAGTGGAGAAAAGTGGGATATAATTGTTGTGAGGAGGAGAGATTTAGAAGGAATGGTGAGAGAGGTTTTCAGCTTTTAAGTACGTAAGTTAGCAGTTGTGATACCAGGTGTGGACGAAGAGGAATGACCTCCCCGATGTACTTACAGTTTGGATTTGCATCACTTTTGTTTCCGAGACTATGTCCATTGAAGTTGTACTCAAACTTGTCAATAAATAGGTGAGGGCCTTCCTAAGACTACAGTGAGGCAGAGGGTAAATGCACACATAGAGTGTGAATTGGATGGGTTCTGGTGTTCACAGAATCACAGAATCAATTAGATTGAAACAAACTTCTGAGACTGAGTCCAACCTGTGTCTGAATGCCACCATGCCAACTAGGCCATGCCACTAAGTGCAACATCCAGTCTTGCCTTAAACACCTCCAGAGACAGTGACTCCACCACCTCCCTGGGCAGCCCATTCAAATTCTAATCACCCTTTCTGTGAAAAATTTCTTCCTAATGTCCAACCTAAACTTCCCCTGGTGCAGCTTAAGGCTGTGTCCTCTTGTCCTGTCACTGGTTGCCTGGTAGAATAGACCGACCCCCACCTCGCTACAACCTCCTTTCAGGCAGTTGTAGAGAGTGATAAGGTCACCCCTGAGCCTCCTCTTCTCCAGGCTAAACACCCCCAGCTCCCTCAGGTGCTCCTCATAGAACTTGTGCTCCAGACTCTTCATGGGCTTCATCACCCTTCTCTGGATTTACTCAAAACTGGACACAGGACTTGAGGTGTGGCCTCACCAATGCTGAATACAGGGAGACAATCACTGCCCTGGTCCTGCTGGCCACACCATTGCTGACACAGGCCAGGATGCCATTGGCCTTCTTGGCCACGTGGCCGCACACTGGCTCACGTTCAGGTGCTGTCGACAAGCAACCCCAGGTCCTTTTGCCACTTTTCAGCCACTCTATCCCCAGTCTGTAGTGCTGCAGCAGGTTGTTGTGACCCAAGTGCAGGACCTGGCTCTTGGTTTTGTTAAACCTCATACAATTGGTCTTAGCCCATGGATCCAGCCTGTCCATCCCTCTGCAGAGCCTTCCTGCCCTCCAGCAGATCAACACTCCCACCCAACTTTGTGTCTGTGAATTTGCTAATGGTAGACTCAATCCCTTCAGCCAGATCATCAATAAAGATATTAAACAGCACTTGGCCCAACACTGGTCCCTGCAGGACACCACTAGTGACTGGCCACCAACTGGGTGTGGCACCATTCACCACCAGTCTCCGGGCCTGGCCATCCATCCACTTCTGAACCCAGTGAAGAGCACACCTGTCCAAGCCATGGGCTGCCAGCTTCTCCAGGAGTATGCCATGGGAGACTGGCATTGAGCCTGTCCTGTGGGGACTGCTGGCAGGCCTTGTCCTGTCACTGCCGCTGGGTTGCAGCCGCCCAGTGCATTGCCTCCACAGGCCATCTTCCGGGGGTTAAGACAACCTCGATCTCTGCTGGAATGGGATATAGAGGTAGGTGTGCTATCTCTTTAGTGTCACTAAATTTGACATAGGGCCAGGAAGCTGGTCTTTCATCTTCTGGTTAGTGACTAATTTAAAGGACATTGTGGACTTGTAATGCAGATTGTAAATGACCAGTCCTGTTCAGAGACAGTGACCTTAACTTTGGTGGTGGTTTGTGCCTGCCTAGGCTTCAGTGAGGCCTCTGCATTTTCTTCCCTTCACGTCACAAATATCCAATTGTCACACAGAAAATGTCACAGGCAGCTGAAGGAGAGGAGCAGACAAGGCTCTTTATGTAGAGTTCAGTAGTGATTCAGGGCTTTGGATGTGCAAAATACAAGGGGGACACGCATTAAGTGCTACGAAGGCCTTTCTAAAGGATGCAAGAGAGCTTAGAGCATAGATACCACTGCTGGTGTTGCCTCATTCCTAGTCCTCAGATGCCCTAAAAAAGCCTGAAATACAGACACATGTGGAATATTCCCATCTGGGAAGCTGTCTTCATGCTGATTTAGCCAAGGAGGTCTCCCAGGTGAATATATGAGTCAGAAACAAGAAAAATTCTTGTAATTGGGGTATGGCAAAGTTATAAAAACTTTGTACCATGAAAGAACCCTTAACTTTTAGATATTAGCTCAAACTTGTACAAAACACTTTTACCATGAAAAAGAAAGCTTCACCAAAACACTAGTACAGAAGGTAAAGTAAGTATCTAGTCTGCCTCCACACAAGCATTCCCAATTGTTTGAAGTTAAGTGAGAAGGGAAGCCAAAAAGTTGTAAAGCAGCAGGTGCATTCTTTCCTTGTGCTGAGATGCCCAGGCATCTCTTTTACCACGCAAGTTTCGCACATCAGTCAGGATGTTTGAGAAACATACACTGCTTTTTTTTTGTATAAGCTGTAAAAGTTTTCATGGTAAAAGACTAATGTGTTTTCCATAGTAGGACTTGAGAATTGAAATCTGCTTTTCAGTAAAGTATATTCATAAATGCTATAAAACAGTGTAGATAAACTGCATTTTAAAGTTGATCTTTGATATTGTAATGTTGAGGGGGTTTGTAATAGAGAAAAAGAAGAAACTACCCCTGGCCTGAACCTGGGATTGATTATACATGTGTGTACTTTATTTAAACATGAAAATCCACTTACATGCTTCTGTGTGATTCAAGATAAGATGAGGGGAAGTCTGTATTGTTGCCCAAATTAAGATTTCTTTTTAAATTTAGCTTCTTAGCTCTATAACAATACATATGCTTATTTCTGTAGTCAGTAAGAACAAAGGAATGTGTTTTTGCAGTGATACCAAAACAATGTAGTAAGGGCAGTAGCACCTTCTGTTCTGTTGCGTGTGTCTCTGTTCTGTACTGCTGCTTAAAACATTATGGGAGGAAACTCATACTTGCTAAGCAATAGATAATATTGGCGTATTACTGTCACAAGGAAACCATAACCTTAAAAATATTTTCATCATTACACCTTGCATTAGTGGGCTACCAAAAATACACTCCAGGTATTTTAATTCTTCTTCACTAAATGTTAATTAAAAGACTCTTTCTAAAGCAACAGCAGAATCCTGTCATTTGCTTAATTTCAAGTATTTTCTTCTTTCTTGGTGCTCATCAGCAGTCAGAGTTTGTGTAATTCATGTATTAATAACTCAAAGCTACATAATAGACCATGTTTAATAAACTGGTCCACAGAGTAAAACTGCTCTAACTTACACACATTTGCATCATCTTGCAGAACTACTTACTGACAGACACACTGGGCTATTTGCATTTTTGTTTAGTGTTAAATTTATTGTTGGCATGTTGGCAATATATAATAACAACAATATTGTGAGGCATTTAATATAAATGTTACAAACAGCAAAAATACAAGCTATGATTTTATTGGTGATAATATTAAAGGAAATGTCCCCCATGAAACGAGTATAAAGACCCCAAATAATCTATTATTCTGAACTAATTAAACAACCCCCATGTCCCTCAAAAAAAAAAAAAAAAAAAGCATCAGACACAAAAAGGCAGAATAAGAGCAATAGAATTTAACAGTGTGATGGTCAGAGGTTTCTTCCCTGCAGAAGACAATTAGGCTTTCAGAATGTATCAAATTAAGATCTGGAGTGATGCCAGTACTGCAGAGTCCTTAAGAGAGTTCAAAGATGTAGCCCAACACCCTTTACCTTTGCTGTGCTGTGTCTCCTCTTTAGATCTTGCTCTGGTGTTGTTAACTGTTTGATTACCAAGTGAAAACTGAGATCTAACTCATAGGAATTATTTATAAAGCATATATCTATCTGATATGGATTATCTGATTTTAAAGCATAGAACAGTTTTATCTCCGGTCCTTGAATGCCATGGTCGTAAGCATACTAGTTATAAATATTTAGTCAGAGAAAAGCAGTTATACTCACTGATTTTGTCTTTTCTGAAAGACATACTTGCAAGCTCTTTTTCAAAAATCATTTCCAAAACTTCTGGTGTTAGCTTTAAAAGAATTCACCACTGTCCCTGGACCTGGGAGATGCTAGTCTCCTTAAGACATGAGCAGGTTGGTTAAGGAAGGGAAAGTCAATAAAGCGAGAAAAATAGTAAACTATTTTATTTTCTCTTACTTGAATGCATGTTGTCTACATGTTGTTTATTTATAAGAGATACTGAGTATCTATGACCAAAGTTGTATGTGTGTTAAAGTTAGCACACTAGCTAAAATGTCCTTGAAGCACATAAATTTAGGACAAGTAGATATAACACGATGACAGATCATTTCTTCCACCCTAATCCTCCAAGGTTATTGTGAGCAACTGACTTCTAAATGGAAAATGGTACGGATTACCCCAGTATAGAATGTATACCTCACTTAGGCTTATGGCACTTGCTTTTGAAATACTGATTGTAAATATTAGTCTTTTGGAAACTCGTGACTTTTTGTTTGAATTTTATCTTAGAACTCAGTTTTATAGTGACTTGGGATGTTTCGCATTTGAAAGATCAGGTTAGAATGATTAATCTTAGTTATGTACATCTCCTGTTAAATTATGCAAGTCTTGACCTATAATAGGGTTTGAGATGACAAGGAGATTGAGAAGATTAAGTTTTCTTGCAAGGATAGATATTCATGCAGAGCTGAATCCAGATACTCAGCAGCAAAGGTCTTGTGGTCTAATGCTGGGACAGCTTGACATGTCTAACTTCCACTGAAATCAATAGGACTAATAGACGCTGAATAAGGGCTATTGTCTTGTAATTGGTACAAGACTTGAAAACAGAAATATAAATCTTTGCAGATCAATTCTCTTTACTGTGTTTTAACTCTTATTACTGTTTTTTCCAAGTTTTGGCAAATGTGCACATGCTTAATTTACTACCATAAGGGTTTCCCTTTATCAGTCACATTAAAGTTGATTTGTAGGTAATTGCCGATTGGAGCCTTACAGAGTATTTTATCTGTGTAAAATAGTCACAAGATTGAGTCCACCACATTGTTGTACAAATTATCATGATAATTTCTCGTTCTTGTTACAATACATGGCTCAAGTAATGTATTAAATTTATTCTATTTTCTTATTGCTGTCCTAATTTTTGCTCCTGAAACCAGAATGGATTACCAGAGTCAAACAGAGATTCCAGCCATTAAAAAGTGAATGTAATTCCTTTTTTGTCACAAATTTTTATAAGAAGAAAACCTGGAATATTGGTAATCCCCAATTACAGAATAAAATAATTTAATATTGTCTCACCATAACTATGATTACTGAAAAGATAATCACCCTTGTTCATTTATTGGTAGCCCAATTCTACTATTGCTCTATAATGTATTAAAGTAAATTGATGCATTTTAAAAATATGTATTTGTAAACAAAAAACAGTGATATTTTGGAGTACATCTGATAAATGCTTGAGATAAAGTTTAAAATCTGTGTAAATTGTGTAACATTATAGCTGGTAAGAAATTAGGCTGATTTTAAATTTATTTTGAGTTTTAAAGTCAGACATATTTTTAAAAAATGCTGTTTAATGATAGTCATCTTTATTGTCACCAGGGATTAAATTAAAGACTTTTAAAAAAAAAGTTAGAGTGAGCATTTAGAATTTGAAATAGAAAAAGGTAAGACTGCAATCTAGCACCCTTTAAACATCAGGAGAAATGTTCCTTCTGACTTTGGTGAGAAATGGATCATGAGAGAGAACAGGCATAAGCTGTGGCAAACTCATTTTTATGGAGCAGTCACAAAGAATGAGGGAGCTTCTGTGCTGTAAAGGGGATTCCAACAGTAGTCTACTAAATAATAATGAGTGGTTAATCGGGTAGAAGCAGGAGAAATGGGGAGACTTAGAAGAACAAAAAGTGTACTTTAGAGGAAGCAAGGATGTGCTGTGAAGAAGGAAAAAGGAGTTAAAGCTTGCTGGGAGAAGACGTTGAAATACCTAGTGTGAAAAGAGAGGAGTAAGAAAGATGGTAATGTGATGTGGAGTGTAAAGAATACTGGAGAGGGAGATGGCTAGTAGAAATAAAACAAGGGATTGTGGAATGTGGAAAACCAGCAATGATGATTTCCTTCCCTGCCAGTAGCAGCAGTTTAGGAACCTTGGAACAGATGAGTGAGATCACGAGCTCTGGCAACGGGTACACAAATCACCTCATGAAAGGTAGGAGAGGAAATCTGGGACGTGTTGAGTTGCGGAGGTAGGTAGGGAATTGAAAAGAGGATTTCAAATAGTAAAAATGACTGTTGCTGTTATGTTTTTAAATGTGTGAAATTTTAAGGAGTTTTTTTTCTGACAAACTAGCAGAAATTCTGTGCTCATTTGGGATCTYTAGTAGCTCAGCATGTTAAAAAACTGGAGAGAACAGGGACCAGAAGCATTCTGTAGGCTAAATTCTTGAATTCAACCTCACTTTTAACTCCACTACCTCTTCAAGGCATTATACATGACATCTCTGTGTACTTATGCACCAAAAAGCTAACTGCTACTGACACAAAAACCAAAATTTATCCTTGGTGTGTCTACAGTGAGTACTACCAGAGACGAATTTCCTCTGTATTCTTAACTCAGGCATTCAGTGTGAAATTCACTTTTTCCTGACATTATTAGCTCTGCTGTTCTGCTAGAACTGGTTGATACTACAGGCCCCATAGGTCGTATTCCCAATTTATTTCTATGACCATTAAGTCTGTGTCAAGACTTGTGGACAGAGATTAAATCTAAACTCTTCAGTGCATATTTAAATTTTCATAACTAGAGAAATGTTGAAAAAAATAGAAAAGATTTGGTAATCTCAATTGAGCGACTAGGAGATAGGACCACCCTCATCCCCACCCCATGGTAGAAATTAATAGTGAGTTAGGTAGTAAGAGCTGTCCTGGGCGCTGCTAATAGCCCCTGTTCAAAGCACAGCATTAGCTCTGAATGGCACCAGCTTTTCATACTGCATAAAATGCACAGGAGTGATGTGAATTGAAAGGAAAATCAGAAAATGCTGAATTTGGTTTCAACTTCTAAATGATAAAAGATGGTTAAAAAAACCCCAACAATGTATTTTCTTGAAACAGTCCTAATCATGAGGCCAACTCATGCACAGCTTAGACTGCCTTATATCGGAACTCTAGGGCCTGGAGACAGCCTATTAACTGCAGGCTGTTTTAACTTCTCTTTCACTGTCTATTTAAATATAACACAATTTTTCCAACTTTCAAAGGCCTCACATTCTATGGCTAAAACAAGGTCCAAAGTCAAGAACTGCTTAGAGTCGTCTTTCTCTTCTCTTACCAGGTTTCCTCATTGTGAGGTTCAGACATCTGTTCAAGTACAAATCTGTGGAATGTCACATTCAGATTTCACTATACGGAATAGGCACGTTGTTATAAGGATTATCCCATCTCACTGAGTTTACCAAAACCTAATACTAACATCATGCGCCTGTCTTTATCTTGATAACAGTGGTCAGAATGATTCAAGATGAGTAGAAGGCGGCTGATGAGTAAAGCTGATGGAAAAGTAAGAATTCTGTCTTTCTGGAATTACTTCTGTATCAGAATCACTTTCCTTAAAGGAAGCATGTAAAAGAAATTTCTGTCAAATGAATTAGCAATGTTATATTCTTTTCCACTTAGAAGAGGATATTTATACCTTGGGGCATTTTTTTGGAAACCCTATAGTACTGTGCTGTGTCCATGTGCACCACCACTGTCTCTCAGAGAAGTCAAGAGTTGCGGAATTTCATGACACATTTTGCTCTAGGGAACAGTGTCCTTGTCTGGACAATACCTTTCGTTGTGCCTTGCAGTTGCAATAGTCTTGTGATGCCTCAAAGCTGTTGATCTAGGTGACAGAATAATATGGATGGGTTTTGGCTTACTGAACCCAAAACAAAAGGAAATAGTGTTGATATCCAGAACACTGGTAAATGTTATAAAGATCACAGTGCTTTTACTTTTGAGGTTCTTCTGTCCTACTGTGAAATACTGATTAAAGTCATACTTCTGGTTGACATGGGAGGATAAAATCCTAGAATGGTTAAGGTGATGCTATGGAATGTTATGGAATTTTATTTGTATCACTGATATGGGGAGAAAAGAGATTCTTAAAATCTGAATTTAAACTGATAAAAGTTAGTATAAAAGTAGCCTTTTAGTTTTTTTCTGAAGAGATTTAGCCAAACAAGGACAAACTCAAGGTCTCAAAGTGCAGTTCAGATGTTGATTAAAGAAGGCGTAAATAAGCAGTGGAGGTGTTTCAGATATGAAAAACCTATATAAATATTGTTTTGTCGGAATTAAAGTCTTAACTACTTTTAGCTTGTCATTTTAATAAGGTTTCAGCTTAGTCTAGCTTTGAGGGAAAAGTGATGGTTGAAGAGCACGTGCGAAAACACCTCTCAAGTATATCAATAAAATAATGGTTGTAGTCTATACATTAAAGCATCAATACAAGGGAATTAGAGAAAGAATGAGGGAAGAATGCAGAGGAGTCTTCTGGTACATCTGCAACAAGTATCATATGGTAGAATCTTGTTCAATAGTGAAAGCTATAGGTGCATGAATACAGAAGAGAAAAAACAATAGCTGAAAACATTTATGAAACAGATCTAATTCAAAAAAGGGTGAACCAGAGCACTTTGCTCTGTGAAACAGACTTGTAAGAAGTGAGAGCATAGCCTTGTGTACAAAGGGTTACACTGGTTCCAGAAAAAAACCAGTTGTTCTTAATGAGGACAATCAGACAATCATATCTGTATAGGTGTAAATCCCTAGTTGTAGCTATGCCAATATAGTAAAGGCAACTTGCCTTGATAAAGAAATTGAGTACATGGTGTTGAAAGATATCAGTTGATTATCTATTATTTAGTGAAGAATAATACTTACAGTCATAACAGTCAAGGCCAGGAGAAAGAGAGAAGAAATGTATTGTAATCTTAAATCATTGTAAATTATCAATTCCTAATTTATATTTGACATTACCCAAGGGTCACAAGTCTCCTTCTGGCAACTTCAGGAAGCAAATTCTGGAATTGGTAGGCCCTTGTATTCTAATGTGATTATTCTTTTTCAACAGTGACTTCTGACTATACAACTTGCTGCCCTGCGTGCTGTCTATATACAGAGGTGCATTTTTGTACTTCAGCTGTGTATACAAAAATACACAGTTGGAAGAATCTGTTCAGATATATATTAGCTTCATGGATTGTTGAGGTACATAATGAATGAAAAATTAATAATTAAATGGAGGTAAACATATGCAGTGATACATGTTTATATATGTTAAATGCACCTAAAAAGTGACAAATGTAAATGAGATTTTCACTTCTGACACAAGGAGGAATCCAAGCACTGAAGCATGTAGTACTATAATCAATATGCACATGAAATTTCCTTTACCTCACAGAGGAGGTAGTTTTTGCAAATGCAAACACATAAAAAACATAATTGAATACAGTAAGATTGAATCTATTTAATATGTCTAACTGATGAGACTTGTGAAAGACTAAAAAATGCCACTGTGAGATTAGTCTGTGCAGAGAATTTTTGTCAAGTATCCAGACAATAGCAAAGATTGTATTTAGAGTCAGTATTAGTGGTAAAAATACATATGCTGTTGACCTAGATATACTTTATCATAATAAATCATCAAGTTTGCATAGAATATGACTGAAATGTTGGTTGGAAAAAGTACTGCAAATTCTAAGAAATAAGAATCTTACTATTTCCTCTTGATCTACAATTTGTCCCAGAAGTTTGGAAGTAGATAAGTAGTCTCTTATCTTGTCCTGTTCTTGAGGACAACCAACCAAGTCTAAATCTTGTTTTTCTGGCTGCTCTGCTATTTTATACCCATGTTTTCCTGGAAGATAGGGCTTAATTGTACTGTACATGGTATGTTACTAAAACCAGTGGAAAGACTTGATTGCTTGTGAGATGATGAAATGCTTATAGTGAACGTGTATCTCAATGGAATCTATTCCTATTTGGGACATTTCAAAAACATATTGGACACTATCTATAGCACATAGCATAGGGATTTTGCATCCCTCTGTTCAGAGTATCCAATAATCAGTGTTCATACTAATTATGTGATCTTATCCTTATCCTAGACCTGTCAATGAGGAGACCCATGCAAGTCCTTCCTCCGTAGGATAGGGGGTAGAAAGCATGCTCCCAGCTGCGCTTTGGATTGGACACTTCACAGCTCTGCTGGGCTCTTACAAAGAGCATGGAGGGAACAGCTGCTGTCCTTGGTTCATAGTCAGAAACTCCGGACTGCAATTATACACCTCAGCAAGATAGATGAACTTGGCGGTGAGAACTACTGTTTGCCTTTTCATTAAGGCTAAGTAGTCTGGACGAAACTGATGCAATTGTTCCCTCGGTCTATCTTACTATGATCTGACCTTTTTCCACACTGGGGCTGATAGGAGAGCAGAAGTACAGCTGTGACACAGGTCACTTAGGATAACACTCACTGGGCCATGATCATATCGTCAGGCCATCTCAAACATCTCTTCATGAGAAGTACTGTTAACTTCCAGTAAGGCAAATTCTGTTTTGTGAAAGAATGAAAATTTTTGGCTTTTATTATAGGGAAGATGGGTCTAAACTTGAAATATCAAAACCTGAGCAAAACAAGGAATTCATTCATCACTTCCTGTGGTCAGGTGGGTGTTCAGCCATCTCTGGGAGAGCAGAGCTCCATCAAACATAACGAATATTTGGGAAGACAAGACACTGTAACTCTGAATGTTCCCCCTTTGTCGTAAGTTAGCCTGGAGAAGACCCCAGACTCCCATGATTATATTCTTAAGAGGGTATAAGATGGCAGAAACAGGCTCCAAGCTTAAAATAGTGAAATAGTTTATTTACTAACACTACTAAGAATAGAAAGAATAATAATAATGAAAATATTAAGGCATAATATACAAATACCATTATCTTCCCAATACATCCCAATCTTTCTCACTGATCACGCAAAGGGACACAAAACATGGGCTTTATGATTTTTTTGATTAAGAGGTCTTATTGCCACTTTATGGGAAAAGAGTTATTTCTCTTGTGCCGTGAGATTCACCCGATGGAACGTAGCTCCCTACGGAGTGTCTTCAGCATGGTTCCAGACCTTCAGAAAACACCACAGCCCACTCAGATTCTGCAGTGGTAAATTCTTTCTCTCTCCCACAAGAACTTGTGATCCATGGGTCACCAAGGGGGTCCAATGGGGTGCTCTTTTAAGGACGAGTTATTCCAGCCTAAAAAATGAAATCTCTYCCTCTCATTCATCATCTCCAAAATCTGCAACTTCATCTGCTCATAACATAAAGTGTTCTTAATCTCAGGCTGTGTGAATTTCCAACATCCCCCCAAATGTTCCTTAATGAATTATAGAGAAAAATAGTTTGGTTCTATTACAGGCTCTCCCACAACTTACAGAAACAAGTCAGTTGGAGTAGTAAAATGGCTTCTCCTCTGCTACTTCTGCCTTCTCCTCAGTTAAGGTGCTGGTTGCCATATTTCTTCCCCTCATGTGACTTGCTTTCCTTTCTCTCTGACTGGGAAGAGAAGTTAACATTTGCAGAAAATGCCTGCAGGAGAATTTATGGGGTTCGCATCAGGATAATACTCGCCTGCTATCTCCCTCTTGGTCATATGCTGCATCTCTGGTTAGTATCAGTGAGAGGGAGGGGCTGCCTCCCGCCCGAGCCATGCCGTTCATGCTGGCAGCTCAAAGCAGTTTTATTACTGCTAATTAGCAATTAACTGCRGCATCAGCTTCAACTCCCGGGTCCTTCTCTCTTTGATCTCACCTCGTCTATTTCCGGGGGAGGAAGGGAGGAGGGGAACAATCCTCTCTCCTTCGGCACTCTYGGCTCCTGCAGCCCACCGGGCTGGTTCGGCCCTGAAGTGCCAGATGGAAGGTACTAGCACTCTCCCAGGGGCTAGACGGAGCGGGGCCGGCCCCTGCTGGGCCGGGCCAGGGGCCCGGTCCCTGGGCGGTCCTCCTGCCATGGGAGTGGCAGGGGAACCAGAGACAGGACGTATTTCCTGGGTGGTTTTTCTTAAACATATCTCCACAGAGGTGTCTCTAACTATCAGTGGTCCAAATAATTGTCCATCACCTGTTTTAACCAATCAGATTTCTCCACACTGGGTCAAACCACCACACCCTTCCTTCATCTTTCACCCAGATTTGATTGCTGAGAATGATGTCCTATGGTGTGGGATATCCCTTTGGTCAACTGGGATCAGCTGCCTGGGCTGTGTCCTCTCTCAGCCTTTTGCTCACCCCCAGCCTCCTCACTGTCAGGAACAGAAAAGGCCATGATGCTGTGCAAGCACTGCTCAGCAGTAACTAAAACATCCCTGTGTTATCAACACTGTTTTGGTCACAAATCCAAATCACAGCCTCACAGGAACTGCTGTTCCTAAGAAAATTATTGTCATCTCAGCCAAAACCAGTACAGCCAAGAAAATCTAGGTATAGATCTGATTTCTGTTTAGGTACTGATTCTACTTCTTTCCTTTTCTAAATTAAAATATGTTTGTAGCTGGTCTTTTCAGACGAGTCTAACATGATGAAAACATAAAATACATCTTAATAGTCTTTTATACCTTTCTCAGATGACAAGTACAAGAGGACAGACAATGCATTTGAAAACTGATAATCCTAATTGAGACCAATTTTCTTAAAACCTCTCCTTGGCAAGTCAGATATTCTGCTGGCAGATGGCAATTGGACTTTCCTCATCTGACCCCATTTTTCCATACTGAAAAAAAAAAAGATACTGCCTTCAGTTGCAGTGGTATTTGATTTGATGCTAATGCATCCAGAGTCAAATCAGGTATATTTTTTTTACTGTATCTCCTGCTTTTCAACACTTTGGTAGCTGGCTGACTAAAGTGAGCTCTATTTAATACTGCATTTCTGCACCAACTTTGTCGACAGAGCTTCCAGATCATTGAATGAGTAGCATTGTTTCAGTTGGAACTAAGATACAGTCCAGGTGAAGTCAAGGGACAATGACAGATATTCATCACTGTGAAGTCAGGACACCTACGTGGGTAAATAATCACTGAGGTTAGGGCACAGAAATGCAGCTATTGTACTTTTAAAAATGCCATTAATGTCCCATAGCCACCCTGGCCTCTTTACCGATCCATGGTGCTGTTGCTGCTCTCTATACAGACCTCTAACTGCATATTAGTATTCTATTCAGGAACTTGTAATCTCAAACATATACGATAAAGACCAGCAGTTGTCCACGGCAGGTCTTTAGAGTCCATTTAAGACAGTTAATAGTAAATGGTAAAGATGACCTCTGGAAGGAAGAGTATGCAGTATGACTTTATATACTAAGTTCAGCAGCTGGGCCTGGGAAGGTTTGTCTGTCTACTTACTTTTGCATTCCATGGGCACTAAAGTTTGAGCATCAGCAGAAAACTTTCTACTAGACCCTGGGCACTCCCAAGTTCCAGCTGGGCACAGTTCGATCAGGTACATTATGCATGTATAGCTGGCTTGGTGGCTAACAATAAAAATAATTTGCTTTGATATGATTTACTACAGTGGTACTGAGTACAAATTTTTGCCAGAGGATGACATCTTAAAATGAGCATGGTAAACATTTTAAAGTCTTTAAAAAATGTGAAGAGTCATGTACATTGACTCAAAACTATGTGCCTGTCACCTCCAGAGAAAAGCAAAGAAAGAGATACGCAAAAAGTATGTAGTACAGTGTCCTAAAAAATTTCTTTTTTGCAGGTGAAATAGTGTTTGAATGGGTATTAGGCAAGATGTGAGCTTTTTAGCATCAACATAGTAACGTGAAGTTTTATCTTTCCATGCTTTGATGACCAATGAAGAATCATGTTGTATAGCTTGTTTGATGGCTCTAGATATGTCCTGAGGAAGTATGTTTTACAAAGCTTCTCAGTAGTGAATGTATTAATGTCTTCTATACTAAAAACTCTATGTTAGAGGTTTAATTTATGGAGAAACTGAGGCATATAAAGAAATAATGTCATTTGTCAAGAGCAACCCAAGAACTCATCTGCAAAAATAGGACCAGAACTTGCATGGTCTGAATCCCTGTGTTCTGTTCACTTTGTCACACTGCTCTGCATTCTTCAATACAAGTACTGTGCCAAGTCTTATTACTCTGTTCTTCATTGACTCTTTTCCATGCAGGAGATAACTCAGAGCTCACTCAAACTAGTAAGTCTTTCCAGTGATTTTGTGATTATTGTTATACACTTCCTTATTATATTTTGTGAAAAAAATACTCCATTTACATTCATCGTGCCTCTGAAATCATATGGCTAGATACTGTGCTCATGATATTTATGAATAATAAGCAAGAGTTACAGAGTTGCAATCAGTTCAGAAGTTTCCTTCTTATAATTCATAGAGTGGGGATTATTATATTCACAGAGTTTGAGGACTGGATCAAAAAGTAGTTAGAAGCAATACAAAAACCTAGATCTTAAGCTTGAACCTTCATTGAGGCTTTTACATGGAAGCATTTTTGCTTTGATTTGCATTCGTTCAAATCCTATAAAATGAGATCATTGAAAAAAGGAGGAAACGTGGAGGAAAAGACAAAAATTAAAGGTTATACAACTTCGGTGGCTGGCATGTCATGCAGTTTAAGTAGGATGCAATGTTAAACTCAGCCTCTTTCCTGTCTCTGTTTAACTCTCCCTTTCCAATACTTAATATTTTAAGTTGGTTCCATAAGGAACTGAGGTCCGTGAAATCTCCCTTTCTCTTTCACTGCCCTCCACAGCAATATCTCTTCAGACTTCACATCAATTAAGCAGTAGAATAAAAGCCTTCGACTTAGAGGAAGCTGGTCATACGACTTGTTCATGAAAACTGGTTAGTGAGGAAGGAAAGAGACCCACTCAGGTAAAGCCATGCAAAACTGAGATCTTGTGTAGTCTGGTTGACCAAAATTACGAACGTGCTCACTGGCTCATCAGTGTGCCAGAAAGGTAATAGATTTGAAAAATTAGGCTGAATCAACCTAGTTCCTGCTGTAATTCAGAATGATTCTAGGAAAGCTACATCAGAGCTGAATTTTGCTCAGACTCGTTAGAAAGGAATCAGTAAGCTCTTTGAAGTAGTTGCGGTCATAATAAGCGTGGTTTGGGCTTGATAGTAGCAGAGACTTCCCAATGAGTAGCCAAATTGAACCAACAGGTCATGTCTCAAAAGCAGTAAACCTACATGCAGTCAAGTGGGAGTGAGCAGTGAAACACAGGCTGTTTCAAGAAAGGTGCATCAAGGAGCTCAAGAGAAAACCAAATTATTTGCTATACAAAGGTAATAGATAAATGTAACTTGAAGCTAATGTAATGAGAACAGAAAGTAAAGTATAAAACTACTGGAATTTTACTTCAAATACCTTCCAGTAGCTAACTCTGAAAGCACCACCAAGTCTGTTTAGATATCTGTAGAAACTGAGAAATAAGCTAGGCAGATGTAAGGCTCCACAGCCATTTTCTTGGATACTCTTGTTCCACATTACATGGTGGATTTTTTAATAATTTACCTTAGTTTCCTTTGAAACTATTAGGTTAAACTGCAAGAAACAAACAAAACCCCTTCAAGATGCAGAATACCTGTTCTTGGCTATTCTCTTAATTATTGTGGGTAAACCCCAGTGGACAGACAAGCACCACACCAAATGCTTTCTCAGTTTCCCCCTGCTACCCACAGTGGAATGTGGAAAGATGTAAGGAAGATTAAAAGCAAAAAAAATTGGGATCAAGGAAAAAACAAAAATTGTTTAATAAGTAAAGGAGGAATGAAAGAAGAGAGAAAGGAAACAAAAGTGATGCAAAGACAATCACTCTCACAGGTAGACTAATGCCCACCCAGTTCGCAAACAAAAGATGCATAACTTCCTAAACCATCTCTTTTCCCTGCTATTGAGCATGATGTGACATGTTGTGGAATATGTCTTTGGTTAGTTTGGGTCATCTGCCTGGTGATGTCCGCTCCTAACCTATTGTGCCCTCCCCAGTCTCAATCTATTTGCTGCAGGGCAGATTGAGAAACCAAGGCAGCCTTGATGCTGTGCGAACATTGCTCAGCAAAAGCTGGAACATTTGTGTGTTACCAGTATCATTTTGGTCAAAAATCTAAACACCACATGAGCCACTGTGAAGAAAATTAATTCTGTCCTATCTAGACCCAGTACMCTTAGGTAGAAGATTCTTAATACTGAACTGTTGTGCTCTTTTACTCAGACCTTTCTCAATAAAGCGTTCTTTTAAAAGAAGATACCTTATTGCCATTCTTAAAGAAAAAAAAAAATTCATTTAAAAGATTCCATTAAGACTTTGGTACATATAGAGACCTCAGGATTCTTGTGGGAGGAAGGCTGGAATCTGTCTGTCGGTTTAAATGCATATTTTAAGATGACTTACATTTTGTTCTATCAGTAAATGCTCTTTCCTTCTCTTCCTACTGTTTTCCTACCAGTACATCCATGCATGGGTGCTGCTCATTTCTCAATTCTGACGCTGTCACTTTTCTTTCTAACCAGCCTTCTGTGCTGGTGACTGCTGCTATAGCACTTTTGCTTTGGCTGGGTGGGCAAAGTGAATCCCAGTGAAGCAATTCATCAGTTATGAAACTCCCACCAGAAATTTTAATATCAGCACCTGTGATCGATGAAGCCACTCTTCCAATCAGTGTATGGAGGATTTTAACACATAATTTTCACAGTGTTAAAGTGAACTTCTCACGTAAATCCCCAACACAGTATATCTATGTGGGGAGCCTGGCTGCCTTAAAGTATAATGCATATTTTATTCAGCATTACCATTCTTTCTCCCCATCTTCCAGGGTTTCTTTACTTTGTCACTGCCCTTTCCTACACATAGGTAATTTAGTGCCCTAAATTGATCAGAGCTCTTCCTATTTCATATATACCCATGCACATTTATGTACATGTCAGTGTAATACATGCCTAAGCCATCTGGTATCTTTCCTTGCAAATGTTCACACAGAAAATTGACTGTGAGTAAGGTTCTGAACCTGCCTGTCCAAATGGTCCATATTTGTTTGATTTTTCTAGCAAATGCATAGATCCTATTAGTGAGACTGATCCAACATATTTCCATGTGTCAGCTGTACCTGCTGCAAGTGTCATTCTGTTCAGTGATAACAGGACTTGCATCCTAAAATAGAGAGAAAACAAGAACATCAGGTCCTTTTGAGGATCTGAATTGCTTTTTCTACCATCTGCTGACCAATGCTTTGAAAGAAAGAAAGTCTGTGTCTGGATTGACACCTTCCTTCTTTTTAAGCCAATAAAAGATCGGCCTGTTAAAGAGCCCAGACATGTCATGTTTTCAAGAGAAGTGTATTAGAACGTAAAATGTCAGTGATATCATATGTTTGCTACTCACTGCAGTATACAGGAGCTGATACAGGTATTCTTTTAGTGTATTTGTTACATTTAATTATTCTTTGAAATGGCTTAATTTAAGTGTGCAATAAAACTATTTATTGTTGCTCTAGTGTGATACAGAAATTGCAAAACAAGTTACACAATGGGAGAAAAAGATGTGAAGAAAAGTGATGCTTGAATCCCTTGTTTTATTGTTACATATACTCTGGAAAGATGTTTTAGATGATTGTGTCCGAATATTTTTTTCATTAACAGGTACCCAGCCAAAGTTGGAAATTGTAGGAGTTAGAAGTTACAATGCAGGACCCAGTTTAATCATCATTATGAGGTGTAGAAATGGTTGCGTGGTTGGAAGGAGTGTTTGGGGCAAAGGAGTTCCTTTCTCTGAAACAGCTGATGTTAGCTAAAGAATAGTACTATTTTAGATGGACCAATTATCTTATCAGTGTGTGTAGAGTAAGGAAAATAAAAAGTTTCCCTGATACTCAAATTTGGATATTCTGCATTTCACATATTTCATATATGAAGCTGTACATTGTCACTTCATCCATTGTTTTTCATGCAAAATTAATTTCAAGTGAAGTCAACCATTATTGAATTCTGGTTTATGTTATGCAATCAGGCATTGTCAATCACCCAGAGAAAGGTAATCTTATATGTTAGTCCAATAACATCTTTCTTGCATTACACATTCATTTTAATTGTAAGCATTTTATTAAAGCAATATTTACTTGGTCGTAATTCCCCTGTATTCAGTATAACACTGACACAATGAGCTCTTTTCGTAACTCCATGGAAATTCTCCTGTATTCCAACCTAAAATACATTCAGCTGTATTGAATTACTGTGGAATTGTGCCTGGAGCCTGTAGTCATTGCAATCCTAACCTTGTAGACAACGGTCTAGTCCTAAATCATCTTACCTTTGTGCTCTCACAGTCCCAGTATGCACTTGATACTGGGACAAACCATGGCTGTTTTTCACTTCTGTTGGCTTATGAAACACTCTATTGCTTTCACTTGAGCACAACGACAGCACTGTTGCTGTGTGAAATTTTGCTGTTCCTGTTATACAGTCCAGTTTTGGAGGCAGTCACACAGTCACCATTGAAAAATCTTCCTTCAAGGGCTTTGTGGGTCTCTTTTATTGCTTACACAGGTTGGAGCTCAGGAAAAATAATTTCACTGATCTGTGAGTGACCATGCTAAGAGGTGAGCTAAGCAGCTATCTCTGCCTATGCAATCTGTACCATACATGTTGTTTTCTTTGCCATTTGCGACACAAAATGCCTGATGTTATCTGAGCCACTATGTATCTACTGATCAGCAGGGATAGCTGTAGCAAAATTAGTGGAAGGGATTTGTCTTTACACCTCTTATTGCTAGGTTATTTGAATTAATTTCTGTTTCTTCCCTTGTACCTTGGATATCATCTGCACAGAATTTGCAGTTTCCCTATAACTGTATTATACAGTAGAAGGAAACAGTCATATGCATTTGCTGTGCTTGTAGGACAGACACTAGACCTATGTGGTGTGCCTGTGTGGCATGATGCTGCAATGCTGTGCATCTCATGACCCAGAAAAATTGTAACGTGTTAGCATGACTGAGCAAAGGCTAATTATCCCTTCCTTTGATTACTGTAAGTAGTCTGACTGCCCTAAAGAGCCTGCTATTACTGTACCGCCTTTGGTGCCAGAATTAGCTCATCTGGTGTTATCTGGGAGGAGGGAGTTGGGGACTTCTTGCAGCAATTTATTGCACAGTGTAGGCATATGCTTGAAATCTTCACACACATTTTATTCTCTTCCACTAGAGGCAAAGACATCCCTAAAAATGTTTTAAACAATTTTCCCTTGTATTCTTACCTCTCAGCCACATCTATCTCCCTTAAACTGTCAGCCTCCTCTACTTAGTACTGCCTTTCTTGTCTGCCTGAGAGGCATTTTATCCCACTTCTATATCTTCTTATTGTCAAGTTCCTGGGCTGATCCTTGTGGCCACTGGTATTGGCCTCCTTCTTCAGTTGCATTATTGGCTGTGCCTGGCTCTGCTTGTGTGCCTCTGGAGAAGGTGGCTACTAAACATTTCAACAGTCCATGCCTGTTGTTTCCTGTTCTACATCCATCAGCTTTGTCCTCTCATCTGGTTTACATTTCATTTCTTTTGCTAAAGACACAAGAGGAAAGGTGATAAGCAGTGAGGGCATGAGGGGTAGCATCACAGCACTGACCTCCCACGTGTTCCACTGCCATGGGAGAGGTGAAAATGAAGAGAGAAAGTACTTTGGGCTGATGGCCAGCACAAGCAGGTGACACCGACTGCATTTCAAGGGAGCCAGAGAGCAGGGGAAAGCCAGACCCTAAGTGTAAATGCTAGAGTTTAGGCAGGCCTGGGCTCCAGTCAAACCTTCATACATGGACTCATCAAAACCCCAATCAAATGAACTTAAAATGTGTATATATTTTAATGCTGTAAGAGTCTCATACTATATAATTCACCTCATCATGCAATAAAACCCTTGTATTTCTTCCATTCTCCCTGTCGCCCAATCTATTGTCACCTACCTCTTGCACCTAAAGGCATTTTGTCTGCAGTTTCATTGGCCTGTGTGCTCCATGGGTACTTCTAATCTGTTCAGAAACTCACAGGAAATGAGCTCAAAATTACTATGTGACCATCCCTTATCCAGTCTGCAGAAAGAAATGTGATTTTTTAGCAAATCATAGTAAAGCAACACTTAAAAATAACAGGTATTGGAACGTGCGAATGACTATTCATTGAGCCTATTTTGACTAACAAGAAGTGATTTTTTTCATGTAGATTCTACAAAGAAATATACAAAAAATGTTGAAGACAGTAATTAATACTTCAGCCACTAGTGTCTAAATAGTCTGACATGATTACTGTTGTAGTTGCCATTTGCTGTTCTTTATGATCATCATTTATTGTAACATAGAAAGCTTATGGGCACATGATTGGTGAAGACAGATATAGAAAGTTATTAATAATAATATTTTATAAAATGGGAAAAACAAGTCATGTTTAGCTTTTAATCAAAGTACAACTAGAACTGAAAGCATGGCTTGAATATTTAAGGGAATTTTCAGAAAAATGTGTCTGAGAAAGCTGGAGATGCAATGAAAATGAATGTGTATGACTTCTGCATGGCTCATTGCTTTTTCTCACAGGAAAATTTCACATCACCCTTGGCCTGTGACTGCACAGGTGCATGTTGCAGTGAATAAATTTTGTCTGCTAGTGAACTAAGGACAAATGGCAGCAGCATGAAAGACCAGAACAGTGACAGCAGTGATGTCACCTGCTACCACCAAAGAAACAGGGCATCACTGCTTCCACTCCTTCCAGTCCCATCTCAGCTCTGAAATGATTAGGTCTTATTGTACTTGATTTAACTACAGAGAAAGTAGTTTTCATTTTTCTCATGTCTTTGTCTTCTTATAAGCTTCCTTTAGGTCCTGTAAGGCCTCCCTGGAGCCTTCTCTTCTCCAGGCCCAACTACCCCAACTCTCTCAGCTTGTGCATAGGAGAGATATTCCAGCCCTCTAATCAGTTTGAGATAGACCATGTTTAGAGCTTAATCCAGATAATTAAGGGTGCTGGAGAGCATTTAGTTTTGGGGGATAGTTGTGGATAAAGGAGCACCAGAATGTGGCAAAGCAGCCAGTAGTAATTATGGTGAACCTTGGGTGGCAATCACAAATGGTCTTTTTTAGGAGCATGTGGCTGCAGGTATGTAACTATTTTCTAGGGCATCTACATGTATGAGGGCTGAGAGACTTCCTCAAGTTCATTTTGTCCTTTCTGAATGGCAACTTCGAGATAAACCAGTTCTAATTCAGGAACTTTATATTTGTGTCAGCCTAACTGTGTGGAAAGAAATGTTCCCCACCTTCAAAGTATAATTGTGCCTCTCAGATAAGCTGTGGCATTACATTTTTCAGCACTGAAACGATTTAAGGGAGTATTTGTCCATAGCTGTTCCTGGCTACTTATTTCTGCCCTTGTGCTCCAGGTTGTCATCCTCTTAGTTATGGTAATGCAGCTAAGTGGTCCTTATCTGAAAACCAAAATAATCCTCCAAAAGAGGAATAATTTCAGTGACTGGGTTTACAGTCTAGCAACACAAATAATTATTTGTCGAAATGCCTTACAGAAATGGGAGGTTAGATCAGGAAATGGACTTCTTAAAACTGTTTCACTGCTAATTTACTTCATTCAGAAAAAGTTCTGGCCCAGTCTTCTCTCTTCTTTAGTTTCAGAGATGCCGTTTCCTGAGCTTGATCATATACAATTATCACGTGCCCCAAAGGTAAACAAAGTTCAGTAGGGGTGAGGGGCTTGGCTGAACCATCAGTGAGTCATGAATCCATTGTCAAGTAAAATGTTAGTAAGGCACCACTATTTGGTCAGAAGATGCTCAAAGCTCGGTATGATGTTCTTGACATACTGAATAATGTGTTTCATATGAATGTGCAAATTGGTAACCACATTTCATACAGGTGCAAGTAAGATAACTTGCTGCCTCTTGTTTCTTGCTTGAGAATGGCTTGGCTTAGCAGTAAGTGAATCACTTTGACAAGATGTCTACCCTGTTGATAAAGTTTTTACGAAATACTGTTGACAATGGTTACTTGGAAATATTTTTCCTCCTGTGACCTATGGGAAGGAAATCTACACCTGGCTGAAGGATGACTGTGCAAATGCAGTGATACTGAGGCACAGYTCTGCTTTGTTCCCCTGCAGAAGCTGTGTCTACAAAAGCTTTGTGAGCCAGCCTACAGCTTGGGCTATTCTTTGTTCATCTTTTCATAGAGAAGTTAGATACTTTTCTAGGCCCTGTGGTCAATGGCTATTGACATTCAATGCTTCTGTGTTATATTCTTCTCATGGAGAATGTCATGGAGGGAGTTTGTCCTCCTTCTGGCAACTCCATAATTGTTGTATTAAACGGAATGGATTTTGGGGGTCCCGCAGTCTTCCTGAAGGCATGGCGTGTGTCCGGCGGTGCCTGATGCGTTCGGCAGTGCACACACACACACACACACACACACACAAAAAGGCATACTTAGTTGAGGCAAAGAGTCGGAGGGGTTCTCCTTATGTGTTCCATGAAATAGGTCTATTCCATGAATCGTCAGGGAAGGAGAGAACTGAGAACAATGGAGGGTTCAGGGTTTTATCCCAGGGACAGTGGGGGTGGAGAGACAACAGGGACCAATGGGTTGAGGGTCAGGGGGCGGAGAGAAGGCGGGGTAATACAACTTCAACCAATAGGGGAAAACAAGGGGAGGAGTAGGGGACAGGGATAAATGAGATGCCTGAGTAAGGGAGAACACTCTAGAACTGAACCTTATAAGGGAACAAGGAGTAACAGGCTACTCGGTCACTCCTGTGGCTGTCTCAAACACTGCAGCATTCTCTGCTGCAGGCTCAGCCACCTCTGCACATAATCATCATCTCTTTTTCTTTCTCTTTCTCTTCTCTCAGCCTGAAAGATCTTGTTTGCCTCAATAGGCTATTTCACCTGGAAAGGACTTACTCATGATTTGCTGTTTCCTGGCACGTGTCTGACAAGCCTAATAAGGAGCAGGAAATACAACTCTGTAGTCTCTCTGCTGGGCTTAGCATATTGTTCTCTATACTGCAAGACTTCCCATTAAAAAGTAGTCCAAATACTTTGCAAACACCTCAAACATTGTGACTGTCTGATCAGAAAAAAACCAGTGTGCTAAGTCCAGCAGCGAGCCTGACACAATTCCAGTGAAATCAACAAATATAGTAGCAGAAACTTGTTGCCAGGTAAGAGAAACTTACTCAAAGAGGCTAAAACTTTTTTTCCTCTCAACTGGAGAAGTTTAAGGACTATGCTGGTTCTGTTTTTCCATAGTTCATTAATCAAAAAAAAACATTTATGTGGCCATACCAACAATTATGTGAATCTGAGATTTGAATAGCAAATAAGGAAGAACCATATGACCCCTGTAACTTTCATGTAAAAAGGCAAAAAAACTGGCATGAATCCTCAATATCCAAATAGAGGCAGTGTGTTGCTCCACTTGGAGTTCTCTGTAAATGGTCTATCATTCATGAAACCAAGGTTTGCACAGCAGTTGATAGGTCTTTGGCTATTAGTATTAATAGAATTTTAAAACCACACATAATTTTTTTTTTAATTCACCATCTGCGTAGTGAAGTCACTAGTAGGAAAATTAGGCTGTGCTTTAAATAGCTATGACTTGCTCAATTAATTAGTTTCAGAACATTATACAGTACCTGTATTCGTACCCTGGCCAGCTTCAAAATGTGTAAAGCCTTATTCTTGCAGAGTTTTATGTATGTACTACAGCAATAGTTTACATGTGTTCTTTTGAGGCACAGTCATGCCTGTTTTCTTTGGTTCTAGCACTATGTGTAGTATTGTATTACGTGTCTTTTTGTTCTTGTGATGACTGCCTCGTGTATCAGCTGTTTAGACATCCAGCACCATGGTGTGAGTTGGATAGCCTGTTATTTTTCCCTTGTGTTGGGATTCCCACTCATTTCCATGGAAACCAGAAAACCTGGAGGAATGAAGCACAGAAGCTATTGCTGTATTACAGTATGTGCAGCTTGTGCCTGTGAGTGCCAGTGTAGTTGTAGGTCTGTCTGGGTTTCCAGTCTAAAGCATGTATTTTAAAGGTTTCAGGTTTTAGGGTTGTTTCTTATTCAAACCTGGTTTTATTTTCCTCATAAAGAGGAATGTGTTATATGTTCTTACATACATGTCTTTTAATACTAATAGAAAGGGCACACATGCACATAAGTGCATACATTCATACACATACATACACAGACACACATGCACACATCTCAGACAAAAACACATTGAGAAACAAAGAAAACACATGAAGAAAATTAAAGTCTGTAAGAAGCATATAACTTGTTCGCACAGTAATTTTAATGGCTGTCACTTTGAAGGCTTTTCTTAATCAAAACCAAACAAAAACCTGAAGCACGGTAGTGGGATCTTGGATTGATAATGAAAGATGAATATGACTAAATATACTTTTTAGTGAAATAACCTGAAATATGTATATCTCCTTCACAAAAAGTCAGAAATTTAACCATTTCCTTTTGCTCCTGAGCAGCTGGTTCAGATCAAATTCTGTGAGTGAGTACAGAGACAACCTGAAGAGGTAACAACATGGAATATAAAAAAGGATTTAGAAAAGAAATTGACATGAAATCACAGATCTAAAGACAGAATTGATTAGGGCAACCATTTTGAGTGTTTTCTCTGTGCTTTCTCTGTGTTACTTTTCAAATCCCACTAAAACCACTAGGTAACATATGATGATAATGCACTGGTTCTTTGGCTTTCTGCAACCTCTGCTACCACTTTTTACTCCTTACCTTTATATTGTAACAGGAATATCTGCCTGCATTTTGAAATAATCTGTTTTGTGGTGCTCTGCTATGGTTTTCGAACACAGAGACTCAGAAACTGGAATACTATGACTGAATGTGAAAATTTAATTTGGAGATACCAGCTGTGATTAAGAGACAGTTCCCCCTTCAGATTGGTTATGCTCCAATTCACAACAGGGTGTGATGCATGAAATCAAGAAAGAAGGAAGAACAACAGAGATAGTAGTCGCAAAACTGCTGTTATAAAAACTATCTATAGATGTCCTCAATGATTGCAAGTAAGTGTGAATAAAACTTCTAAAAGTATGGATTAAATACAAAGAGCTTAGTCTACATCTAAACTCCTGTACCTTTAATTTCATACTTCCTGGTTTTCAGGTCTAGGAGCCACCTCAGCAATAGCAGACATAAGGTTCTACAACTTAGATGGAGTTTAAGATTTGTGACTGCATACTGTAGGTAGTCAGCTAATTCCATAAACATACTGTTGCAGATCAACTTTGGAGAACTTTGGAAGACGGGAGTGGTGATTTTATAGGAAGACTCTTCATCTGTGTCTTAAGCATCAAAAAGAGACTGTCAGAAAAATGGTAGTTAATAATACTCGATGATTTTCTGAACGGTGTTATTTGTAGCATCAGTTGCACAAAAATGGAACTTTCCATTAAAACAATGATCTTTGTAGTTGTTTTGGTTGCAAAGAGAAGCTTGAGTACTTTAACATAAAGTGCTGATAGCTAGAAAGCAGAACAGAGGAATAGAAATTTATGTATTTAAAATCTTGTAGTGCTAAAGCCAGTCCATTCATTGGAGGAGGCTGAAACATGCTTTCTGATGGTTTGGGAGTGGCAATGCTGGTGGTGGAAATTCATGTGAGGTTCTAGAGACATTCACTAGTAGATTTCACTCCTTTTATAGTTTAGGAATCCTGATTGTGAGCATCTCACAATCTTTGTTAGCTTCTCAAATATTATTATATATCACACAATGAGATGCCTATGTGCACCATGTTGCTTGAATGAAGCATTTATAGTTGCCTAGAATTTCGGAGAATATCTGGTAACCTACTTAGACATACTGCTGTGCCCAAGGTAGTACTTGGAAACTCTGAGTTAGACACCGGGGACAAAATCCTGGCCTCATAAGTCAATGGGTTTTCATTTGACCTCAATGGAAATGGCTTTTCATGTTAAGGTCCCAGTCTGATGCAATGTTGGAATTGTCCTCGACTTGATCTTTATGAATGTTGGTCATTTCCAGCCTGGTTTCATTAAGCTCATAGCAGAAGAATAAATTAAAAACTGAGCAAAAGGGAGAATGTTCTGGGTAAGATCTAATAAAGAGTGAAGATATAACTCAATGGCTCACCTGCATCTCAGTTTCTAGAATTGCTGTGATACAGCTTTATTTGCAAGTAAGACAGAGCAGGGAACTGTATGGGTCTCTTCATGTCATGTATATGAGGAAAGCGTGTAGCAGACTAATAGATCTCTTGAAATGGGGTTCACCAAAAATGTTCATCAAAAATGATCTGATGCTCTTAGTTACCTCTTTTGCTGCTGGATTCCCCATTTAATGTGTTTATTTAGCCTAGGCTTCTATCATTCTCGCGTAACAGTTCTCTGATCTGAGAATTGAATTTGTAGCTTGTAAAAATCTAAAGTGACAGGTATAGCACAAGATAAATTTTAAACACACACAGAAGTGCAATGTTATGCCAAGGCTCTGATTTCACCTCTAGGATAACTGTTGAATATAGCGACTGTCAAAAATTTGCAAGGTTTTCCTGATCTGCAGTTTTCATTCTTTTGAGAATGAACAATCAATAAGGAAAGAGAAATCTACGTAATTGCATTACTTCCTATGAAGATGCAATTCCTGCCTTTGTTTCTGCTAATACTGATTTTTTTTTTCCCCACCAGGTTTGAGAAACCTATTTGTCTTACTGTATCTTTTGCAACTCATTTTCTCCATAGTGTTTTTGTTCTTCAGGTCATTCTAATATCATAGAATCATGGAATGGTTTTGGTTGGAAGAGACTTTTGAAGATCATTTAGTTCCAACTCCCCTGCCATGAGCAGGGACATCTTTCACTAGAACAGGTTGCTCAAAACCCCATCCAACCTGGCCTTGAACACTCCCAGGGATGGGGCAGACACTACTTCTGTGGGCAACCTTTCCAGTGCCTCACTACCCTCATAGTGAGGAATTTCATCCTAATATCTAATCTAAATCTACCCTCTTTCAGTTTAAAGCCATTCCCTCTTGTCTTGTCACTACATGCCCTTGTAAAAAGTCCCTCTTCAGCTCTCTTGTAGCCCGTTTAGGCACTGGAAGGTGCTTTACAGTCTCCCTGAAGCTGCCTTTTCCCCAGGCTGAACAACCCCAGCTCTTGCAGCCTGTCTTCATAGGAGAGGTGCTCCAGCCCTCCAGTCATCTTCATGGCCCTCCTCTGGACTTTCTCCAAGTGATCCATGTACTTGTTTTGGGGACCCGAGAGCTAAACACGCTCGAGCTCTAATGTTTGTATTTACTCAATTTCCTGCTAGATTTTTGCTTTTTTGTGGCTTCTTCTCTGTTTGCATGACAACAGTTGGATGTGTTCGTGTAAAGTACATTCCCTACCTTTACTCAGTTAGGGATCTGTTAGGCTAAATATTCCTGCTCAGCTTTGGAAACATGAGTGTACATGCACATGTTATTACTTGTATTGTCTGTAGTGTTATAGTGCATATGGACTGCAATCACAATCCAGAACTTTATTTTGCCAAATGCAGTAMAAACATATGCCCTGCCCGGAAGACTTAAGTATAAACACATAAATATGCTTCAGTTTTTACGTCAGTGGGACATGACAGGAGCTCAAGGATCTGCATATTATATTTCATTATAGGCCAGTGAGATCTAATATACAGACGAAGCATGTCTGACTTTCAGTATATTGATGTGGTCTATCTTTTTAATTTATTGGATAGAGACATATATTTTCAGATATTTTAACTCTTTCATTAGTACATCTACATCTATATATATCTACAGGATCTGAGTTTGCATGCAAATTTAATTTTAGTTCTCTATGTGTACAATACTAGTATGTGATACCTGCATCATGTATCAACTCTTAAGGGTGTACAGCTCAGAGGAATAATTTTGCATTATACCTTTATAATATGTGGTGTTTGTTTAATTATTTTGATAAATCTTTGAACAATTTTGACCTTTTTTTATTCTGAAGGTTCTCTGCAGACATGCTAGCCATTGGTTTATGCAAAAAGTTGCCATAACTTTATAAACCCACAAAAATTAGAAGCACTAAGCCTTTTTGCTGTTGCAAATTTTATCAAGGCAGATTCCCATCCTGTTGCTGGCACTGTTCCTTTCCCATAGGTGGTAAGAACAGCCAGAACTTTGGACATCCTGTTTCAATGTCTTTCGGAGCCAGAATGCTTTTTCTGCATAAATGGCTTTCTTTGCATTTGCCAAGAAACAGTCTCTCACCCAGACAGCATAATAACTATATTAAAAGTATATTGTCTCCTCAGAAATGCTTCCTCAGATCCTACATTTCTTGTTAAGGATTTAACATGAAATTTGGGAAGAAAAGAAGCCTGGGAAGCACCTGCACATTACAACACTGTCTTTGTCCTGCATCAGATCAACTCTTTCAGAGTATATGTAAAATAATGCACATACATACTTTCATAAATCTTCTTAGGTTTATCTCTATTACTCAAGGATCAAAGGGACCTCTTTTTATGCAGAAATCACTTTAGTCCTTTCACCTAGTTGTCAAAACAAAACCTAATGATGCAGTTTCCTATCTTTACAACATGAATCAAGCAGATAAAATCTTTACACCATTGGTCCTGCATGGTTGGTGGTATAATAGGAGAGTATGTCACAAACCCGACGTTAAGGACGCAGAGACATAATTTTGAAAGTCTTAGTTGCCATTCTTTTGTCCTCATAGTGTACAAACATGACCAGTTAATCACTTTCTCACTGTTATCTGAGTAACTGTATTAAGTTGGAAGGCAAAGTTTAAACTGAGGGCAGAATACAGATTGTTCTACCAATTTGGTCTTGTTCTACTGCTTTGAATTATTTAACGACGGTTCTTTCTAGATCTTGAAACTGCTACAGACAGCATAAGCTTCTGAAGCAGGAAATCTCTTTTGTGCCTTGTTAAGAGTAAATGCGCTTTTCAATTTGCTCTTAAAAAATCCATATTTATAATAATAGAATTTACAGGTGCTCTAATGTGAGAGTGACAGCAAGACATGAAAGAAAATTGAAAATCATAATAAATATATATTAAGAAATTAAAATAAAATCACTTCATGGCTGTCCTTTGATTCCAGGAGTTAAAGGGGCACTGTTTATGTCAGCTTAATTGCATTCTAAAACTCGTGCAATCACTGAAATTGCTAACAATGCTGGTAATAACAGGCCTACTTTAATGTAGCACTTTTTCAGGCCTTGTATAGGCCTGTATAGGCCACTAGGTCACCATGCAATAGTTACTATTACACGTGTTGTCACCTCTGTCCTAGGAAGATATTTGGGGTTTATTGCATATGTTATGCTACAAAATCCTATCCATTTGGGCTTTATTTCTTTTTTCCTTTTTTTCCCCTCTTTTTTTTTTCTTTTACCCCAGAAACTGCTATAAACAGGTTTTGAGCAGAAAATGAGCAATGAATATTTGTTATTCTTGTGGTTTCTTTTTTATGTTTCGAGCATTGTGTGGTATAGTTTTAGTGTTAAAGGTATTCAGGTTATTGAACAACTCAAGTAGGTGCTCTTGTTTTATGCAAAAACTGCAGTAATCTGTGATCCTGTGTAATTTATGCTAATTATGTTAGAAGGGCCATGATTGATATTTTGCTTGTCTGTCTTATTAATTTATCAGTTAATTGTTGCATTTCTAATAGCTGTAAGCTATTTATAACATACCCTTTGATAAGCATAATAGCCTGCACACTAACAGCAACAAACATGCCTGATACTGTGTAGTTCTGAAATAGTACCCTCGCCATTGCTGTGATTAGACAAAACCTAGAAACATAAATGAGTTTGTTATTATGTAGTAGTGAATGGGGAAGAAGGGATGCTAGTCTGTTCACTTAATAGTGACAGCAATTAGCTGGTTTTAACAGACTAAGAAATTTTTTTTTACTATCCTGCTTGTGTTGTGAAGACTCATAGTTTACTAAACTGCAAGGCCTACATAGTTTTCTTTTAGAATTAAAAAGAAGATATAATTAATAAACRTGTCCTTTTTCTTTACCTGAAATACTTGTCTTTTGCATGGTACATATCCACTGGAGTTAGCTTCTGTTTAATTGTGTTTAATTAAAAACCTTAAACAGAAGTCTTATCTTTTTAATAACAGTTATTTCATGTGGTTCCTTGGTCTATTTTGCTCCAAAACCCTTATAGGTGTCTTCAGTAATTGTCAGTCTGATTCAGTGCCAGTGAAAATACTATTGTTTTCTACAGTGGAAGCAATACTGGGTCAACAAACCTTAGCATGTGTATTAGTTGTATATTTCTGAGTTTGGGGTACTAGAAAGGAGATTTTAAAACCTGGTATCTTACTTTTTATAAGAACACCAATTGCATATGTGTGTGTTGTGGCATACTTATACTCACTAATATCGATTTGTGGATGTGGTGACTTGGCTTTTATAAGAGCTCATTGTGGGCATTTTATATCATACATATCTGTGTATGCTTCTCAGTAAGAAACAGAATACATGACAGTACAAAATATGTTTAAATTGCTTATTCTATTTTCTCATTGCATTCAGAAAAATATGTATTTTTAGACATTCCTTATGTAAAGGGTGAATAAGTCAAAGATAAACCAACAGTCTCCTCAATTCATTACAGACTTTGATAGTGTAGGTAAGTTTTGGGGTGTAAAACCTAACCCAGTTTAAAAAAAATGCACAAGACACTCAAACAGGCATCATATTTTTACTTCAGAAATCCTATTCCCTCATGAAGGGAGGGCAGGGTGAGCCTGTGGCAGAATTGGAAGTGAAATTTGCCAAGCAAAGTGGGAAAGTTTAAGTCTTTGTTTTCCCCTCTCATTTTCCATAATGATCTTTTGGTTTACAGCTTTTATGAGCTGTAACTCTTACAACTCTGCTTCTGGCTCAACTGTGGGAACAAGTCGGTGACTTTATGTTTCTGCAGAGCTGTGTGCTCTTTTCCAAGCAGTTTGCCAGGCACAGCTCTGGGAGGTTGTTCCCCGTCAAAGGCCCTCTAGGCCTGACCTAAATGTGGGTGATTCAAGGCAACAAAGAGGTTGAAACACAGCGTGATTGTGATTACAGTCATTAGGACATTCAAAGATAAAGCTAAAACTCTAAAGTTATGACCACTTTGACCTGCATTTCAGTGAATGCGCTTGGGCTGTTTGTTGTGTGGTCTTATTCCTCCATATGGTGATAGGTACTACACCACATGCTCCTCAATATTGATGCAGGTTATTAAAGTGTCCCATATTTGGCTTATTCTTTATTCTTCTACAATTTCCATGATAATTCAAAAATGTGTAGTGCTAGTACATAAAACGAGAGTTACAGAAAAGACTCTTACGGCTCTTTCTTGGTAGTTACATTTCAGCTAATAGAACAGGTGCTTATATAAACATACACGCAAAATATTAGACAGAAATATGGAAACCTTCATTAGGTTGCTGTGCCTGAAAGACCATTGTATATGCTTTTGACATGCATATTAAGTAGAGGGGTTTTTTTAGGTTTTGGTGCTTGTCCTCAACATAGACTTCCATGAAATTAGTCTTTGATGTTAAGTCCTAGGAGTTACATGTAAACCTGTCCTTTGGAGCGTATTACGCCTCAGGACTTGCACACAGACAGTTGGTGTGAGGACAAGTTACACATGTGTGCCAAGGGTGGAACTAGACTGTTCCATAGAGACCGTACACCTGCCTTGCATGCCTTCCCTAAGTTAGTGGGTTTTAAGCCCAACAGTGAAAGTGTAGAACATTTTGTGTTATTTGTGAGCCTCATGTCCGTGAAATTTAACTCTTTGTATTTCAGTAAGTCTTACTGGCTTCCTGATTTCTAAAAATTAAATATTTTAATGCATTTTTTCTTTTAAACCACTCTTCTTACCAATTTTCCTCCAGAATATTATGTAAAATCTAGGTCTGCAATGAACTAAATTATTTTGCTTTGTTCCTGTACAAAATATAACAAATTGCCACACTTCAAATTTAGAATTAGAAAAATAACCCTTCTGATGCCTTATATCTGTCATTTTTCAACACATTGTGTTTGGGAAGAGGATTTTTAGAGGAAAATAAATCATGCCAGATCCAACAGCTCAAAGAGAAGCAGGGCTGCTGCTGCTCCCTGTGCCTGAGTTCAACCAGTAGCAAGGCTGAGGATTCATTTACAGCAAGCACATATACATAAAGCACATCTATACACTACATGTGTATATAATGTAATGGGTTAACCTGGAGAAGACCACAGACTCCTCGTTATTATATTCTTAAGAGGCTATAAGATGGCAGAAAACAGGCCCCAAGCTTAAAAATAGTAAATAGTTYATTCAATAACAGTAACAGAGCTAAAAATAAAAGAATAATAAACAGATATTAAGGCAACACATAAGATACATTTCCCTTCTCCAAAAAACCACCAATCTCGCCTTCTACCGAACACATGAAGTTAAAATAAAACATGGGATTTTTAAAGGTCCTTCTTAATACAGAAACAAAGTCTCTCTCTTCTGCTGCAACTGGCATCACAAGCAGTAGTCCTGCCCGAGAAAACCTACTGCAGTGAGAAAACCAGTTCCTCTCCCAAGAAAACAGTTCATGGGGTGTGTTTTTTAAGGACAAGATGAGTTATCCTAATCTAGATAAAAGTAAAAAGTCCTTCTCTTCAATCTCCACAATTACAACCCATGACCATACATAAATATATACATGTCTGGCAGCTCACACAGATTCTAGACAGACACTCAGAGAASTCGTGTGAGCACAAACATCACACACACCCATCCAGATAGAAGGAGTAAGAAACCACATCTTTTTATATAATTCTAAGTGCAACCAAGACTATTGGATAAAAAATATTATAATGTCTTGATTTTTATGGATGTAACACCATGCTAACAGAATTTCTAGAATAAATTCAGTGAATTCAGTTGTTTCAGAATCACCAAAAGTACAGAAAATAATCTTCAAGAAATCTCATTTCTTGAAGTTCCAAAGGTTTAAGTTGCTTATGCCCCCCACTTGAAAGTAGCGTGATATGCTGCTTCTATTCATGACAAGAAAATTACAGTTAAGTCCAAATTATTTTTTGTATTTATTTTCTGATTCTTGCTATAAATTTTACATTCTGTTTTAATCTCTGCTGCTTCTGACTGCTTTGCTGACTGCTGTAGAGAAGTATGTAGACCTATTGTCGCTTCTGTTTTAATTTCTTATTAGAAGGCCTTCGAATCAGACTGCTTTCTTTCAGTGTCTGCATCTAATGCAAGGAGTTGTGAATTCTTGTTTAAGCCTATCTTTATAACCAAAACATGAGTTGTAACAGGAACTTTAAAAGAGTTTTTTTTCTTCTTGTGAAAAATACATACCTCTCCAGTCAGAAATACAGTAATTCTTTTATAAAGTTTGCCTTTTCCTGAAAAGGATGCTCTAAAATATTTGAACTAAATTTCAGATGTCCATGTGAAGGCATCTGGGTTTGTGGGGGAAAGGGTCTGAAAGGACAGGAAATTTCCTTTCCTTTCTACCTAACTTTTCCTTAAGCACTCCAGTAGCTTCTTAAAGTAACTTCCTGTCTCGCAGCTTTGTGTCTCGTTTGTCTTGTAGATCTTAAAATAAGAAACAAGTACATTAAATATATTTGGGAGAGCCATACAGGTTTTCTGTCAAAATCAAGATATTGAATTTTATTATGCTCTGTTAATAGCAGTAATAGATGAAATTTAATCAAGAGGATTGAAATATGAAGAACTGATTTTAAAGAACTGACTATGCAAATACAGTCATAATGAGACACAAGAATACTCTGTCAGAAGCCTTGTTAAAGTTGAGCTAAATGCCATCAACTCCTCTTCCTTCATCCACAAGTACACTCATTTTATCCTAGAATCCAATTAATTTACAAAACTATGATCAGTAAGGCGTAAATTAAGGCTCAAATGTTGTTATTGATTCAGGTTTGGTCTGCTTAGGAGAGAGGAAGACCTACTGAAGTAGACAGTGTTATGCAACAGAGATATTTGGAGCCCATTGAAGTAATTGATAAAAGTCCCATTTACCAAATAGGTTAAACAATGTTTCACAGAACATATCCAGTTTATAAAAATGTATTCAGATTACCAGGAGTCATACTTGAGAGATACCATTACTAGAAAATTAATTTCTTTTGGAATACACAGACATGCTGGAAAAAAGATATGTTAGAATTTGGATTTGCCTGTTATTTTCTGAGGAGAACAGTAGAAGGTCAGTTTGCAGTTGTTTTAGGAACACTGCACGAAATACTTGTGTAGTATGAGATACACTGTTTACATAAACTATTCATCGTTTTCCAGATAATATTTCTTGATTATGGATATAGAAGTATTTTAAATGTGGGAAATACCTTTGACATGCTTTGTTTCATTCCTCGAGTTACTACATAAAAAACATTCTTTGAATCTTTTCATTTTGACTTGCACACAGAAGAAACAACATTTTCTTTATGTTATAAAAAGAGATGTTTAGCAAACTTTGGCTATAAAAATAGTAAAGAAATCTTACCTGCAGAAATTTGAATCTTGCATCACGGGGGCTGAAAATCTGCCTTTATTGAATAAGTTGAGTCACATGGAGATAGATTTTAAACTGCAATCGTTTAATATAATAAACTCATTACATTTTCAGGAAATCATAATATTTGTCTCTGAACATTTTACTTTTATCACATTATGAGTATGTCTAATATTACTAATCAGGGAAAAGCAAGATTTCTAATAATTTTAAGCAACATTCTTGACTGACAATAACAATTACGCAGTAATTCTAGTATTTAACAGTACTTTCCATAGACTTTTGGGGTCACAAATGATCATCTTCTACAGAATCACAGACTCACAGAATGGGTCAGCTTGGAAGGGACCACAGTGGGTCATCTGATCCAAACTCCTGCTCAAGCAGGGTCATCCCAGAGCACATTGCACAGGATTGTGTCCAGACAGTTCTCGAATATCTCCAGTGAGGGAGACTCTACAACCTCTCTGGGCAACCTGTTCCGGTGCTCAGTCACCTCCACAGTAAAGTTCTTCCTTATGTTCAGGTGGAACTTCCTGTGCATCAGTTTCTGCCCATTGCCTCTTGTCCTATTGCTGGGCACCACTGAGAAGAACCTGGTCCATCCCTTTGACACCTTCAGATACTTACAGACATTGATGAGGCCCCTCTCAGTCATCTCTTCTTGAGGCAGAAGAGGCCCAGCTCCCTCAGTCTTCCTGTATAAGAGAGATGCTCCAGACCCTTAATAATATTTGTTTCCCCCACTCTGGACACATTCCAGGAGCTCCATGTCTGTCTTGTCCTGAGAAGTCCAGAACTTTGCACAGTATAGACAGTGAATGCTGTGCCTCAGTAAACAYTGGACATCTTTTAAGAGTGTTTGAGAATCCAGTTTTTGGTTTTGAAGAAATACAGGTAAGGAAAAAATTAGGAAAGAAGAATTTTGGAAGATCTAAGGCCTTTAGCTCATTTGTGGCTTTCTAGACTTCAGAGAGAGAAGAAAGAAACCTTAGAGAGAGAGAGAAACCTTAATAATTCACTAATCAAATGTTTGCTGACCTGGAAATTTAGAAAGTTGGGACTGAATCTTGCAGTTGCCGTGCCCATAGCTAGAAATTCAGATACCATGAGAATTTTAACAGGAATGATCATTTTCAGAACTACCCGCCCACAAGGGAAGAAAATGATGAACTGTTTCCCCACAAGGGAGCAAAAATTGCCATTTGTCCTGGAAAGGAGCCTTAAGCTCTAGATCCCTCACAGCTGGCGGTCCTGAGAAGGTCCATATGGTAGATACATGAGCGTATCTAGAGATAGGGAGAGCAGTGCTGGTTGTGAAGGTTTTAGGAGCTCAGATAACTCTATGGTGAGACTCAAAGCCTTAAATCTATGTACTTTAAAAATCTGAAGACTCTGATAGGGTATCCTGCAAGCTAGCAGATAAAGTCCTGATGAAAACTTGCCCTCTGTTCTTAGAAGTTACTGACCATATCCAAATAACTTGGTGGTTTTCTGGAAAACTAATACAGCTGTAAAAGTTGCGCAGCTGCAGATCACATTCTGCCATTCAGCTGCAGCAGCGTGAAAGTTGCTCATGCTCATCTGATTGTCCAGATCCTCTTCACTGTCACTGCCTTACAGATCGTGGGTTTTGGTCTCTCAAGCATGGCCCACATGTGTTGTTCATATGTACAGGAGCTTGGAAGCAGGATGTTCTTCAGATGGATCAAATCTGCCAAATGACACAGGCCAGCGTATGTAATTGGCCTGTCTCCAACATAGTTTAGCACTCCATTAATTTCTCTGTTATCTACATATTTCAGTAGCATATAAACTTCCAGAGTATTGGTGAAGGTACTGAATATTGTAGGGCTAAAATTTATACCTGTGGGATTATATTAGAAAGGCTCTTACTAAGTTTTTTTTTTTTTAATTTTTACAATTGGTTTTGCATAAAAATATTTTTTATCCAAAATATTTTTTCTGGAGGAATATTTTAATACAAAATAATTTTTTTTCTGGAGAAATATTTGCTAACCGTTATAAATATGCTGATTTTATGAAGCACTTATTTTATTGTCTGAATGTTCAGTAAGAGAAAGCAAAATGTTTCAGAGGTGTCTAAGGATATGATATCCTGACGTAGCTACCTTTACTGACAAATTTTAAAGTATCCTCCAAGAGCAGTATCAAGTGTTTTTGATTACAGATTTTCCATGATGAAGTGTTGACTGGTGCTAATTATGTCATCATCTTGCATCCCATATTGCTTTTATATGACGTTAATAAGGGTCAATATCAGGAAGATTAACTTAGAGAGCCACACCATCCTCTCAGCAATTAGTAAAGATTAATTGTAAAAGTTGCAAGTAAAATTTTTTCAGAAATTTTTTTTTCAGTTCTTCGTCATTCCCCAAGTATTTCAGGGTTGTTTCTTAACAACAGCAATATCTTGAAGAGCTATTAGACTATATTTATTTTGGGGGGGGAAGGGGTAAATGTTGTCTGAGGCTTTGATTTTAAAACAACAAAGAGTGAAAAACAGCCCTTTTTAAAAAAATTTCTTGTTGATTACTGTTACTACATTTTCAAATAATAATAAAAATAATAATCAAATCTCTTTTATTAGTGAATGCTTCTCTTGTGATTATGTACCTTTTTTTATTTTTAACATTTAATGAAATATTTTCAGCTGTTCCTAATTGTAGCCATTTTATGTTAGAAAATCATCTTCTTCTCAGTTTGTCTCATTATTATTTCCAGCTTTCGTATACTGACACTTTAAAGGCACCCTGTGTTTGTGTGTGTGTGTAGTAGTTACTGAGATAAGATTCTCTACAGTAAGATGTAACAAGCCTTAATTGCCTGCACACAGGTGACCACACAGACATTTTTTTCATTTTTACCCAGAAAATTTGTATTTAGTATAGCATTTTAATCCATTGGTGAAATAATTTCTTACGTGAGAAGTGTATCAGATAGAATTTTTAGAAACGTGAAGGATTCTTCTGTGGTTATAGCATTCACCCACCACCCCCATAAGAACCCTTCATCGCAACACAGATTTTTTTCACTTTTTGTTTCAAATGCTAAAGAAACTGTTTAACCTGTTTCACATCCTATTTGGTTGTCTTTGATATACCTATCAATTTCACAGACCCCTTCTTGTACCCCATCTTGTGGTTTATTTGTTAGAGCACTATAACTATTCAGGTCTTGTTTCTCAAAATCTTTGATAACACAAATGCATATAATGATGGTACAGAGTTCCTAGGTCTGCCTCTCTCTGTCCATTACCCTAAGTAAGGCATATCCAATAGTTTGCTTATTTTAAATTCTAACTTACGGATTTAATTCCTACCAAGATCTTTTTTATCTTTTCCTTCTCAGAACTGAGAATCATAGAATCATAGAATGGCCTGGGTTGAAGGGGACCTTAAATATCCTTAAGTTCAATGCCCCCGGCATGTGCAGGGAACCTGCCACTAGACCAGGTTGCTCAGAGCGTCATCCAGCCTGGCCTTGAACTCTTCCAGAGATGGGGAATCCATAGCTTCTCTGGGCAGCCTTTTCCAGTGTCTCACCACCTTTACGTAATTTCTTCCTGATACCTAATCTCAACCTACTCTCACTTTGAAACCATTCTCCCTTGTCCTGTCACTACATCCCCTTGTAAAAAGTCTCTCTCCGTCTTTCTTGTAGGCTCCCTTCAGGTACTGGAACGCCACAATTAGATCACCCTGAAGCCTTCTCTTCTCCAGGCTTAACAAACCACATCCTTTTAGCCTTTTCTTGCAGGAGAGGTACTCCAACCTCTCCTCTAATCAGCTTAGACCTGTCCATTTTCATTTCTAGAGATTCTCTTTGAAGCAAGGTTAAAATTTTCTTCTTTTCTTACTGCTGATGCCTTTCTCTTTGCTTTGATCCATAATCTTAGATGCCAGGCTATAACTCTAGCCAGCCTGTCCTCCATGTCCACAAGTTCTTTTCTGGAACAGAGACTAAGTATTCTGCAGAACTGTAATTTAGAGGTCATGAATAAAGTAGAACTCCGTGTGAGACTAAGGTCCACATTTCCTTTTTCTGCATGTGAAAATGATGAGGAAGCCCATGATTGTGTGAGATTAATGGTCTCAGGAGCAGAATTCTGTTCCTGGCCATGGAAGTGCCAGGGGTGCCTCTGAGGACTGCTATGGTAGGCTGCTAGGTGACTGTACTTTAGCAGAACCAATGTGCATCTCACTAGAATTTCAGGAAGCTGCTTGCTGCCAGCATCCAACATATCCATCCAACACGGAGAGACGAAGGCTAAAGTTTTGACATGACAGACAATATCAAGTCAAAGCAAAATTCCATTGGCTAAATGTAGGCACCTATCATTCTTTGATGTGTTTGTTATGGGTTCGACAGTGTCCTAGAGCATCCAAGACACACACTGCCATATATGAGAGAGCATCTAGGTCATAGACAATGGCAAGTCGATTTGTGCCTTTCTGGAGAAACAGCAGACTRTCTAGGATACACAACAAAATTTAAAATAACATTGTGTGCCAGCAGCTTTTACAATGTTTTTTCACTTTTTTGACCTGCTTCTGGATCTGAGTTGTGTGGATCCTATAGGGGATTTTCCAACTTAGTGATTCCTTCTATGATTGTCAGTGTAGTTAAAAGCCTACCCTCAGTGTTCTTGAAGTGCTTACTGTGGTTTAGAAAGACAGTTAAATCTGTTTTGTAGTTTGCCCTTTCTAAGTTTACACAGACTATCATAACAACTGGGGCAGCATTTCCAGGTTAAGATCATAATAGTTCTTTCAGCAGGTTTTTCAGTGGTGACTAATGAGGCTAGATAATGTCTTTCAAACATTTTGAAAAACATGCTAGTCTGAAGATCAAGTAACTTCACTTCTGGTCTCCTGTCAAGTCCTTACACATGTAAGAGTTACAGAATAATACAGGATACTCTTTTCTTATTAGTAAAAGAGTATCATCATCTCTAATGATGATTATTTTTATATTCCAGAGATGCTGTTTTGTGCTTTGATATGGCAACTTGAAAAGCTTCAAATGCCTCTCAAGTCATCAGAGCTAAGAAACTAGCCAGGATGTGAACTCCAGGTGTAGGATAGACACTGTGGGTGGGTTAAAGTCTAAGATTCAGTTTAGATGCCCATAGTAGGTATCAACAAGCATGCCAAGTGTCTCATGCAATAGTCAGTGGAGAGCTAGACGGTACAGATAAAGATTCCTAGAGACTGGTTCTATCCAGCCTGAAGTAACACCAACTGGCTGATCAGAGGAATTAGTCCTCAAGCTGTGGTGGCTGTGTTAACCTAAGGGTAAATTCAGTTGCCTTAGCACAGGCAGTTAGTGCCATTTCTGATGTCAGAGGCTACCTGAAACTTCTGCACAGTGTTGGTAGATACAACAAAGGATCTATCTGTACCCTTCTGTACTTTTCGGGATTGGCAGTTGAAGGCTTGTTGGAATACCTTATGGGATCTCAGATAGCATGATTGGTTGATGAAGATGGAAGCTTTCGCTCCAAATGTATGTGCACACAGCTAGGTGCACATAGGTAGGTGTCTTAATTTAAAAATGAAACCCACTCAAAGTTATACAAAGACCCTCATAAGAACTCTGACTTGAGGCCCCTTAATAGAGGCTGGTGCTCTATTAGCTTTCATACTATCTGTTTATTTTAGATCATCCCTTTAGTGTGGAATAAAGCACACTACCAGGAATCAGATGATGACTGCCAAGAAGCAGAACTACATCAGTAGTACAGAGTCTTGTGAGAGTGACACTTGCTTTTTACCAAATCCCTGTCACCCACAAATTTTCTTGAGGTGACTCTTTCCTCCTCATGTTATGTGTTGAGGGAGCTCTGTAAAAGCACCCATTGATTTCTTCGTTCCTTGTTACTTCCCACATCATTTGTGTTAAGGTAGTGACCAAAGAAATCTAGGTGATTAAAGAGTTAGCTGCAAGTCATTCRGACCAGTTTCCATGTTTTTGCATGAGATATATGACATTCTTACCAGATATCAATGCAAGGATATTGCTGTAAAGGGGGTGATTGATTTTTTTTTCCCCCTGGGGGAACTATAGCTCCATGGTCTTATTTCTGGGTTTCCTAACCTTTACAGTATCATCTCTATGTATGAAGCACTGTAGATCCATCTTGCTATCCTATTTTTCTACAGCCAAAGGAGCTAATGATACAGATACTGCATGTATTTTCCCTGGCACAGTCTCTCAACATAGTTCAATGCAATTTGCTTATGTTGAACAAAATCCTAAACTCTAGCTAGCTTATGTAGTTTACGTTTGAAAGTCTGGTGACAATTGTACATGTAAAATCAGAAGAAATGATGTGGCCCTATGTTAACTACTATAGATCAGTGTTTATGATACTTTCGAAGATCTAATCTGCAGCCTTGCCCCTGTCTGGTAAATATGTAAGACTGCTATATATTTATTACTGCATAGAAAGCTACACTGGATAGGCAAGCTGTTTGTAAAATGAAAATAAAAATCTAGTCATGTAGCAAGTGAGCACATTCCTGAAACTTGAAAAACACAACTAAACAATGAAACATGTTGGCAAAGATTGCAGTCCAATATTAAATAACATGAAATATTTGAAGGTCTAGTGATGACTCTGTATGTCCTTTTCAGTCATTATTACTTCCTCTTTTTCCCACTGGAAAAGGTTTGGTCAGAAAATGACCTGTGGTGTGTGACCCCTTGACTTTACTTCAAAATTGCATAGAAATCTATTGAATCCTTGTTTCAGAATCTATGGAAGTAATGAAGGGTTTATGTCAGAAATATCCCCTCAAAAAGAGGAACCAGCACTTAGTTGCACACAATTTGCTATGAAAGCAGAGCACAGAAATTGACTGTTTAAAGCAGAAATTACTGCATTTTCTGTTTTTAAATAAACACGAAGATCCTAAAAATCCCCTGTAAGGAGAACTTTCCCTTACAGGATAAAATGGAATTAAAATAGTGTCAATAAATTGTGTGAGAGACTGTATCAGTCTGTGCATTGATAGTCTGTGCATGCAGGATAAGAACATTGACTGCCTGCTAATCTATTCCCAGATGGAGGTGGATGCAGACGAGAAGCGCCATCGCACACGCTCCAAAGGTGTTCGAGGTACGTCTCTTGCTTCAGTAAATCACTCAAGGCCTCTGCTCAGGGTGACCTTCATCCTCCAGAATCTCTTTGCACGATTCATTCTGACCCTTGCTTTTACACAACCTTTCTGGTAATTTTCTGTAGAAGAGGGGTACTTGTAATAGATGATAAATTTTTATATGTTTTCCATCTCTCTGCAGTTCCCGTGGAACCAGCCATACAAGAGCTGTTCAGGTTAGTGCTCTGAGTGTAAAATGTATCCCCATTAGCAATTTAGAAAATTCATGCCTTTTAATGGGTATAATGCACTTTCAAGTTCATTGGTGGTTTGCTCATGCCCTGCTGCACTGATGAAATTAATTCCCTCGAGACTTGCTAATAAAAAGCATCCCCTCTTTTTTTTTTTTCCCCTTCAGTTATGTGATTTCTCTTTCTGTCTTGGTTGCCCTCCATCTCTATAATACCTACTGCCTGCCTGCTTTTAGTGTAAGCTTTCTGCAGCACACCAGCACCTATATAATTAATTCTCTCTTTTGCAGCTGTCCCACGCCTGGCTGTGATGGCAGTGGTCATGTTAGTGGCAAATATGCAAGACACAGAAGGTAATATCTGTAATTTTTCATAATTTAGTGAAGAGATTTGGTAAACAAGTTATCTGGCATGACCTTGATAAACCAAACAATGATAAAAGTTAACAATTAGACATTCTAGAAGCCATTCAGCATCAGGATTATTTTTTCTTTCTGGATGTCACACAAAATTTAACTCACATTTTTGCTTGGGAGGTTTGCTCTCATTGTCAATCTCTCAATTTTTGCATGCAGTTCTCTTGCTTATGTGTTGCAAATTAAAATTCGACCCCACTTACATGTTGGCACTTGTGTTCTATTATTTAATGTGTTTCATAACTGAATGAAAAAGAGCTTCTGAGCATTTTGAGTTCAATGATCAGGTTAGATTCAAGGGTCAAAGCTTAAGACAAATCAATGATAATAAGACTTCAGGGTTCAAATGTTATCCTGTATTATAAATACCTTTACTTCAGTTTCTAAACTATGATATGTGGAGATAACTCCTTTAAAAAGATTGTTCTAGCTGTTTATTGTTAATAGTATACAAGGTAGCATATGTTACACATACTACATGTGCTTCAAATTAATTTAGACCCCAATCTTTACATTTCTCAGTCTGCAAGGTCAATGTTCAGTAGTGTTGTACATCTGTATAAACATCATTCCTTTCCTGAATCATTTGTCCATGAATTTTTGTGCAATATTTTGAAAATTTAACAGCTCTAGAATACATGTATTTTTCTCTCATTGCTGTGCATTTCATTTGACATATTTTATACAGCAGCCCATTGTAGGAGATAAAATGGCTGATATTTGGGCCATCTCTTTTCTGAATAGAGGGAAGCGTTCCAACCTGTGTTAAATTCTCCTGAAACTGTAAAGATTTTTTTCATTCCTGTTTTTTTCAGGTTATAAAGCACTCATGGTGTTTGTAAGAGTACATATTTCACACCAAATCTGATTTCTGCTTTGTGATGGCATATGGGGTTTATGAATTAAATTGAAATTATACATTTGTGGTTAAGGCATTTATTTGAAATGGGAAAAGATACTGAACAGTGCCGCTCAGTCCACTCATATGTCTTTTATCTTATTGCTGAATGAAGCTTAGGGACAAGTCCAGAAAACACTTTCAAAATTAGGCCAAGAAAAATGATACTCCCCATATTAAAATTACTGGGCATTGCATTTTAATTGTATAAACCATAAAATAATTATTCACATTTATTTTCCTAATCTTTTTTTCACTCATAGGAGCAGTAACATTTTTGCGGTTATTTGAAGGCTTTGGTTAAATTGGAACACTGATTTAGTAGAAGTAACCAAAATAATTCTTTTTAAATTCACGTTACTTCTCATTTCAAACCATGGTTTTCTTTTGTCTGTTTTCTTTATGTAAGTACGAGCCTCACAAGTAATTAATGACTGGCAAGAAATCCTTCTTTTGCCTCAGAAATTTCATGACCAGTCAACAGTTAAATGACATGATTGTAATGTCCTTTCTAGTTACAAGATTGTAGCTACATGCTTTTCTTTACACTTCATGGAATTTCTGTGCAAATTTCAAAAGCAAAAGTCCTGAAACATACAGAAAGAAACTCTGTAGCTTGAAAAATTCTGACTTTTCTTCTGAATTGTTCTAACTTTGGGTGAGTGTCTGTGTTTGTGTAAAATCACCCTTTTGGGGGAAGGGAAAGGAATAAATGTGAGGTTTGGAAAGATTACATGTGATTTTGAGACGTTAATTCCATATTTTGCTTTCTTGACATGATTCTGGTATGTCAGTACACGAACAGACTGAATCTCAGAGCTGTTAATTAAATGAAATTTTGGGCAGATGCACAAAGAATAAAAATTGGAAATACATCAAAAATTCCTTTTTTTTCTGCTAAAGAATTTGTTGGGCTTTTATGTTTTCTTGTCACCCTGATTGCCAATCCACTAATCAAAATATATTTAACCAATATATGTCCTATTTAATGTAAAAACACAGAGTTCTTTATTAGATTTACAATGTACATATTTCTAAAATTTCAATTTTCTAAAAGAGCAGTACAATTTATATCTCAACCAACACATACTAAATTTACCTTTTTGAAATAATCTGAAGGAATTTTTCTCTTTTTCTCTTTTGCTTTTTGGGTGGGAAAGACCTTCTAACATTTCTTCCAAGGAAATCAGACTGTCTTAAAAATTTTATGTGTTCAGGGAATTGCATATCTCAGCTGATGCCCAACTCAATTCCATTTAGACCTACAGAGCATTTTAATGAGGTTAAGACCTTTTCATTCACAATATCAGACCAGCTCATTATTAGGAATGAAATGCATTTGCTTCCGCTAGATATAGTCAGAGCTCTCCAGAATTTTATTTCTTCTAAAATGTCTTGAAGTTTCTGGAATTCCAGGTGTTTTGGTTTTTTTAATTGTAATTTTATCCTTGTAATACCAATGTGACAGTGAAAACCATATTCAGGTAGTACATAAAGCTTGAATGGAAATAAACAGATCCTTTCACATTTTCAGATAGATTCAGGGGATGAAATGTTGTTCAGCTGATAAAATATTAGATAGAAATTGAAGGAGAGTTTTATCATATGTTTTTTACCTCAGTTGTATTTTTAATTATGAAAGAGCTGCAATATAGATTTATTAAGGGAATGAGCAGACCTTCTATGTCATTTATGTTTCCTTTGAGGTGTATGAAAACACAAGACTGGTATTAGGTAGGGTAACAGTGGTAAGAGCTTTTTGTATCATTTCCATCTCTTTGATTTTTTTCTTTGTGTCAAATCTTAGTTGGAAGGGAAGCAAAACCTTGCATGACTTGGTTGGTGCTTTGCTCTTGGGTCTTAGGTTTGGTGCTTGATGTGAGCTTGTTAGTTGGACATGCTAATAGACAGTTTAGATGGACAATTTTCTCTAAAGGACGCCTTAGTGCAGGATGCTGGGATCTCTAAAATTAACTTGGTGAAAGTACCTCTCTCCAGTGACTGCATAGAAAGGTCAGAAGGATTAATGTCCCAGTTTGGGCACTGAGGAGAAGTGGCCAAAGTTGGAGTTGGGTGATGTGCCTGCCTTTTTTAGAGCAGACTCATCTTTTCTTTTTTTTTTTTTTTTTTTTTTTTTAGTAATACCTGGAAACCTGAAGCTATCATGGACCCTCTAATGCCGTCCACAATACACGGCATGAGGCAATGCCTCAGTGTTAGAGTTTACACAGGTAGAACTTCGGTACCTGGTGTCTATGTTTCCAGGCACCTGAGGCCGACTGAACTGAAAAAGAAAACAAAGGTTGTGAAAGATCTGAAAGCAAGATAGAAACAAAAAAAATAAGCTACAGACATGTTCAGGTAGTGGTGGAGACAAGRTAAGAATTCAAATCTTAGGAGTGAAAACCAGAGCATTTCCCTGGGCCATGCTCCTGTTGCAAGTTATTTTATTGCCTTTGTAGCTGTTCAGGCCCATTGTGCATAGCAGCATAACAATGAACACTACTCTTATACCTTCAGAACTGTGAATTAATTTTGAGCAATAAACTTGGTCTAGATCCTTGCATACTTTTAGCTGTGAACAATGCGTCTGGGTATACAGCAGTGACCCAAACCAAACCGAGGGTGTTCCCGGAACTGTGTTTTCAGGATGCTTTTTGGCTAAGTGTCTGATGAAAAGCATAGATTAAAGTGTTCTTTCATTGCAATTAGCAGGAACTTTTTCAGTTTCATTAATCAGCCTTGGAGACCACAGGATTCACATTCTGTGTATACAAATATAAATGTAAAAGTGAGTCCAGTTTCTGGTCTGTTTTGCGGATGTTAATCCCATAGTTACTCTAGAGTAACTGAGTGCAAACTGGCCCATATTATTTACTGAGTAGATGTGAATGATGAGTTTAGAAATATTGCACTTTACTTTCTTGCTCTGCATTTATCATCTTTTTAAAACAACATCGTATACCAAATAGGTGCCAGTGATTTGCCATGTAAGTAGTTATGTAGACACATCACAGAAATCCTAATTAGATTCCATTAAAAAATACTGATTACATACAGTGGCTTATGTAAAGGCTTCTTAATAAAATAGTTGTTTTTTTTTAAGTAACAAAAGCAATTAGATTCTGTAATGGATTAATCACTTGTCAATTACCGCGTTTCAAAATGAAACACATTCTAACAAATAAGAGACCTAAAAAAATCTTAAGGTGGTAGCATGGCACTATGTATATTCATTAAAGATTCCTTTATTGCATACATCAGTGTATATTTGAAAACAGATACAGCCATTGTATAGAAATTAAATCAAAACAATTGTGGTCTGAAAAATATGCATAAAATTTCAATGAGGTACAAATGTCAAGGCCAAATGATAAACTTCTTATTTAAAATGGAAATACTCATAGAGATTTTACTATATCATGAATTTCTATTTGATTGCTGAAAACAAGAATTCAGATGAAATAAACCAACTTAAACATTACATCTACCAAGGAATTTTTCACGCCTTTTCTTCAGGTCATATTTTATTTGTAAGGGATTTTTTTTCATTTATCAGTGATACGATGTCTTGCAAAAAAAGGTGAGTCTTAAAAACAAAGAGGGATCATAAAATGATGTGTGTATCCGCAATGTATGAATTGTCCCTAACTTTATAGAATACATTGCATTTTAATTCTCCACCAAATTTCTTTATATCACGATATCACGAGTTCTTTGTTGCTTTACTAGGCTATCTCTGGTTTATTGCATTATATAGATAGAATTGTTTTGACCATCTTTTAATTTTTAAGCATGAGATTTGTCACTTCATATAACAATTTGAATTTATAAATGCCTTAGAGTTTAGCATTGCTGTTTTGATTAGAAAAAACCAAACATGTTCCCTTGTATTGCCTTGGCATTATATACTGTATTTTAGTCTATGTTTTCTAACAGAGCAAGTGAAATAATTCAGGCTCCCAAACTTTGAAATTAAAAGGCTCAAATGTCTCTCTGTTATTAGAAAATTATTGAATCTCTGTGCCTTGTTGTGCCATATTTCTTATTCAAATTTTTTCATTTCGTATACCTTTTCACCCACCAGTTTGATTGCCATGGCTGCAGTCGTGGGTGAATAATTGCCTGTCTTCACAGGAGCATGTTCTGGAGCTAAAGTCGAGTGCTTGCTTCCTGATGTATGCCTCATTTGGATTCTGCCGACAGCCTAGGGGCTGTATTATTCATGCCTTGACAGATAGCACTCACTAAAAGCATTGGAACAGGGCCAGGTACTGGCAGAGAGATAGTGGAGCATTGCAACTCGCAACTGAGAGGAGCATCTATAATACAAAAAAGAGAAATCCTCATACCTTCCTTTTACTGGTCTCACTTTGATGGAGAATTCATTTGCATCAAAATAAAATACCCTAAAAATAAATACATTTTTTCTAAACCACGCTTGAAAGTTTAACACAATTTTCCACATTTAATTGCAAAGCTGATTTTAATTAGTAAGGCCCTGCATGTGAAAAATGAAGATTCACTTGGGTGAGTGTAACACATTGCAGTGTCTGCTGAATGCTCTAATTAATGTATGGCTGCCGTACAACAGGGTGCACTGTGGGATATTTATGAAAAATTCTGTGCACGCAGCCAGTCTATCTGTATTTTAGTTCTTGAATCACAAGAATAAATAACTTTTCCCCCTTTATTCTTTATGAGACATCATTGTGCATGCCATCACCCTATCCATAAACTTTATGGCATGCCTGTCCTTTCTACTATTTGTCAAAGATATTATAAATCAGAAGCCAGGACATACATATTTTAACATTAATTTGATAGCGGAGCATGGTTGCACGCTGTGCAGAACCAGAGGTCCACTGATGCTTTTGTGTTAAAGCCTAACCATAGAACAGTGAGGTCCTTATTGTTGCTTGCTTTCATGATACTGTGAAAAATCCCACAGGATGCTGGAAGTATAGAGGAATGTATATTCCTTTATCTCTCAGCTGATAGTCAACCTTTATTATAGTGTTAAATAATGATTAAATGATTCACTGGGTATTTACCTGAGGAAATACTCTGACAGTGCCTGTGAAATTTAATTATATTTTATTTAACAGCATATTTGCTAAAGACTTTGGTAAGTTGTGGTAAATGCCAAGAATAATATTATAAATATATTTTATATGAAGTAATTCACCATTCAGTGTTTGTAAAAAATGTTAATAAGCAAAGCTTCATTGCTTTGTTAAATCCAGCTAAAGAGAAATAAGAAAGCAAGTAAATAAATAAAATAAGTGGAAGAGCATAGGGATTTGCAAACAGAACACTGCAAGCAATAAATAAATGTGCTGACAGAGAATCCATAATGTGTTAGAGGTCTATATTGGCTGCTGTCTGGATTCAGCAATATATCCTTTGTCTGATTGTTGATTAATGATTAGAAAGGTGCAAAGTTAGGTCTAAACCATCAAGCAAATATACACCAGCAATTGGTGTGTGGCTCTGCATGCTAGTGGCCATCATGGAGAGGTGACTACACAAAGGAAGCACAGTTCAATTACTCCTACCACCATCTGGATGAGGAATAGCTATTTCAGTGGCAGCAAGTTGCAGGACCTGCAAGTACCAAGAGTACTAGCCTTATAAAGGCAGAGGAAAGAAAGTAAATCAGAGGCAGGAGCATGGAGAGTGCTGACCTAACAGCGCAGCCGCAGAAAACAGCAGATTTAGGATGTGCTTTCTGCAGTGGGTCTCCCGGCAGTTGCTGAAATGATATGCTCATTTTCTTTCAAATGAAAGCTACTGAGCATATTTCTCATGTAGCAGTCCACTTGCAGCCACAGAGTTGTCTGTGGAAGGATCTGTCTGGAGATGTTCCTGTCAGCCACAAAATAAATGAAGACCATGCAGAAAGCATGGCAAAGAAAATTTAAAAAAAAGCGGAAAAAAAAAAGAAGAACAAAGCATCCAGTAATAGTGGGGAGATAATTTCCCCAACAAGAAGTAGCTATACACATTTTTCATTTGCCTATGGGAAATTTATTTGGTTGGCCTAGTAGTTTTGCTGAGAACATTGTATTCTCTTAGGAGAGAAAGAAATCATTTGGGGTTGAATAATTTGTGCTTTTCATAATGGAAAAGAGAATCGACAGAGTTGGTTCACACATGATGGGCAAGACATTTCATCTCACTATGCCTCTGTTTCCCCATTTGTAAACAGCAAGAAAATTTTAGGCATCTTACGGTGTAAAGACAGAAGCATGTATGGGGGATTATTACAAACATAGGGCCCAAAACTCTGGCTCTGATGTTTATCTGATATTTAAATAAAGATCCATTGACTTGATATTCAATTGACATTGACATGAATTGACATTGAATTGACATGGTGTCAGAGGAAGTCTAACCTTACAATTCGGTGCTTTTTGGATCAAAACATTTTTTTTGATCCTGAAGCAAAATTAACTGATTTGTAATGATAAGACAATTTTACATTTAGAGTCTAGTCTAGTTTCCCTACTTCATAATTTGTGAATTATTTCTACAATATTTCTGCAAAAATATTGATTCTGAGGTTTAAAAAGCTGAAGGTATTTAAAAAATCTGTTTATTAATGTGTATGTTAGGGAAAATACCGTCACGGTTATTAGCCTTAGACTAAACCAGAAAAGCCACAAGCAATGTTGTGCACTGAGTTTAGGGTACTGTGGAGCTGCCTACATCCTCCTTGCAGCAGTTCTGAGCAGCAGCATAGCTACTGTGTGTTGAAAAATGGCCTGTGCATTGGAGCATCCTAAGTCAGAACTTTAGAGACAGGAGAATTTACTGGTGCATACTGGCAGGTGGATGGACAGGGAACCCCATTTTATTCCTTGTTCCAGTGTCCACACCAACACATGATAACAGATGACTTTGAAAAAATTCTCTCTGTGGGTGGCACCCATGCTAGCAGACGAACGTTGCTCTCCTCTTTTTTTCTCTGCCTCAGTGAAAACGATCTAACTCTAGTAGAATCATCAATAGGGGGCAGGAAAAATCATATATGTAATAAATAAATAAAATTATAGTTAGCTTTTCTTTCAAATATTCATAATTTATGAGATCAAGCACCCCAGGTATTAACTCGGCTAGCAAAAGAATATAAAGAAAATAAGAAATCAACTCAAATATGAAGGAGGCCTAAAAATACRCTATGATGTGTCTTTAAAGACTTCTATTGAGGTTTTTCAATAAGTTGAGACAGCCCTTTCAAAAGCATCACTTCTTATTAGTGGTTGATGTGGAGTACTGCTTCTAGTGCTGTCAGCTCAGGACAGGGAAGGGAGAGGTAGTCCTGAGCCTCTTTGATGGCAATAATAAATCCAAATAAATACATCCACGGTACAGAATTAAAAATGCTCAGGGGAGAGATAGCTCCTGAAGACATCCTCAGAACGCTACAGCCTAGGACACTGTAAACAGTGATAACTTTAACCAGGTGGGTGGACCTAAGCAGTTTGTTTTCTGGTATTCACCTGAATCACCTTCCCAAGAAAATCTTGAAGCTTGCTGGTGACATGAAAAGGGATTGCAGAACCTAATGTCCTTTTGTTTTTTGCAAGAACTAGCAGTGCCACACTCTAAGTATTCATGGAAGAATGGAGAAGGGGTATAATGCCCAAGAAAATATATTCCTGTGATTGAAGTTAGGCCTATGTCTCCAATCCATGAATGATGATAAAATTTGTAATACTATAAAGTATACTGAGACAGGACAGGATATGATTGGCTTTAAATGCCAATAACGGTCATTTAAAAGAAAGCTTTTTTGTCTTCAATTCCCTGGGACTGGGACAGGATTCTCTACTATCAAATACTTTATTGAAAGTGGTGAGCAGGCCACTGAATTGGATGCACAAGTAGTGGATGAATGCTTTCTATTCAGCTGATCCTCATGAAAGAAATTCACCAAAGGTATGCACCTGCTACTGTTTTTCACCCTCCTAATGTCTTCAGGAGAAAATCTTACCTGTACTTGGTGGATGGGGCACAGGTGTTCAGAAAAAAGGCTAGAGCTAAAAGCTGGCATGCATTCAACTTCTGCCTAAAGTGCAAAGGATGGACCCTCATCAATGCTCTCCTGCTCTGTGTCTAACTCTGAAGTCACATTAGAACTATACTTTTAACATTAAGCTTGTCCAAATTGAGAGTCATAGAATTGTTAAGGTTGGAAAAAGACCTTTGAGCTCATTGAATAGAATCATTAACCCAGCAATGCCAAGTCTATCACTAGACCATGTCCCCAAGTGCCACACTGACACATCTTTTAAATACCCATGGGGATGGTGACTCAAACACTTCCCTGGGCAGCCTATTCCAATGCTTGATAGTCTTTTCAGTAAAGAAATTTTTCCTAATATCCAACCTTAAACTCCCCTGGCACAATTTAAAGCTGCTCCCTCTCATCCTAGCACTTGTTTCTTAGGAGAAGAGACCAACCCCCACATGCCTAAAACCTCCTTTCAGGTAGTAGTAGAGAGCAATAAGGTCTGCCTTCAGCCTCCTTCTCTCCAGCCTATGCAAGCCCAGTTCCCTCAGCAGCTCCTCATCAGACCTGTGAAAACATTTATCTGGGCACCTTGATGCCATACTAAGTGTGTAGCATTGGTATGTCTTTAATCTCTCATCTGCTTATTTCAGTCTAGCAAGTGCTTTTTAAAGTCCTCCAATTTGTGATCCATACAAACATGGCACTCTCCCACTGTTTTCTTCTTTGTCAGTAGGCATTACGACTCCATCTGGAGTTGGTTGGAGATGGTTTTTCCCATCTTCTGGAAACTTGCGTTGAAGAAGTTAAGATGTCAGGATGCTTGTATTCTTTTTTTCTTTGTCTGTTCTTTTACGGACAATAATATATTCAAAAGGTGGAGGGAAGGATATGGTTTTGTAACTCTGAGCAGTCAGTTGCAGACAGAAGAAACCCATTTTCAGTCCCAGCATTAGCACTTCGTATAGGAGACAGTAATTTTAGAGAGGAATTGAATGAATCCTTCACTGATAGTAAAGAACGTGTAAATATTTTGGTTTGCATGAAGTATTAGAGAAGTGGGCACTCTCGGCCTAGATTATTATGAAATCTCATGAGCAAGCAGTCTTCTGAGAGGTGTTAAATGAAGCTTCAGTTACCCCTAGCGAAAGAGGATATTAAACACAAATTGCTCACATATTTCTGTATGTTCTAGATTAGATAATGGCTAAGGCTGGGTTTGTAATTTCTCCTCTGGCCATCTCCAAGTCAAACGACTGAATTATCTCTGTTTCTGTGAGAAAAAAGGAAGACTTAAGTGATTAATTCCAGGAGTGGAAATCCCCCACTACAGAAAATACCTTCCACCAGCCTGGATTACAGTGTCTAAATTCTACTGTGTGTTAAGTGCCTACATGTCCCTAGGTATTAGAAGAGGAGCAAACATACCTCACTTGGATGTCAGAATTTCACTGTGCAGCTATGCATAGAAACAGAGCTGTAATGCTTTTGCTCCCTTGATAAACCAGCAGTTCGTGACTCTGCTACCCCACAAGAAATTTGCATCACTGTCAGAAGTTGTCATGCCTCTGAATTCTACTCCAGTACCTTTTGCTTTAGACCATCCTTTTTATCTCAAAAGCTTATTTTTACAAAGATTAGCAAATAATTTCTTATTATTTAGTATTTGCAAAAAAAGGGAAAAAAATGAACTAGAATTGCTTACATTTAATGTAGCTCTTGCTTGGGCATGGTTACTTCTAGAATGATGAATGAGGATTAATGGTTTGTTGGTTCTTAGTAACCATATGTACCACTTCAGGAGAAGGGGACAAGCAAACTGTCATCTCAAACAAGAGGATATGTCATACATCATGACATATGTGATTAATTTTCTCTGACACAAGTCTTCTAGATGTTTGCAGTCGGTAGCCACCAAACAAAAACACCTGGTTTTGACACTTGTTTCTCAGAAAATTCTCTGGATATTCCATACTTTGTGAAAGGAAGTAGAAGATACAAAGCCCCATTTAGATGGATGGCTGCTTTGCAGCCAATTTACTATGGTAACTGTATTTTATGCCCATAAAGCTTTTTCAGCTGTTAATTTAAAAATGTTTCACAAATGTAACTCAGTAGCCTAAGTCCGTTTTGCAGTGGTAAGTACTTGCTTTCAAATGACACCAAAGGTCATATTGCTTACAATGTTGTAATACATTCATAATATCACATTGACTCACAAGGCTGGTTGTAGCAACTTTTTACCAGCACACATTTATAGGGCACAGGAGTTCGGGATGGAAAAAAAAATAATAGTTTGTTTTTCTGTCTGAAAATGTAGGAATAATTCTGACAGAATGTAATTGCATGACTTTATGTTGGTCGGGGCTTTGGAATTAACATTTCTAGTTCTTAAAACACAGACACTTAGCTCTTCTTTTTAATTCCATGTGACATAAGGAATTACCAGCTTTACGGTTTTTCTGTCCCTTCCACAATGGCAAATTTGTTTCAGTGCTTCTGGCAAGGCAAGTGTACTACTTTCTGAGTCGTAGTACTGTCTCTGCAGCACCTAGGTGTTCCTTGGGAATACTGACATTGTTGGAACTGACATGGCCTGGCTTTGCCTGGCTTGTGAGACCTAAAGAGATCACAGAGAAGGATGGACTCAGAAACTGAGTTAGAGTTATAAAACAAATAGCATTTGAGAAAGAATGCAAATAAATTCTGAATACTGTGTTAACTTCAAACCTTACCAGTCTAGCTTGCTGCTTCCAGCTATGTTATTAGAAGGATGTAGGAGGAAGGATTGAACAGTTAAAATGGCATTGACTAAAAGTGGAACCACTTACTTAAAATGTCGGCATTTAATCAAAACTATAAAACAGAGAAAACATTTAGCTTTTTCTGTCTACTATAATGTTGATTGTTCTTTAAAAATTACAGCAGTCAGTCAGATTTAGAAATCAGAGTCTAGTGGACGACTTGGTAGAACCACAACGGAACTGTCATGGTTAGTTTAGATTTGTTAGAAGCAACTTTTTTGGTATTTTTTATGTATACTATGGGTTAAACTGATCTCTTGTGTAAGCAGGAATAGAATTTCATCCCTCTTACACCGGGGCACTTTGTAGCATTTTGTAATGATGTTGCTCTAGAACTCTGTAAAATAACACCAATTCACAGAAAGACGAAAGTGTGTTGGCTGGTCTGAAAAATGAGGCTAATGAGATGATACCAACATCCCTATTTTTAAAACAAAAAGGAAATTTAGAATCATCTGGTGAAGAGTCAGGAACGATTTCCCTACTGGCTACATTGCAATATAACTTTGCATGATATCAGATAATTTGAAGTGACGTCATACCTATGCAGCTTTTCATCCCTGCCTTCAAAACCTTCCAGGTATTTTCAACAGAAAATGTCATCTTACACCTGGCCTACCTGCTGTTTAATACATTTCCACCATTAAATTTCAACATCTGTGATTTTCACTAGAAGCATTTCACAACATGTAAATCAGAAAATAAGCACAAACTTCTAGAGCACAATTACAAATAGACCTTTGGTACTGAAATTGAAGACAAGGATCCACAAAAATACTACCAAGTCTGTAGTTGACCAAACTTGTAATAGAAAACCTATTTGTGTATTTCTGGAAGTGCTGCCAGCTTACGTAAGCTGTGCTGCTCAGGACTTCCTACCTGCCAGAATGCTTGAGATTTGCAGGCTACAGGTATTTACACCAGCATCCTCTGATCCGGAAGGCACAGCAGGTATTCTCTGCTCACACTAACATGCAGGCACCTCATTTCTACAGACAGCATAGCAGTGACATCCCCTTTCACTGAAAAAATTCGTGGTAGTCGTGCATCTTGGACCAGCAATGTCACTTAGAAAGTAACATAGTGCTTCAGTTTCTCCACTGGTCTTAGGTGCAAACATCATGTTAATTCCCAAGCCAGAGCCATACCAAAATGATGACAGATGAAGACTGGCAAGGATGAGGCAGCCTTCTGTCCTGGCTGTTAAAGTCAGGCTTTTGAACAGAAGGAAGTGCACGGTTTTTTACAGAGAACAAAGAGAGAGAGAAGTTAGTCTGATGATTAAAGGACTCCTCTAGAGGAACCATATTTGAAGCCATAACAGGTTGTTTGGGTAAAAACAAAAAAGACCCCACCAACTTCCCCCCTGCCCCAAAAAGATCCCCCCCCAGTAAAAAAAGGGTGTTCCATTTGCTAGACAATTTTTTCAACCTCGTTTAAATTATTAAATTGTTGTTAAAAAGAAAAAAGTCAGCTAACAGTAATACACCACCTGTATCAAAACAGAAGGTAATAAAGTAGCCATCCATACTACAGGCATGACTTTTGTACCTGCATCAGAAAGTGCCTTTTTTGGACTATGAGTCAGATTTTCAAGATTATGCCTAAATCAGAGCTGCAAGTAGATGCAGATGTCAAGAAGAGAAAAGTAATTTTGGAAACATTCTCTTCATGATACTTCATATTTCTTAACGTGGATACAGCACATGCTTGCTCTCATGACTCCCAGGCTTATATGCCTACATATTACCAGTGGGGAATTTATTATCTAAGGAATTTAGCTAAATTGAAGTCCTTCAAAGTTAGGTGTGATGTCATGTGTTGTTGCCACAACTATTATCGTGATAGATCCCCAAATATAAAAGGACCATCTTTAAAAGTAACTAACACATTGCTAACCAATTTTCAACGAGACATAAGTGCTAAGCATCAAATACCTCAAACTATTAAAAAAATTTAAAGTAGCCTTTGAAGTGGCATACACTTTTTAAAAAGTTGCCTTTCATCTTTTAAAACTGAAGAATCTTTTCCTCCTCTTGCCGTCTTCCTGTTACACATTTCTACTTTCAGCCATTTCCCAATTTTAGTCTTTGGTCCTTAGACAGAACATAATTCTGGACCTTTTGCTATTCAGTCTTGGTGCCTTTGCTGTCTATGAATCTTTAAAACCGAACATCTGAAATTCAGAGAGGGATAACTGCCACATTTCTCTTAAAAATCTAGCCATAGGAGGTATATTGGCAGCAGATTTTCAATGGAAACCGCCATTTCCACCCACAGCCCAGCTGCCACATTGCAACCGTGCTGTGTGGGGCTTCCACTCTCTTGGGAGGCTATTTTCATTTTCCTTCAGAGATTCTTCTACAGTCTTATGGAACTCACTGTCAGCTATAAAAAGCAACATTAYATGCCATAGTATTTTTTTTTTAGTTGTGATATGACTCAAGTTGAAGCCTTCTTATTCTAGACTAGAATGTGATGGAATTCAGTTCGACTTTTTTGTTTGGGTTTTTTTTTACCTGATCAGACATCTTTCCTTTCCTCAGATATATCAAAAAAGGCCAGATTAAGGCAAAGCCATTTAAACATCTGGCTTTTGAAGTCATGTGATTAACCTAGGAGGTAAGCTTTCATTTTTAGACTAGAGTATTTCTAATTCTCCTAATAATGAAAAAAAAGGTGAAAGAAATCAACTGAACATGAGATATAGATTTGTCCTTTGAGTCTGCCAGCAGATTGTACCAATTTCTTTATGACAGGTAAGTTTGTAACTTAGTGGAAATACTACCTGCAAAACTCCCTAATATGACAGCAAAGCAACTTCTGTGTGCTGCAGAAGGATACTAGTTCAGTGGATTATTATCACAAACAAATATATGCCTTTCAGGGTGTAAGTCATGGCAGGGGGCAGAGGTTCTCGATCCTTTAACAACTAGAATTTAGAATATTTCACACTTGAATGACTCCTAACCAACCGTGCAAGACAAAGAGTGGTATCCTGTGGCTTATGCTGGAGGTGAGACTAAGGTACATAAGGACTGAAGTGTTTGCAGCTTGTACTACTTTGCTTTTGTAATTTTTTCCTGTAATTTCAGATGTTTACTCCTGACAGCCTTGTGTTAGAAGGCTGTTCCACACTATTATTCCTTTCCATTGGTTAGCCAATTCCTTTCCATTCTGTAGCCATTAGCTCTTTTGGTCAAGTAAGAATCTTATTGCTATAGTTACAGAAAAGTTGGTGTATCGTATTTCTTAATTCTGAGCCATATATCTTTCTTAGTTAAAAATAAGTTGCGAGTCAGTGCTATTGTGTATCTATGCAGAGATAATGAGAAGAGTATTTATGATAGGAATCAGTAGCTGATAGTGTCACTATACTAGCCCTACATTAAAGATGTGATAAAATGACAGTGTACTCTCAGTACTTAAGTACATGCTAGAATGATAGTTTGACCTGTTGTGTTGTCCATCAAGTCTATGTCTAAGGGTGTTGATTCTACTAATAAGTATCTAGCCATGTTATTAAATGATTGACAGTATAACTACATGAACTGCCTTTGATTTCCAACAGTTTATTTCCCTTGGTTTTTGAATGCTTGAACTTAGCGTGCTGAATTGCTTGAAAGAAATCCCATTTAAAATATTGGAATAGAAAGATTTCATATCATGTTCAAGGCTCAAACATTGTGGCTATGCAAAAATCGTTTGTAACTGATGCACTCTTGTAGCATATTCTGACCCTTGCAAATTGGGTGATTGTGAACTTTTCCATTTTATGATATGATGTTATCATGAAAAATAAATAAACTGGAATTTGCCCTTCCCTCTACCTATAAACAGAGTTGTCATTACCACTGAGATTGAAAACACAGGATACACACAAATCTGGACATCTTGGCGGGTCTAGATGATGCTTTTATTCAACTCAGTATAACCAAACTTCTTTTYGTCTGTATGTAGAAAAATAGAGTGTTTTCTTTCCTAAAGTTTTTCTTCAAGTTTAGATTATTTTTTTAAATAAATGTGGACCTCAAGATTTTGATTTAGTGCAGAAGTCAGTGTTTTTTAAGTTAGTGCAGAAATGGTCACTAGCTTTGCATGTTCCTATTTTTATGTGTCTGGGTTACATATAAATCAACATCAAAGTGCGCAGAATCAATAGCCACTTAGCAAAACTTGATTATATGCATTTCATCTAATGAACCAATATGACTCATTAAACCTGTGCTCTTTGCACTATCCTGCACTCTTTGATCAGCCCCTGTATTCAAGGATCTTAAAACAACACATTATCAATTGTGTCTTCCAGCTCTTGAACACACAGTTAAGTTGGGTATTTGCCATCCTAAGATTAGAGAGCAACTTCAGCATTTGTCTGACATTGGATCATACAGGTAGTCTTGAAAAGATAGTGAACATACAGGAAGGAGAATTATTCATGTTAAGTGATAGAGCAGCTGTGGAAAGGGGAGAAACAGGGTTTTGGGTTTCTCATTAGGAAAGTATTATGGTATGTTGTTTTAAATTCTATTAATTGTCTTTTTTGAGTCTGGACAGACAATTAAAAAGAAAAAAAAAGAGAGAGAAAAAGTCTTGGACTTGTCTCACTTTTAACAGATTCTTAAGTAGTAAAAATACAAGTTAGTCACCAACACCTCCCTTTGTTGTCAGTAGGCAAAGTGTCTTAAGAAAGGTAAGATGAATAGCCTCCCAGGAGGTTCCTGTTTCTCTGCGCTGAGTTGTGAAGGGAGCTTAACATGACATGTATAGGCTTAGGTTTTAGAAGCCTAGAGGTAGATGAGAGATGAACCCCGTCAATGACATCATAAGTCACAGGGCAATCAGATATTATATTGATTTATTTATATAAATACTTCTGAATAATCTACAACTGCAGGGCATGTACTTTGCTAGCCTATGCTGCCACGTAACTTTTTAGTCTCATGGTGTGTTACATATATTTTTTATATATTGCTTTAAATGAGCCCTCTATGGCTGAGAGTTTTCCTGTGTATTTGTACAACATGTAGAAATACATTACTGTGCCTCATTTTTCTTCACTGAACAGCAATTGTATTTAACCAATTAAATACACTTGTTGTTTGAATGGGTTAGTTATTGCAAAACTTAAAGCTTCCTTTTAGTTGTCATGTCCCAAGAGCAGAAGCTTTCGTGATGGGTGAAATGATCTCACCAGCCAGAGGGCAAGTTAATTTGTCAGTGTTTCTCACAGGGTTGAGTTACACCAGCTTGGAGTCTTAGTGAACTGGCGTGAAAACATGCTTCAACACGATGTATAGGATCCAATGAAATAAAAGATCTCCTCTTTGACTTAACTTATTGTGACTGTATTATCTACATCAAAGCAATTTTACTTTATTTTGTTTAAAAATACATATTTCAATATTTGAATTTCTAAAAGAAAAATACTTGCGTGTTGAGCTGCATCATTTACTTCTGGCACATCATTCTATCTCATACCATTTGTTGCTCCTAACTCCTTTTCGCAATGCTGGTTTTTGGACCCTAGTTTTTCTTTAAGGTTCATTTAGTTAAATATTGCTATACACGGGTAGATCTGCAGTATGTTCATGGCTATTCATGTGTTTAAAAAGGCTCTGAGGTGCAAAAGGGTAGAGTTGGCTTTTAAAACTCTGTGAAGAAAGTATCACAGCTTCTTCCTCTGCCTTTTGAGATCCAGCGTGCTTCTGGGCACTTCTGTAATTTTTCTTACTGTTCCATAATGTGGAACAGTAAATATTTGCAACTCCAGAAGGAAAAGCGCATTGAATGTTCTACATTTCACTCATTCCTGTCACTGAATCTTGTATCTATTAAGGTAAATTAATAGTTTTCACTGAACTGAAGTACTATCGTATACATACCTAATTTGAAAAGTTGACAAGGTTCTATTTGTTAGAAATAAATGAAGTAAAGATGGTGTGTTTTGACACTGTTGACATAAAAGCACTTCCTGCTTATAAGAATCTGATTATTTACCCAAAGGAAAAAGCTCATGAGAAAGTCTGAAATACAGAAAAACTGTAGAGATCAGTTTATTGTATTTTAAAAGATATTTGTTGATTTTAATTATAATTTAAATAGATAAAAGCATATTAATTTGGGACACTTTTACAAAAATATTTAAGCATGTAAAACATGAATGGGAACCTAGATTTTCCAAAGCACTGACTCTGGATTAGTGGCTAACTCCAGCTGAGAAGATAGGGGTGAGGGCAGTCATTCTGTAAGTGGCCTTAGATGCTGCAGTGCTTGGCAGTGCAGTGGTTGCAAGAAGCATGACTGATTTTGGAACAGTATTCGATGCTCTGGCTCAGTTTCCATCAGGCTTCTGGAAAGCAGATTTGAGTAAGCTAGTCTTCTAGTTTGAAATTCATAGTACATAGGATGCTAGCACAGAAAATTTTAATCCATCTGGTTGGGAGCACCAAAACCAGTGTGTCCCAGCTCCATCTTCTAGGCTGCAATTAGCCATCTCTGTGAAATAAAAGCCCCAAAACTCCATGTCTTGCTTGCACTTTGACTTGTTGCTTTTCCCATTTTCTCTTGTATAACTTAGTGATTGGACTTTAACTTTCACAGCCTGGGAAGGTTTGACTCAACACCTCCCATATTCCAGAAGAGTATGCAGGCATTATGTGGGACTGTAGTGAGGTAGAAAAGATTCCTGACCAGTGTGATTTAGACAAGTAATTTGTAATTTCCCACAAGAAGTTTGGCTTTACCACCCTGCAAGTAGCACTGTCCACTGGGTTTGCTGCTCATTCCTGTAGCAATTCAGCACACTTAAAGCAGTGTTCAAATATGAGTGGAAAATCATCCTCAACTGAAGGAGTTTATTCTTGCAATTGAGTAAGCAAATCGCTAGGCTGGAGTTAATCTCTTTTTCTGAATTTATTATCATTCTTTCATTCCTATCAAGAGCTACTAGCTCTTCCTTACAATAGTGCATAATCTGCTGGGAAAGGCAGCTTACAGGAATGCAAGGAATTCAATCTGTAGGGTTTGCTGGAATCTAAATATATATTGTCTGGTCAATTTCTATCAATTGATAGTATCAGCCCTTTCAAGCTAATAGTCACTGCTTTGAGAGTGATTTAAAATGATGCAGTGTTATGCAAATTAATTAGAGTTGCTCATTCTTAAAAGGCTGGATTTGTTAGAGGACTTATCTGCTAAATGCCTGTTTTCTCAATACCCTAAAAGTCTTCATCTGGAGGTTTAGACTTGGAAGTTATCTAGTCCAAAAGAAAAATAATACTTAATGGTATCCAGTGGGACAAGTATAGGTGTCTTGGGGACTTTCTGCCTGAAGCCTTAAGCAGGTTCGTTTCCAAACATATTCTTCCTAATTTGCTATCTAAAACTGTATATGATAAAATTCCACCTCATGGCCACTTCAGATACTGAAGTGCTTAATTTAGAATTTCTGATAACCTCATTAGGTGTTTATATAGCAAATTTTTAGATCCTATTCTGTAATAAATATTTTAGTTTCTGTTAAATTAAATTCTCACATAAAAGAAAAAGAATGAGAACACTGTTACTGGGGGACATTTTTTAGTTTGAAAACAGGTTTTCATAAGATTTTTCAAAGTACTACTGAAGAAAAAAAAAATAAAGAAGAAGGTAACCATACTCCAAGAAAAAAATATTGTTCAGATTTAGAGCATAATATTGGCATTATCTTATTTTTCTTCACTTAGATCTTACAGCTTGAGGCATCTGAAATAATAGATTCAATAGGAAAGAGATACAAATAAAAAAGAATGCTGGTAAACATGGCACATAGGAATTACTTTATCTAAACTAGGTATTTAAAGTTGACTGATCCCTTAATAGTCATGTAATCTCCCTTTCTCATTTTCTCATTTTCCTCCAAGAGGAAAACTTCCTCCAGATATATGTGTCATGTCCCAGCTTTCATGTGTGAGTTGGCATATCGTGGAGGGAAAAATATTGATCTTCTAAATCTGATTTAGAAGATCACTTGTATTTCTCTGGTCCTATACTATGTATTTCTAAATATATGGGTTAATATTTATAGATTAGAAATAATAACCATACTAATTATGCTGGAAATTGTAATATATTGTTAATAAAATGTATTAAAAATCATTATATTTAACTCTGGACAAGAAATACGTATTTCCTGAACAATGCTCCTACCGAATGTATCAGTGAGTAACATCATAAAGTTTTTAATGGAGAAAAATTGCATGAGAGTTAAAAAAATACAATAAATCATCTTCTAACTAAGGAGTATAAAATCATATATTATTTCTTCAATTTCTTCAATTATTAATGTCTGTATGTCCTCTTGGAGCCTATCACTATGAAATTCAACAACATTCTTTCCACAAGAATTATTCATGACAGATTCCAAAAACCAGAGAGGACTGAGACGCACAGCAAAGCAGTGTAGAATATTCAGAAGGGTGTTTCAGGAAGCCCAAATATATACCCTGCTGAAAGCCAAGAGAGCTGAAGTGTGAGGAGAAAATCAGACAAACACAGCTGACCAGGGAAATACAGGGAGCAATGAAAGAATGGATAAAGGCAGACATGACACATAAATCAATGGGGTCATTGCTCTGAGAAGGGATAAACAAGTCTAAAAATAACCAAATAAGGGGATGATCACAGCAGCCAAAATTGAAAATGTAGAGAAAATTGCAGAAGCTATAAGGGCAAACGATAACAGCTTTCACAAATATATGAGGAACAAGAGGTCAGTGGGAGAGACTGTCATCTCTGTATGTGGCAAAGTCAGTGGCAGAGGCTGCTGGGAATCCAACACAGCCTTCCCCTTGGTGTGCTCGCTGGAGAGACCACAGGGAACATGCCAGAAACAGAGAGAAGTGTCCTGGAGGCAGAATCTGAAAAATTAATGAAACAAAGGATGAGAGCAGAGCAGGTTAAGAAAGAAAAAGAAGAAGATAGGGCAGCTTAACAGTAGGCATCAGGTCTGGTGGCCTGTTTCCCTTTCTGAAACAGATGCTGTGGGTTTTTTAACTCTTTCGGTCTATGAAGTCTACAGTACATGAGGTGTGTATATAAGCTATGTGAGGTATACAGTTGAAAGGCAGAAGGAAGCCAGTGCGAGACAGCATTGTAAAGGTTTTGTATGAAAAAATCATTGCAATGGTAGCTCTATAAAGTATAAATCCACGTACAGGCAAATTCAGGATTGTGGAATATCTGGTAAGAATTCATTAGGAAAGAGCTTTCAAAAGCTGAGTTGATGTTTACTGGTGATAGGATAAGGAGTAATGGATAGAAACTGAAAGAAGAGAAATTTAGGTTGGATGTTAGGAATAAATTCTTTGCTGGGAGATTGTCGAGATATTGAACAGGTTGCCCATGGAGTTTGTGGATGCCCAATCCCGGAAGTGTTCAGGGCCAGGTTGGACAAGGCCTTGAGCAATCTGGTGTAGTGGAAGGTGTCCCTGTCTGCGGCAGAGGGGTTGGAATAGATAATCTTTAAGGTCCCTTCCAACCCAAACTATTCTGTGATTCTATGAACCAGCATAACCCATTTCCTTGGAAAAATTACATATTTCCAAGCCTTAGTGTTGGACCCAACCATTAAAATATACAAATATTTGTGTTTTGTAGTTGCTCTCAGTTTTAATTCTATGAACAAAGACACTACGAATAGATTCATAAAGTTATAAACTAAAGTCGGGTTCACAACTTTACTTGAATACCTGAATTGCAAATAGTTATTTAATGAGATTTATAAAAGCATCAAAGTCATCAGGCAACTAACTGGAATTGATTTCCATTGCCAGTTATGCACTTTCCACGGGGTCCTAAATTCAAGTAGTGCCTTATATTCTCACAAACTTTATAAAATATTGTATAGAAAACCAAAAAGCTATGAAAAAATATTAAAGATGGCACAAAATGGCAGTGACAGTTTCTTTCCACCTTTGACCAATAATTTGTATCTAAAAAGTCATGCAGTTCTTCTTAGTTGTCAAATACAAAAAATAACAACAGTTCAAACCAAAATAGATGTATTTGTCATTCCCCTGTCCTCTGCCTTGCTTTTCACACTTTTGGGAATTCCAAAAGAGATTGTTTTGGGGCATTACTAGATGAAAACTGTTACAAGTATTTAGTGTTCTTAGATGAAAACACATTCACAGAGGATGGAGTTAATGTGATAAAATGGCCAAGATTGGATGGGACTTTGAGCAGCCTGGTTCAGTCAAAGGTGTCCCTGCCCATGGCAGAGGTGTTGGAACGACATGATCTTTAAGGTCCATTCCAATCCAAACCATTCAATGATTCTACGAAAAATTTGAGTTTGCATGATTGCCAGTGGGGAAAAATTTTCACAGTTACACATCTATGGGTGCCTTTTTAATTCAGAGCTGCCCGAAGTGCCGTCTTTGCCTCTCACAACGTTCTAAGAAGGTTCTAATAAGAGGAAGAAAAGAAATCTGGGGATTTCTGGGGATAAGCCTACTCACATCTTTGAAAATAAAGATCAAGATTTTGAGAAAATATAATTTAACAAATTGAAGAAGCTATAGTGAGAGTAGTATGCGTCCCAAAGAGAAGGAACAGAAACCAAGAAAGCAAGACACATCTATTCAGTAAATGTTAATCTGTCTGCTTAAATCATATTGACGTGATATGCAAGTTTCTAAAATCTGCCTGAGCCCCAGGACATGACCCACTCTTTTTTTTCCAGGATGCAACCTCTGTTAGACACCTAAATGAAACAGGTTCCTCCCTAATTATCTAGCCATTTCCCTTGGCACAACACACACTCTGAAATTCCAGTTCTGAGGAAAAGTTCATCTGCCTTCTTTCAGAGCTCCATGTAGACAGTTTAAGTAGGCAGCTACTGAAACCCCATAGCACCAGGGAAAGCACTGAAATAAACCTGGAGTAGTCAGAACTACGGCAAACAGTGCTTCTCTTCTGCCCCAGGTTTTATGCACTGTCCAGACTGATGGAGATTGAATTCATGTTTCTGCCGTGACTGTGATGATGTGGGATGTTTCCCATGGAAGTACACCCTACATTTCCTCTTGATTCTGGGCAGCTGGCTCCTGACCAAAAGGAGGACTCACAGGACAAGAGGCAGGACAGTCATTTGGCAATGAGCTGTAGTGGTGATCAAGGACAAGGATTTCTGCTATATCTTTAGGTTTTACTTTGAAGAGCCTTTCAATAGAAACAAATACAGTCCAAAGAGAAAACACCAGAAGCTTAGGGCTCCCTATTTTTCAGGTTTAGGACTCTTAAAAATTAGTAAAGATTTGGATTTTTGCTTGCCTGTTGGGTGTAGGAGTTTCTCGCTTCCAGGCGCACCAGAGCTCATCTTCAGTAAGAGGATGCTCTTCCACAGAATATGCCGCATGACCTGCTGGATGGAGCATGGCTCTGGAATTTAGAGGATGTAGATCCATTCCCCCTCTAGCCTGCACCAGTAGGCCTCAACTTTGATGTCCATGTCTGAAATCCATATCCCACTAGGACTACTATCCTACTCCCAAGTGAGATGCATTGGAGTCTGGCTAGATGGATTACTTAAAATTTATTCAGTATTTCTCTATAGTGTTCATGGAGACAGGTGTTTTTAGGTACGGCAGATTAGACTTTAAAGACAACTACTGTCCCCACAGAGAGACAGAGGTGCCTGTATTGCACAGAGAAGGTCTCCCATAGCAGGTTTTCCATGAATACCATCTTTTGTGACTCTGTTTGTTAGATATGTGTGTGCCAGGCAGACTGTGAACAAGTGGTTTGAAATTTAGGTAAGACAATACCTAAGTTAGGCACTTAAATAAAATGATTGGGTGATTAAATATGGTGAAGTCCCATATTTTTCAGTGATCTGTCAACAGAATATGAAGCATTATTAGACTGGAAGAAAATAAGAGATCCCTGGTGTATTGTAATTGGGATAAAGGGAGAGACAGTATAATGTAAAAGGGGAAGTTACTAGTAGATATGCAGAAAAGATTATAAAGAACAGTTTAAATGTCCCAAAACTAGTTAATCAAAGGAAGAAGAATAAAAAATGATATAGCTTGAGTAGTGTTTATAAACACACAATAAAAAAGTTCAAAGAGGAAGTTCTTTGGACAAAAGTAATGTGTGTGTGCAGTCACTGTGTGTAGAAGGTTATAGAGGTCACACAAGGGAGATCAGATTCAACAAACACATATTATATGACCTTTGAGAAACAGGTGGCTACTCTAGTAGAAGACCAGGACTCTGAAATACTGTTTATGTTACAATGCATTAAAATGCATTAAAATTTTCAGTAAGTGGTACTCCATTTTGAAAAGTCTGACTTCTTTCATTGACAAAGGATTTTGTTTATTATTTGATTTTTTCAATGTGAGAACATGCGCAACACTAGCCGTGAAAATTATTGGGGTTGGTTGTGTTGGGGAGCTTGCTTTCCCATTTATCGAGACTCGTAGAGTATAATGGAGAAAAACAGTGGAGAACTTAAGAGCAATTCATTATTTCATTATTATGTTATTATTTATAATAATAATAACATACAAAAACATTAAGAATATGATCATATTTTCATTATTTAAACAGCATTGAAATGTATCTTAACTGCACACAATCAAAACCTTACTGAATATTACAAAATTATGAAGTGTTGCTTTATTCCTGATTGTTGTACTGATAGCTACAGGTAGGACAAGATTGCTGGTTTTTTAACTATATTCATCTGCCTTAGAAAAGAGTGTAATATGTAGGAGAGAAAAAAGAGTGAGAAGGAAAACCACACATATGTATCACTTCTGAAACTGTTATGCTGTCATGTACGTGAGACATTTTCAGGCAAGTAATAGTCACTTGCATTTTCACAGTTTTTGTAAGTGTCCTCCCCCTTGGTCATTATTACCTAAGCAGCATTTTACTTTGAAAACATGCATTTGGAGAACAGCAACTAATCATGGTATAGAATTAGAAAATATGACTAAATGAAATCTGGAAGATAATGTAACAATTTGCATTTTTATTTTTGCACAGTGTTTATGGCTGTCCGTTGGCAAAAAAAAGAAAAACACAAGATAAGCAACCCCAAGAACCAGCCCCCAAAAGAAAACCCTTTGTGGTTAAAGCAGACAACTCTTCAGTAGATGAGTGCTATGAAACTGATGGAACAGAGGAAATGGATGAAAAGGAAGAGGAAGAAGAGGAAGAGGATGAAGAAGAGGAGGAATATTCTGATGATAATGAGGAGCAAGGTGATGAGGAGGAGGATGATGAGGAGATAGATCGAGAAGAAGAAGAGGATATTGAGGAGGAAGAAGAGGAGGATGAAGAGGAAGGTGAAGATGTGGAGGATGAAGAGGAGGAGGAAGAAGAGGAGGAAGAAGAGGAGGAGGAGGAGGAAGAACGTGGTAATAATCAGAGTATTAGTAAAAAGTAAACAATGTGTGTTTTCTGGGTTAATCTTCTAGTGTGGTGTGTAAGGATTTAGCTGTTCAGTTCTCATTAAAGCTAATGGAAGTCATGCAGTTAAATCTCTCTGCTCCACACTGAAAATATACCCCACTGTGTTCTCTTAACATTTATTTTAATAAGTCTGTCTTCCAAATATTTTTTAATACACCAGCACTCGCATTTCAAACAAGGAGGGTGGAGGTGTGTTTGTGCTAAAAATGTTTGCATAAAATGTAATCCTAGTAGTGGATTAATGCATGCAGTTACCAGGAGAATATTCACAAAGGTACAAGCAAAGCATCAGCTATAGCTGGTTGCCTGTACTGATCATTTGCAAGTGTATTTGCTAGATCTGCTTATAGAATGTCAACAATTGCCCACATAAATTCTGTTGCAAGTTTGCAGATAATTTTTGTGAGCAAAAATGGACCTCTTCCCTTCGAAAATTTTGCCCTACACTTCCCCCTACTTCAAGAAATTATTCAGAATTAATTACTATAATATACTTTGGTTCTTTTAGACTTGAATTCTGTGTACTTTAGTTGATTCTGTTAAAAATATAGCGAGTGACAGGTTTACATAGATAATGTCTTTCTAAAATTTTTATAATTTGGTTATCATGCCGTGGCGTAAATGCTGTTTAGACATACAGGTTACTGGTAGTAACCAAATTAATGGTTAGCAATGTGATTAGCCTATTCAACTTTCTCTTTTTTGGGGATATTGGACTTTATATAGTACTTTCAAAATATGTAATCACTATCCGTTTACTCCGTATGCTGATAACAGACATCATAATGCACTGGGGTGAAATGAAGGAATCATGCAAAAATTAATGAGCCATCTAAAAAGTATTTTGTTCCCATTTCCAGGGAACACGTTTTTGGTTGGGTAGATTCACCTTTCTAACCAATAAAAATATAAGAAAAGCTTTCAGCACTCCTCAGTTGGATTCCTCTTAGGAACCAGGTATGAAAGTTGTATGACTTTTGTTTCAGCATTCTGTAAGGTCAGATCTTAAATCTTGAAGAAAGACTTTGGAAGTACTCTTTCCATTTGGGCAAGATGGTGGCCAGCTGGGTGGCTATCAAGAGTTTTCTCAGMTATCTGTAGCATTTCCTCAATTGCCTGAATTTGCCACAAAGTTGGTAGAGAATAAATGCTCAGTCTTAAAAGTTGCGTGAGTTTGATGCAAGAGGAAAGCCATTTCCTTTTGCAGGGAACTCTGCTGTTTCAGAACCTGGAAGAGAAGCTATGTTAGATCAGGCTGTTGTGCAACTGCTGTTGCTCTCTTGATGAGCAAGCGCAGGATGTCCAGCAGTTTCTTTAACAAATAATGGTGACTTGGTGACTGAGTTTGTTGGTGCTTAGGTTATGGTGCAACTGGTGCTGTGATTTCAGCTGACATTCAAAACTTTGAATCTACACTATCAAAAATGATAAAAGGAGAAGAAAAAACCTAAAGCAAAACTCAAGAGCTCAAGAAAATTGCTTCTGGCAAGCCAGCAGGCTTGATACTCAGTTTATTTTTCTGTGATAATGAAACACAGTGGTTTACTTACTCCAACGCAGTTACACATGCAGTTAGTGGTCCTAATCAATGTGAAGAGGCTGACATTGCTTTTTGACTGCTTTCCTTTCGTATGTAGTAGGCTGTGGTTAAGAACTGCAAAAAATTTACAAAGGTACCTCTATTACCTGCTCTGCATATTACTTGAAATTAAAATTTATGTAGGTCAAGTATTTCTTAGGATCCCATGCTATTCCAGTAATAAAACAAATGCACAGTAATAAATAAATATATGTTCTATCTAAAAGATGAGTCATTAAGAAAAATTCTTCATAAAATTGGAAAAGCGATAATAGAATTTTATAAAAAAAGTATTTCCTGATCCTTTTGAGTATCAACATAGTAATCAGTATGCAACAGTCTCAGTTAGAGCAGAGATGATTTACAAGGAAGAGTTCCTAGCAATTAATGAGGAAGGTAGTATSGAGTTCCTTATGTCTGTGCTAAAGAGTGGAGAGTGATAGTTTGGTTTTGGTGAGGTCTAGAAACTAATCAATAAATCATATTTTTATTAATAGTGTATTTCTTATTGACTCCAGTAGGGATACAGATGTTTCACTTTATTATGCTTGTAGCATAAGCTGCATTGATGCAATTTGGACTATTGATTTTTCAGGGAAAAAAAGGTGCAAAATTAGGTGTTCTTAAACTACCTGGTCTGAATATGACTCTTGCCTCTATCTATTGACTGTATGGAAAATTAGGTCTGTCAGCTATGAATTTAGTTGTCTCAATCACTTGCTGCTCACAACAGTGCACACTACAGTATTGTAGCAAAGTGCCTTCTAAGTGACCTTAGCAGGAAGTCTGAATGTGTCTTAGTATTCCTATCCCTAGAAACAAAATGCAGAATTATCCACTGGTCACCAGGTTGCCTGCACAGTTCTCATAAAAGTTTCTGTTACTGGTGCTTTAGATGATAGCAGTTCAGAAAATTTCCACAAGAAGTTATAGTTTAGGTGGAAAAAACACTTAAAATTATAAGTATTGGTGACAGAAGAATTCCATCAACAAGTACAGGATAGCACTATAGAGGCAGAAATGGAGGAGAGGGGAAAGGGAGAAGTAGGAGGGGAAGGGTAAAATATTTTACTGTTTCCTAGGCCAAATTCAGTTTTCTGTCAGAAAAGGATAAATCCTTGGAAACTCAAGTATGTCACTGGTATGTCATTGCCCATACTTCTTTTGTTTAAAAGAATGTGAATTTTGGATGGGGTTCTCAGAGAATATAGATAATATACAGGTAATGTAGGTAAACTGTACTTATTGAAAATACTTGGGAATTTACTGAAACCATCACAGCCTTTTTGAAAATCACATCTTTGTAGCCTTGTCATTGATAAACTAAAGGACTTGTAGAACACTGATGTATCCTAACAGTCTCACAAATCTCAAAATACCAATTTAAATTTTAAAGGAAAAAAACCCAAACTTTTTTAGATGAGTCCCAAATTCTGTGCTTGTATTTCTGTACACAATCCTTTGAACCAAAATTCGTGTTTAAAACTCTCCATCAATGGCTAGCATATACTCTTTAAACGTCCATTAAATCTGAATCTCTTTGAAGAGTAGGTATCTGTCCCTTTATCTATGAAGAGACTTGAGAAGCCCTTATGTTCAACACAGCCACTAAAGGAAAGATGAATCTTTCTGATTTCCCTTATATCCCAGGAAAAAAAGGACAGATAGATGAGCTGTGTTACAATAACCTAACCTGTGCATTGAAATGCAAAAGGGAAGGAGTGAGAGTAAAGGCTGCTTTTGGAGCAACTGCTGAGAACCTTCGGATTAAAAAGTGAAGGGTGCATTTAATTCACAAAGCAAACCAAAGTACTTTCTTTGGAGATGTTCTCACTTCAGGTAGTTGGGTCCTAAAGACTGTTTCACAAAGCTTTTCCATTATAAAATGAAATCTCTCTTGCAGGAGCTCCCGGAAGAGATGTTCCAAGGAACCATTTAGTACATGTCACATTAAGACATTCAAAGTGCTTGTTCTCAGCGTATTTTGTAATCAGGGAAAGTAGGAGTTAGGTTGGATCTAGACCTAAGGAAATTTGATACATCATTCAAATCCATTTCACAGATGATGCTAGAAAAACCATTGCAGGTTCTTAACAGGTGAATTATGAGCCTTTTACATACTCACTTATATTTTCTATTGAACTCAAGGTATCTGGCATAACCAGTATACTAATATGTGGTACTGCACCTAATTTTTCAGGTGAAATATACTTCAAAAATAACTAAATAGCTGTGTAAACCACAGCTATATGCACTGTATATTCAAAGGAGATACAGTACAAGTTTTTTTAATAACAAAAACCAGCACATGGACATAGAGATAGATGTTCTAGCTGCTTTAATATTTCATAGAATCGTAGAATTGTTTAGGTTGGAAAAGACCTCTAAGATCATTGAATCCAACAGTATTTCTTTAAATTGTAGGATTGTTTTTAAAAATATCATAATATGTTTGTGTTTTTTCTTTCATTTGCATGAACTCAACACAGACAGACCCTCAAAATGTGAAATCCACTTATCAGGTCTATTAAGATTGTTAATGCCCTCTACTATCTTCCTGATCCCCTCAGCATTTGCTTCTGAAGCACTTGTGTCCTCTAAGCAAGAGGAGACGCGAACACCAATCTAAAAGATAAAAGAAGCCCATGTACTGAGGAAACTATGGTGGCACACAGCTTTCCAGCTGTGTGTGCTGCTGAAAACACTCCTTATAAAGATCTTGATAAAATGAAGACAACCTGTCTGTGTTAGCAAGGTTGTCTGTCAGCCTGCTGGCCACTAATCATATTCTTTTATTTAAACTGTTAGCAGGAAGGTGGTCATCTATTTGGTGACACAGTAGGTGTTCAGTTATAATCAGAGCAGAGAGCTACACTCACGTGTACCTCACAGACAAAACACCTAATGGAAGTAACTTATAGCTTTAAATTAAGAGGCCAGAAAGCATAATTTCACTGCTTAGGACAATGTATATGGAAAAAAATGTGGTTTTCAGGGCCAAAGAAGAGTAAACAAATACCTGATAGTTTCGTAAGGCAAAGCAGATCTAAATTCTTTGCTAATAAATTCTACTGCTGTATTGTACCTTGATAAAACAAGATACTCTGTGCTTAGGATGTCTCACCRATAACAATCTGAAGAACAGGAAAAACCTAGAGTTGCTGGTGGAAGACATTTATCCTGGCCATTGCATTGATTTCCTCTGCATAAGAAGTTGCCTTTGTGGTCTAGTTACCGAGTGCTCAAGCCTAGGAGTTGTTGGGTCAAGCCACAGCTTAAGAAGTTTTATTGATACTGAGATTAGCTCAGCTGGTTAGAGCATGATGCTAATAACACCAAGGTTGTGGGTTCAGTTCCTGTGGGTTCAATTCACTTAAGAGTTGGACTCGATGATCCTTGCAGTTCCCTTCCAACTCAGAATATTCTGTGATACCTTCTTTTTCCATTGAAGGTGCAAAAATGGATTACAGCATGTTCTGCTGTTTAGCTGTTTATATTTCATATGGAGAGATTCAGATTAAGCATTTTCACTGAAAATTTTTGTTGGAAATAATGCAATTAAAAGATTTGGAACTGGTAGTTCAGAGCTGGAAACCTCAAGGTTGTTGGAGTAGGGTGGGGAAACAGCTATCTGGTAAATACCCTCTGGATACTTCTAGTTCTTGTGGAAAAAGTTCAGATCTTTTTATTACCATTGTTATGTGTTTGTGGTTGGTTGGATGATTGCTTAATTATGACTCAAGTGTTAGCTTAGTAAATTTTGCTTTTTGCTGTGTTCCATGCTTAAGGTTTTTACTGTACATAGATAATATAATTTAAACTCATTAAACAGCATTATTTAAACATTATTTTTTAATTCACTGAAGTAAGATTGGGTCTGATACTGAGCTTGTTTGCATCAAGACAAATAAAGAATAGCTTTATGTCTATAGAGTTACATTTATGGAGTTGGTGTATTGCACGTGTCATCCTTAACTTTTCCTTCCTTTGAAGAACTGTTTTAAAGGACTTCCTTYTATGTGAATGTTTAACTCAGAAGCTCAGTAAATCTTCTGGGCTATGTCTAGAAACTTATATAGCCCTCTTCATCTTAACTTCCATGTTTAAAGTTAGGAATGTACTTAAGTATCATTCTTGTGTAGAGGTTTACATATTTAACTCCTTTCCTACAAATAAAAAGCCTTAAATGATAATGTGAAATATCTGATCCTTCAAGAGCAATGATTCAATTATAGCTTTATGCAGTGTAAAGAAATTGCTCACCTTTGATGAGACAGATTATAGATCTCTGTCATACACAACTTTTGTTGATGTAAGCAGAAATTCTTTGGGATACTTACAGAGTTCAGGGTCTGAACTGAAGGCCTTAGTAAAAGCATTCAGCACCACGTCTGATTTCAATGCTGCTTAATTCCGAAACTGTTTTACATGGCATGGGGTTGCTTGTTTGTATTTTTAATACACTAATGCTTTCCTTCAATGTTAGCTGAACATGAGATGTTGGGCCCATTGTAATGTCAAATTGTTTCAGGGTTTATCTGTGACCAAATCTTTCTCTAGTCTTGCCAGAGCAGTAGGTCTGGAAAGAAACTATATCTCAGCAGTGCTGCTTTGGATTCTCGCAGATTGCAGTCCTCAAGAAGAGGCTGCCTTTTCTGCATTTCCATTGCATCCTTCTGCCTGCAGAAAAATGATGAGTGAATCCTTGATTTTTCATAGACAACACTATTTGTTGTCTGGAAAGATCATATAGTAAAATTAATTCTTTCTCGAATAAGATGGATTGGAGAAGAAATTAAAGTGCTGTAGTCATAGAGCTGTAGTTCTATTATCACTTAGACTCTCTGTAACCGGTTCATTGCTAAAGATGTCCTGTGCCAAGAAGCCAGTTGGTTATATGATGTAGTGCTTTAAAGAACCAATAGTGAACTCGATTATATAGCAGCTCTTTGCATCCATATTTGTAAATGACCTGACATTGTTGTAGAAGGTCTCACATCTGGGATGTATCACTTTTAGAAACATATGCACAGGTTGTACAGAACTGAACTCTTCATGATCTCTCTTTGAATTCCTTTGCCTTTCACAGTGCTACTTCAAAGTGTTCATTGCCCACACCGTACTGCACCTTACACAGTGACCACAGACTCTGTGTCAATCCTTCTTGACACTACAGATGTAATGGTTCTTTAAAATAACTTCTGCTTGGTCAGTGTTAGAGGTTCCTATTTTTTCTCTTGTGTTTAGAGTGCAGTTCTAAGAGCAATATTGATGACCCTATTAATTCATAATTCCCACTGGGCTTACAGTGTTTGTCCTAAAAGAGTGAACACAAACAGTAGCTTTTCACCCTGAAAAGCAGAGAACTTTATTTGGTAGCTGTAGGAGTTAATTTTGCCCTATTACAGTTCCTCCAGGAGATATTAAAATGAAATAAAATTACAGACTGGATTGATAATTTCTTCTGATCCATATCCATTCTCACAAATCAAATTTGCAGTCCTAGCAAATGCCTCAAGACACAGAAATATTGTTTAACTGAAATATATAAACCTAAAAAAGAATTCTTTTGAAACAAAAACATTGATGTGTAATGAACATATATATGTAATCTTGAATACTTTTGTATTATGGAAGCATTTCTTCCTCGTTTTTCATGTCTCAAAAGAATTGAGGTTTGTTTTCTTGTCACCTATATCATATAGTCCTTTTTTACAATAAGAGATACTTGCCCTTCTGTAATTAACATATTCTTCAGATTTTTTTTTTTTTTTTGAGAGTAGACTATGGCAGCTACAATTAGTGAGCTGGACAGCAAGGAAGGCTGAGTCATTTAGCAAAATACAAAGAGAACTAAAGATAGGAAAGAAACCACCTAAAGGAGTCTGAGTTTGGTCACTGTTGCTAAAATCCTCAGAATTATTTGGTACATTAAGGCTTCATGCAGAAAGTACTGAAAATAGTCACTAACATTAAGTGTGTCACACCACCACATGAAAACCATGGCAGATACTATATGCTGTGTGCAGTAAATATGATTGCATTAGCAAAAATTTGTGGTGCTCTGTCAGAGAAAGTTAACAGGATTGACAACTCAACACTTAGTGGGGGTTTATTAGGTGAACTCATTATCTGATAGTTCTGTCATCCCAAAAGCTTAATTTTGCAGACTATACTATTATATAGGAAGAGTAAGTACTAGTATTGCTGTGACACTAAAGGAATAACACAGGAGAGATGAATTTACAATTACAGAAACAAACAAATCAAGCAGGCATTTTCTTCCTTGTGCTCCGCAGACATGGATTACTGACAGAACAAGGGCAAGGTCTGTGTGTCATGAACACTCCCAGTCACCTAACACAGGAGTGCTTGCAAAGCTGCCCAGGCCCATGTCAGACTAGAGTTCTGTCATGACAAAGCATATGTGGTGCGATTCCTTACTTGTCATATATACTTTTAAAGCAAGCTGTGCAACTGCTTTTCTTCTCACTTCTATTATATCAAATCTATTGTTTCACCAACTGCCTGCACTTATTATAGAAGTTCTATATAAACAAGCTACATCTGCTAAACAGTTTCTTGGACACCGTGTAAAGAACTGGGCTGAAGTTTTAACAGAATACTGTCACTCTGTCTTCTGCAATAATTAAAACATTGTTCAGCTTTAAAGGCTGGCATCCAGTGGAAGGTTAAAAATTGTTTCTTCTTCTATTGCAATGTGTTGAATAAAACATGGCCCTCAGATCATTAAGCACAAAATATGTTTTAAAAAGTAATAGTGGAAATAGAGAATAACAGATCATTATTACCAGACTGTTAGGAATAGGGCTGGAGTTGGACTTACAAAAAGTATACTAAAGTTTATAGTAGTGTTTGTTTATTATCTAGTGAGCACAGTCTGTGAATGTCCTTCTCTGAAAATACAGTGAAAAAGGACAACTTTTAGGTGAATAGAAACTGGAATCCCATCTTAGGAGCCAAGGATCCTGTTACATTTTTGGAGCGAGATAAATGTTTCACAATAGAATGGAATGAAAATTCTGCGCCTATCTGTAACACAGGTGCCTGAGTTAAGTGTGACAAGTGATGCAGGAGTTCAATGCCACATGTCCTTCTTTCCTAACACAGAAGGTTGGAGACTAGACCAGTGACTGTTTTGCATAGGGGGCACTCATACACATTCTGATGGAGCTCTATCACGCCCTAGAAAAGATATTCAAGAACTGTCATAGACCAAAGGAGGTCATTCTTCTGGGAAAGCAGGCCATGCTGAGTTCTGTCATTGCTCCAAGTACACTGTAAGCATCTTATGGCTTGACTTCTTAATATTAGACTAAAAAATCAGTCCTGGGCACAGGGAACAGACACTACATTTCTCTCTTCAAAGCAAATGCCCTCTTATAATATGTAAAATAAAGACATTATATTTTTGCATGACCAAAATAGCATTAAAAAAAGCGCATGGTCTTACTCTACTCTTGTGTTTTCTGCTTCCTAATGGAGCTTGAATCCAGTCTAGCTTTTATTGTGGTGACTAGCAAACCTTTTTGGGAAACATGGTATGGAATCCACAGAAACCATGAAAGCTTATACTCTTAGTCTTCTGGTTCTTTAGTGAGTAACCCACTACACAATGTTTTAAACCTGGGCGATAGCCAGGTGGGGATGAGCAGGGGAAATGAAGAAGGAAACAGGCAGTTCTCCCCCTGGCTACAAATTAGGCAAGCCAATCAAAGCAACACTTCATGGGAAGACTTTTTCTTTCAGGTGTGCATTAGAGCATACCTATTGGATTACGTTTCTCTGGGAACTTATGTATGAAAAGACCCCGAATCCTTTGGGGCTTAAATGGCAGATAGGTGGAGAGCTTTGTAAGGCTGGAGCTGTTTCAGTACATAATGAAGCAGAGCCTTGAACAGTTGATAAGTATTAAGGTGTCTCCCAGGCTTAAGGCACAGGTGATTACAGATGTATTTGTATTACCAAGAAAAATAGAAATATGACTGTTCCTTTCTATACAACATGCCACATGAGAAGTCTAATCTGAAAGTATTTTAGACATTACTGCTGCTATCATAAAAATATATAAAAATCATAAGATTTTTTTAAAGTGGTTCATGTTGAAATCCACATTAAAGACATGGTATGAGTTTGAGAACAAAGTTGATTCCACGGCTGGAAGGTCTTTGGGCATAGAAATGGAAACATAAGTTCCAAATGTAAGAGGGAGGACAGGATTTATGCAAGAAAGAAAAATGCAGAAAGACGTAAATAAACAATTAGGAGGTCAGCATGGGAGTACTACAGAGAGCAAGCGAAATACGCTGTTAGGATTCCTTCATGGACAGCAGGAAATGACAGATGTGAAAGCTGCAGTAAAGAATCTGCATTATGCGGAATCTTTAATGATTAAAAGGCTTTTAAGATGGAAGATCAGGTCTGGACAAAATACCCATACCCACAGGCAATGCAGCACAGTTTTTTCTGTTATATTTTCTCCTTCCTAGTAATATGCGAGCATTTTCCTAAAGTTCATGATGTGAAGTAACTTACTGTGTCTTTTTATTTTAATGATAGAATTTTATATTGTCATCACTTGAATCAGAATGAGACACATGTGGAGCACTTTTAAAACCGTCCAATATGTGTAGACTCTTTGAGACTTATAATATTGAAAACAAGGATTTTTAGACTACACTTGATGTCTGGATAAGATACAAACAGCAATGAGCCAAAATTACTAACTGTTTAGAAATGCATAAGTRAAAGTAATAGCAATGGATTTTTTAAAGAAAGAGTAACTGTCCTCTGGCAAGTATGTGTTTTGCTTGAAATCTGCAAATTGCACATCATTGAGGAGATAGACAGTGTGGAAATAATATACACAGTTTATCTGAAGTTTAGGAATGGATTTGATGCAATTCCATTTAATAAATTCATTTTTTAGTCATAAAACATAATATAGCACCAGATACAAGGGGACAGAGGGGTAAAGTTCATGTTGGATAGGTTAATTCCATTGGTTCCTAAATAGCTCAGGTACTTTAGTGTGCAGAAAATTAAGTTAATGAGACTAGAACCTAAAAATAATCACACAAAGGGCAATTGAAAGGAAATAATATGTTAGAGTGAAAAAAAACCAAACAGAAATACCTTTGGCCAGAAGTAGAGATATTGACTTTACCTCATGTATATTACTTTAACCAGTGAATTCCAGCAAAATAACTTCCAGGCTGAAGCATCCTGAGACCAGACTCAGACTCAGGTTTTAGTTTGGTACAGTGTAAGATTATCTCTTTATCTTCATGTGTGTATTTTGGAAAACTGGCTGTTGTGGTTATTTGGTTGTTTCCCATTGTTGCTTGTTGTTTCTGCAAGGATAGTTATTTTTGGCACAGATGCCATGCACGAGGTTGTGCTGCTCTACTCAATTTAGGCACTGTGCGACTGGCAACAAAGCCACTGCCATCATAGCTAGTAGGTACATATTTAGTTGGAAATGTCTAGTAATGTATGTAAATATGTAGGTTGTTACATTCGTCCAGCAGATACTCTCCTTTTAAGAGATACAAGCTTTCATCTCCAGGACAGATATTCCAGTGCAGATCTGAACAGCAGTGTGAAATCCCTCAATTTCTAAAATGGGAGCACTGTGTGATCTTTAGGAGGACAGGTACTTGGAAGAGCCTCACTGGACATATCTTTGCAGATGCCGTAGTAACATAAAAAGGTGGTTTATATCTGGTGTTATAACATAGAATTCCTGCATTTGACAGGTGTCTGGTACTCTACTCTCATTCTTACACATTTCCAGTCACATAGGCTGTCTGTACACACAATGTAGATGGCAAATAAACAGAAGACACTAAAGACTCTTTGTAGCTATAAGAACTAGCTGCACCATAGAGTCACCATTTTCTCTTTTTTGAGGTCTGCCTTTTTTGAGGTATATGTGTACTTGGCTGACTGGAGTAGCATGATGTAGTGGGTTGACCCTGGTTAGATGCCAGGTGCCCAACAAAGCCACTCTTATCATTCCCCCTCCTGAGCTGAGCTAAAGACAGAGAGAGATCACTCACCAGTTCCCATCATGGGCAAAACAGAGTCAGCTTGGGGATATGAATTGAATTTACCAATGAAAATCAGAGTAGGATAATGAGAAGCAAAATAAAGCCTCTTTCCCAGGCTCTATCTCGTCCCCCCAGGGGTGCAGGGAGACAGGGAATGAGGGTTACAGACAGTTCAGCACAGGTTCTTTCTGCTGCTGCTTCCTCATCAGGGAGAGGAGTCTTTCCCCTGCTCCAGCGTGGGGTCCCTCCCATGGGAGATAGTTCTCCATGAACTTCAATGTGAGTTTTTCCCATGGGCTGCAGTTCTTTACGCTGCTCCAGCATGGGTCCCTTACCACAGGGTGCAGCCCTTCAGGAGCAGACTCCTCCAGTGTGGGTCCTCCATAGGGTCACAAGTCCTACCAGCAAACCTGTTCCAGAGTGGGCTCCTCTCTCCATGGGTGCACAGATCCTTCCAGGAGCCTGTTCCACTTCAGCCTTCCCACAAGATCACAGCCTCCTTCGAGTGTCCACTTGTAGGTATATGGAGTCCTCCATGGACTGGTGGACTGGTCCTCCATGGATCTCTGCTCCACCATGGACCTCCATGCACAGCAGGGGCACAGCTGCCTCACCATGGTCTTCACCATGGACTGCAGGAGAATCTCAGCTCCAGTGCCTGGAGCACCTCCTCCCCCTCCTTCTACATTGTCCTTGGTGTCTGTTCCTCTCACATATTCTCACTCCGCTCTTCTCCGTCCGCACTTACTTCTGCCCAATAACTTTTTTTTCCTTCATTTTTTCTTCTTTATTTTCCCTTCTTTTCTTTTCCTTCTTTTTTTTTCCTTCTTTTTTCCTCTGTTATCACAGAGGCATTGCTGCCATCACTGATGCTCTCAGCTTTGGCCAACAGTGAGTCCATCTTGAAGCTGGCTGGCATTGGCTCTCCTGAACATGGGGGAAGTTTCTGGCAGCTTCTAAAAGAAACCACCCCTGTAGCCCACCCTGCTACCAAAACCTTGCCATGCAAACCCAATACATATGGCTAAAAGGATAGCTTCACGTTTGCCTTACTCGTTCCTTCTGAAGTGTGTTTTCCATTGATCCCAGCTTACGGATTCTCCTGCCATTGTCTCTTCAGGCACATTAATCAAAGACTACATCTATGTGAGTGAATAAAACAGACCATAGTCCACTCTTTTAATGCTGAGTTCAACTGTTGCATGACTTGGGTGTATATATAGCTAAGCTTTTACCTTCCAGTATATAGGTTCACCACATTCAAACTCCTTGGGAATGGTCCCTAACCAGCACCTCTTCACTGTGTCTGGACACTGCTGGAAAGGTGCTAAATCACTCAAGTCACAATCACGCCAGGGCCTCACTAAGAGTATAGCAGCATGAGTAATCATATTCCACTGCTTGGTTTTGTGTTCTGTCCCTAATTAGTTTATACTAGATGGCTGTAACCAAAGAGGCAAAGAATCCTTTGTATTTATTTTCTCCTTATACTATGGATTATTACTGCACCTTTCCAGGCATGAAAAGATAGGGAATGAGACAAATGTAGATTAGAAAGTTAGATGAGGGGATAAAAGTAAAGGAACACACACCCTACTAAAAGCTTTACATTTCAGATGAAGTAAAGTCTGGCACTTGTGCACATAGATGTCTTTGTCTTTCCAGATTCCTTGGCACTGAAGTCATTGAGGGGATAGAAAGAAAGACAGGAAGAAGAAATTTCAATTATACCATATTAGCAGTTCTCTCATCCTCTAGAATGGTAGTGATGTGTGCCTCTGTCCCTTCCGCCAGTCAGGTCAGTTTATTATCAAAGCACAAACAAGCTTTCTTTGATAATCAACCACAACTATAAAAAAGTAATTAAACTTATAATGGAGATCAAACACATCCAATAAGATATAATTGTCTCCATGTAAATGATGCAATCATAAGCGTATATCCCCATCCAAAGCATCCATACTATCCTATCCACACCAGCCTTTCCTGATATATCTTCATCTCTGTCCACAACCTAAAGATAGTTCCTTTTGGGTAGCTCCTTCATTTCTTCCTCCCTGCAGTTCCTACTGCGTCGTCCTAAAGGTACTGTTGAAATTCAGCAAGGATCAATTTGAAACTTTTGAGTAAAAGCAATAGGGATAGGATTCATCCCATCAGTTTAATTGATAACCAATCAAGAAAAATAGTCACTTTTAGGGGATAATTCAGCCAATCTACTATAGATATCTAGGCTAGAATGAAAAATCATACCCCAGGATGCATGTTTTTGTCCATTGTCTGTAAATGGAATCTAGATGTGTAGTTCATATGGAGCCGTGTTCAGTATGGACATCTGACACTAAGAGATCTGAATTGGAAAAAAAACAGTAAAAAGAAATTATATATCCCTATACTAAAAGATTCCAGCCTTTGTCGGAGATTTGTGTATGAGAAAGAAAATGTTGCTTTATAAACTGAAAATGTGTTCTTCAGGCTGCATCCTTTGTAAAGCAACGAAAATGGAGAGGGATATAGGCAGGGGTCACTGTCTCCAGAGCAGTCTCAGGAATAGCCCCATGAGAAGCTCCCTACCAGGAGCTCTCTGAGTGGGTGTTCTGCCATCGGTGCAGCTGGTCCTCTGCTCCCCTGCTGTCTTCCTGCTGTATCCTGGTATCTGGAGAAGAGCTTTGGCTTCCTCTTTGCCTGCTGCCCTGCTGAGCTGTGGAAACCTGTGAGAAAGCAAGAAACTGCCAAACTCCATGGAATCATTTTAAGGCTATGAGACAGAATATCTCCCCTCCCTCATATAGACTTCCTGGGGAGAAAAAGTAGGATGAAATGAATAGCAGTCATCAGCTAAAGCCATCTCATTATCTGCCCAGACAGAAGTCAAGTTAAAACAATTAAGGGCTGCCTGAACCTGACTGACAAAGAAGTGTGGACCAGGTGGGAGTGACTGGCTAAATTGTACAGCCCTTGAAAACCAGCAAATCCACTTCTGTTCACAGATAATCTCAGCAAGTTCCTTCTTGTGCCTTAACATATGCCTTCATACCAAATATTGCAGATACTGCAAAGCAAACAAGCAGGCTTCATACCAGCCAGGGACCTTTCCTACTTAAAGGGATGCCTGTAGGTAACCAAAAAGTATTTTCTGCTGTCTCTGTGGTGGAGGAAAAAAAGATAATTCCCGCAAATTTATTGCCTTTTGACTTTTTGTAAATAATGTTTGGCTGTCAGGATGAAAAGACTTGAGGCTGTAACAGAAGTCAAAAGGAAAAAAATTATTATTCCCCTTTATGCAGCGCTTACACTTTTGTATGTGGAGCAATAAGTCCAGTTTTGGGCTCATCAGCACAAGAAAGTCTTGAAATATTGGAGTCCAGTGGTGAACAACCAGGATGATTAAAGAGCTGGAGCACGGGATCTGCAGAAACACTGAGAATAAACTGGTTTGTTGACTTGAGGAAGAGAAAGCTAAGGGAAGAACTTACACTTGTCTTCAGCTACTTGTATGGAGAGTGGAGAGAAGATGGAAGTGTGTAGCATAGGAATAAGAGGCAAGACACAAATTGTAACAAAAAAAATTCCATTTAAAAATAAGAATTGAGTTTTTCACCATGAGTGTGGTCAAACACTGGAATAGATTTCCCAGAGATGCTGTGGTATCTCTATCCTGGAAGACTTTTAAAACTGCACTGACAAAACAGCGCCCTGATAATTGCTCTAAGCTGGCACTTTTTTTGAGCAAGGGTTCGACCAGATGGCCTCCCCGGGTCCCTTCCAGCCTCAGCTACTGCATGATCCCATGGCACCAGTGCAGTATAGATGGCATGTGACATTCTCTTAAGATCAAAGAAAGGCAAGCAGCACCTGGTGGTGAAATGACAAAATCTTAAACATATTGGCTTGAGTCAGAACCTAGATAATCTTTAAGAAGCTGTTGCAGACTGGCACTTGAAACAAAATTACCTCAGTAATGATCTTGTCAGAGGAGCTGTCGATATCCTGAGATTCTTTTCCAAAACTGTACTGATACAGGTAGCTCATAGGGATTTGTAGTGGGAAAACATGGATGGATAACAAGTGACCTAAATTTTAAAAGTATGTTGCATCTCCATTCATCTGGATTACCTGATGCTCTCTGTCTTTATATAAATAGGAATAACCCAAGGAAGAACATCCGTATTCTAGCAATATTATATGTGAACATTTGTAGATCAAGATGCTATTCATGTAGGTGTGACATAAGTAGAGACATAATAATAGGTCATACAGACAGCATAAGCAAAAAAAAAAAAATATTTCAGGGCATTGGTTGTGTAGAACACCTCTGCCTTTAGATAAGACTGAACTGATTTGTACAGAAAACTAAACCTTCAAAATGCTTCTATACCAAAATAATTTATTAATATTCTTTTAAAAATGTACTGTAATGGCAAAAAGATGAATAACGAAGGAATGCTTTTATGTGTTGGTAACCACTCCTCAACAGGAAAGAAATTCAGATCTGTGAAGATCCCTTTTGGACCTTAGGGAAAAGTAAAAACAAAGAATAATAATAAAAAAAAGGTAGTACTTAATTTTCCAGTGAACAAAACCAGATAAAAAGTGTAACCTTTAGAAAATGAAAAGATCAAAATGTGACAGAAAAAGAAAGAAAGAAAGAAAGAAAGAGAAAAAGAAAGAAAGAAAGAGAAAAAGAAAGAAAGAGAGAAAGAAAGAAAGAGAAAAAGAAAGAGAAAAAGAAAGAAAGAAAGAAAAAATAAAGAAGGAAAGAAAGAAAGAAAATATACTTAAGGCAGACAATTGTGCATATTTAAAAGTCTATATGGGCTTGCTGCACTGTAGTCCTCACTATTAATTTATAATGCTGACTTCTACTATGATGTGCTGTGTTTTTTAGCTCAGAACTTTCTTGCCATGCTTAATGACTACTTTCCATTTATTTTAATTTGAGCATTGGTTATTAGTTGAATACTATCATTGTAGGACAGTCTAAACAGTAAGTCTCAGTATTACAACTATTTTAAGTAGCTGTAGCAGGCTGAGGGGTAGAAGTGGGAAAAAAAAAGAGAAAGAAATATAATGGAAGAGCTAGAGTGAATCAATCAACTAAGTGAACAGTTATCTTCTTCTTTTGGCTTTCATTAGGTATTTCATTAGGTCTGTAAAGGAACCAATTATTATAAAAAACAAATTACTTAGGTCTTTACCTATAGCACTTCCAGTGTAAAAGAACTTCAGGAAATTTTGCAGAGATGAAGAAAGGATTCTTCATGCACATGGTCAACTTCAGAGTTTAGTGCACCCCTGAAAGAGGCATATTCAAAGGCTTGGGCTCTGATTCAAATCCCATGTCAGTAGGAGTGTTTAGACTTTTAGGAGACCTTGCTTAGGTCCTTGGAGAGTTACACACGTGCTCTATTTCGTCCATGTGGAATGGAGAAGTGGAATGAAGCTCACTGAGTTTTCAACCTCTTCAGTTTCCTTACTCGTAAGATTTTCCCCAAGAAGGCAATGTACCAACAACCCCCCTCCCCATATTATGCTGTAACTTTCTAAGATTTGGGGCTAAATATTCCTCAAAGGCCAGCTATGAGAGACTGTTATGTGGAGATGTGTGCATGTACTTCACATTAGAGCTCAAAAGGGAGAAGAATGGTGATGCAGTAGTATTGTATGCTGAGCACTTAGGAATTGACAAGTAGCAGTGGCAAGAGCAGTGAAGTGGTTTAAAACAGGCAATGTTGCCTGGATAATGAAACCATCCATCTGGGCAGGAAGCCTGTGACCACATGTAGGTTCAGCTTCTTAGCCATCATGTTTTCCTGTGCTTGGAAGAAAGTGAGTAATTTGATACATGGACCACAGATCTGGAAGATCTTTTTTCTGAAGTCTTTGTCCTTCGATAGGAATGTAGCTGCTATTACTGAAGTATCATTGCCTCTCTCTGCAGAATCTCTCGATCTAAATGCTGTATATTTTCCTTTTCAAAAGGAAGGTGCTGTTTTGCATTACTCCCTACACTAAAACCAGCAAGCCATTTCTTCTGACAAAAATTGCTTAAATATGGATGTGATAGGTACAAAAGGGGCAAACAGTCAAGGATGTAGAGGCTGTAGTCCTTATTCTCCAGTGACTCCTGGTATGACATGGAAAGAGTCACTCAATTTCTCTGTGTTTCAATTTCCCATCTGTAAAATGGGATTAAAATACCTACCTCACAGGGGTGTTGTGAGGCTTTTTAAAATAATGTTTGTAAAGTGCTTTGAGATCCTTGGATGAAAGGTGCAATAAGAAATCAAATTATTCACTTTTTTTAGTGCAATACAAGTGCACTTCTGTTGAAATGGCTAAAGGCTTCCAGCTCTTTACAGTTATTCTACACTACTCCACTATAATTTCCTCCTATCGTTTGTTATATCTGCTAGGAGTTAAAAAGAACAAATTTACAATCAAGAATATCTAAATTGTCATGGTGTTGTGTGGGTAAGGGCTAGAATAATCTGATATTCTTTTTAAACTGTGTTGTGTATTCCTTGTCCATGCAACCCTAAAGTTAACAGAAAAAGGATGTATTATAACTTTGTGCATTCTTCATCTAAACTGGCTAACTTGTGTCTTTGTGGGACAAACTCAGTTTCTTCACAAAATAAAAAACTTCAGTTTGCATCACTGGTTCTGAAACTTATGCAAGGGGTAGAGTAAATGTTTAAATTCTCTGGGTTTTGCAGTCATTTAACAGACAGCCATTAAACAGCACAGTGTAAAGGTAGTTACTGAGTTAAAGGTTAAATCTAAGGAGTCACAGAAATGTGAAATGAAAGCAAGATTAGATTTTACAGAGCTGAATCAAAGAAAAGGCGTATAGTTCACACAGAGCTGCTAGTCTAACATACTTCCCAGAAGAGCCTTAACTAGTACGCTGATTCAGTATTTAAAATTTCATTTTGATAAACAGGTGATACAGGCGCCTCACCAGAGCAAGATTAGAATCCAGCCGTTATTGAGGAGATGGCATGGCATACATAAATATCCCTCTCATTAAAATTAACTGCTGCATGGAGATAAGAGACATGAGTAAAATAGTTGTTAAAGCAAGGAGATGCAAGAAAAGGCCAAAAATTAAAATAGAAATGAAACTCAATTTAAATATTTTGCTTTCCTGCCCCTCTCGTCTGGGATTAATTCTTTGCACTTTCTTCTCCTCTACCACCTTTTTTTTCTTCATTTTGTGATTGAATGGGTGGGAGAACAGAAAAGGATATAGCCAAACAAACAGAATAAAAAATACTGTAGTTACAACTTTTACTCAGCTTCTCTACTCAAAAGGATTTTAGATGTCTTCTCATACAGTGCATGATTCATATTTTGACTTTTCACTTGCGGAGGCAAGGTATAACATATTCCTCCCCTTGGTGATCATTTACAAACACAAATCTCCTTTTTAAGAAACAATGCCTGAAACTTTTCGCATTTCAAAAGTTGGCCTAGAAGAGTCACTGCATACCTGAGCAGTTCTCAGGATGACTTGAGAAAATATTTTTTTTTCTTCTCTGTATTTCAGTATCGTATTAGAGCTAGACTTGGACTGATGTTATGAGTGTTTGTCAATACCTCATCCTAAACTTGAAGGCACTGGAAATTTTGGAGCTACAGCTCATTGCTCCTTTGATTACTTTGGTGATMCTTTGCTAAATCTGACTGCCCATCAGTGTAGTTAAAAGAAGCACTCCACAAAAGCAGCAGTTTCTACTGAACAATGTACTTGGCATCAGGTTTTATGCTTAATATTTAAATTAATGTGGGAGTTGTTTGTACATTTCACTTTGGAAAATTATTATTAGTGTATTTGCTTTTCAGATAGCACAAACTAGTTATCCAGTAATACTTCATTGCCTTCTTCTATGCAGTTGTTCAAGATGGACATTTTTCAAATAGGAAGTGTAAGTGGCAATCCTTACTTGTACACTAAAAATCTGATACTGTGATATCCTTAATTTTTGTGGCACTGAAGCATAAATGTGAATTATGATGATCTTGAGAAACACAGCAACTAAAATAAAACCTTTTATGATAAACAGATAACCCACTACTGACTTGGAATATCTTGTACTGTGGAAATACCATATAATCTTCCTTATTAATTATCTTTTCTCTGTATTCAAGCAGATAATACATAAGATATTTTACCATTAGAGCATTTTTTTCTCTAGATGTAGCCTAGTCATCAACCAGTTCTGCTGCTTAACTACAGCCTACTATCATCCCAGGATCCCTAACCACTGTGTAGAAGAAATACTATCTTGTGGCTGAAATATTAATTATTGTGCTGTTGAGCTTTGTATTTAAAACTCTGATTTATTATCTTGTCTACTGACATAAAAACTATTTTTATCTAACACTATTTCCTATTATCAAAATGTTAGTGTACAAGACACCTACTACCTGAAATTTCCCACTTTGGTTTAACCTAAAACATGAGTCACACTTTAGAAATTGCTACATTTTTAGGTGTACCAGTGTTGAAAATACATCTAAGCTGAAAAGATGCTATCAGAAATTGATCGACTAGCTCTTGAGCGGGTGTTAATTGTCCTAGCTCTACTGGTTTCTTTCAGTTTGCACCAGCTGAAAAACTGGCCTAGCATGTCACTATAATGACAGATTTAGGAACTTCCTTTTCCAGTTGTGATGCAAAATGTTGAAATATAGCTTGGTAGCTGATTATCAAAATACAAGTTATGCGACAGTCATTACTCCATAATGATGAATGTGTATGTGTTGTAAGACTGGGTCTAAGAATGACATAACTTCTGAGTGAACATGAGATACCAGAAGATGCTCTCTGGATGATATTCATCTAACTGAATATGGATATCTTTAAGGTGGGCATCTAGTCTGAGTCCCTTCGTTGTCAATGAAGAGAAACAGGCACGTATAGTGGTTATTAGCTTTATTCTCAAGAAGATGTCTTAACCAGATCAGGTGGGCTGTGTCCTTAAAGTGTCTGCTTCTCTTACTGACTAAGGACGGGAACATGGAATAGCTTACTCGGATGTAGATGCCTGCCTTGCTCATGTCTAAAGTTAGGTGAGATGAATCTCACCCTCAGGGCCTCATGTTGGCTCCATCTTATTAAGCTCTCTGTTATTCAACAGTTACTAAAACAAAGCTGAGCAAAATGTAACTCTGCACCATTTTGTTACAGTACACAGAACAGCAGATAACAGCCCTATCATACATATATGACCTTAAAATCTGGGCTAGCGTATTTACTTCAAATTGTGTTGAGCATATAATTCCTTCTATCTTCCTTTCATGTAACATATTTTAAAATTCTTACTTCTCCACAGTTGAATTAAGAGATTTTGATTTCTACTGATGGATCCACTAAGTAAAATGCCATTTTAATCTTTGTGTGTAGTTATTGGTCATCTAGTGTTAATGGTGTGTATGGTGTTAAAAAAGTGACAGTTTCCTTCTTGGTGTATACTCTTTCTTTTTTTGGTGAATGGCGTTCATCAGTAAGAGAATAAATACAGTAGTACTCACTCCTTTGCCATGTACCATATTTACAGGAAATACAGGAGTGAGAAAAGCTGGAAACATAGGCAATTATGTTATCTGAATAATGTGATTGTAATAAATCCCATAAAACTGTAAATATAGAAGCGAAAGGAGAAACATAAGTATTTATGCCATAATATTTAGCGGTAGTAGTAACTAGCATTTTGATTGCCTTTTTCTTATCAGTACTGTGAAAGAAATTCATGTGAATAGCAAATAAACAAAAATAGCCCTATGGGCTGTAGAGAAATTCAGTTCAAGTGGGCCAGCCATAGTGTTATAGAATTGCTGTATGATTAACAATATTTGACATGCAGTTTGTTTTCTGTCCGTGCGATTGCAACAACAGTTCCAATTGTAGCCACTTTTTTCTTTTCTTTTCCTTTTTCTTTCTTTCTTTGTTTCTTTCTTTGTTTCTGTTTTTTATGCAGAAGACCATCAAATGAATTGTCACAATACTCGAATAATGCAAGACACAGAAAAAGACGATAACAATAATGATGAGTATGATAATTACGATGAACTGGTGGCCAAGTCATTGTTAAATCTTGGCAAAATTGCAGAGGATGCAGCATACAGAGCCAGGACAGAATCAGAAATGAACAGCAATACATCTAATAGTCTGGAAGATGATAGTGACAAAAATGAAAATATCAGTCGGAAAAGTGAGCTGAGTTTAGATTTAGACAGTGATGTTGTTAGGGAAACAGTGGACTCCCTTAAATTATTAGCACAAGGACATGGTGTAGTGCTTTCAGAAAATATTAATGACAGAAATTATGCAGACAATACTTCACAGCAAGATAATAGGAATATGAACTTTGTAATGCTAGGGAAGCCTGTGAACAATGGACTTACAGAAAAAATAGTGGAGGAGAGTGATGAAGAGGTGTGTCTCAGCAGTTTGGAGTGCTTAAGGAACCAGTGTTTTGATCTGGCTAGGAAACTCAGTGAGACAAACCCACAGGAAAGAAATCAACAGCAAAACATGAACACTCGTCAGCATGTCAGGCAAGAAGATGACTTCCAAGGAAGAACACCAGACCGGAATTACTCTGATATGATGAACCTAATGAGGCTTGAAGAACAGTTGAGCCCCAGATCTAGGACTTTTTCTAGCTGTGCCAAGGAGGATGGTTGTCATGAAAGAGACGATGATACCACCTCTATTACTTCAGATAGGTCTGAAGAAGTGTTTGATATGACAAAAGGTAACTTAACCCTGCTTGAGAAAGCAATTGCTTTGGAAACTGAGAGAGCAAAAGCCATGAGAGAAAAAATGGCAGTGGAAGCTGGAAGGAGGGATAATATGAGATCATTTGAGGAACAGTCTCCAAGACACCTTTCTGGAGATGACAGGAAGCCTAAACCAAGTGACGGCCATGTCAAAAAGCCATATTATGGTAAAGGTAATATTTCTATATACCGTATGTTATGTCATGAGAAAGTGTGAGCTAACATGTTAAGTTTTTGCCTAGATTTCTGAAATAACATTATTAATTCCACATAACGGGAACATTATTAAAATTGTAGTATGACATGATTGTAAAATAGCATCATGCTATTATTATAAAATAAAAGAATTCATTCTGCAGTGTTAGAAATATGTACAGTATATCATTGACTAAATTAAAAAAATAACTTCTTAGGGACACAAGACAAATAAGAGATCGTGTTGAAAGAGGCAAAGATTTTTCTCAAGTTTTTAATATATTTTATAGTAATAATTAAAAAAGAGAATTGTGTTGCAAACTATATTGGAGAGGGGGGTTTTATGTAGCAGATAGTCAATCAGCTATCAAGTGCATATATTACAGATTGGATTGGGTAGGTGGCATCGTGACCTATAAAATTATCATCAAATGACAGTTATTGATGAAGCCTCTCCCATCTAAAATGTAAAATTGCCTGATAGAAATTGAACAGTATCAAAATGACCGATAACATAAGATAGGGGCAGTGACTGCACATTAATTATCTTAAGATAGTAAGGTAATGGAAACCATTTGCTATGCAAGGCGTGGTGTGGCCTGGGCTGAGATCAATAGCAATTTCTTTCTTATGTGCATTCCACTTCACTGGTTTCATTCCATTGTGGAAACAGTTAAGGTGCTGCCTTGAACATAACTTGATACAAACCAAACCAAACCAAACCAAACCAAACCAAACCAAACAAAAACCCAACAACAAAAAAAACCAGACTAAATGTTACCTTTAGAATGCCTTTTAATTTGCAGGATTGTCATGGTGATGGTGTGTTTATATTATGACACTCCTCGTTAACGTGTTTACATCTGTACGTGTAGGGCTGTGTTGTATTAAGTGTTCAATACCTCCTGAGATTCATTGAACACCCCTAATTCCCATTGACTTTAGTGGAAGTTGAGGACATGGTATTTCCTGGGAGATGCTAAACAGGGACTAGGCTTATCTTATATTTGTTGTAAAAATATTCAGTTTGCTTTCTGCAGTTTAGATGGTGGGCATTTTTCGCCTTTTTATAAATCCCTGGTTTGAAAAAGTAATCTGCCTGTGACATTCATGTAGGCAGGCAACATCTTGATCCAAGAAAGGTTTTGATCATTTTTCATGAGACTTAAACAAAAGTAATGATCAGTCTTTTAGAAAAGCATGTAAATTACTGATGTCAAACACTGCTGCAATGTATTTTAGTGAAGTTTTTTTTTGTTCTAACCACAAATATATGGTCCACTGTGTGCTGTAGTAACTTTGGGTATTTGGGGAAGACAACTTTATTTAGTTAGTGTATTACTGCATAGCCATATGGATGTTTTGCTAAATGTTGTTCACATATGACCTATTATAGATGTATTTCCCTTTGAGTATATGTTGCTAAAAAACACAGAAAACAGGCCAAACCAAAATTAATTTTTGAAAAGCTTTTTAACTCCGGTATTGTCCAGCCTTTCCAGTCTATATATGGCTGGGAACACACTTATGCATATAGACCTGCTGTCTCCAAAAAGTCTACACAATTTCTGACAGTAAGAAATGTATGGATGTCCTATTTAAATTCTAGAGCTTCTTTGAACCACCCTATTTCTTGGGAGCTGCAGGCTGAATTGATAATAGGTCCAGGCCTCAACCAGGGACTAAATACTGTGAGAGTTTGGACCAAGAAGCTTTGTGGAGTCGGTCATTCTTCACCTTTTTAATAAAAAAAAGAAAAAATATTCCCTTATTTAAAAAAATGTGGGAAACATTCTGGTAGTTGTTAAAAGAGGAAGCTTCAAGTAAGACAACTGCCTATATCATTTGTTCTCCACTCACACATTGTCTTCCAAATACTCCTGGAAGAGATACCTACAAAGATGTATGATATGGTTGAGTGGAAACTCTTTTGGGTACATAGGTTTGCAGTGAGAACTGCCTCTCTGCTTCAAAGATCACTGAAACAACCATTAAGGGACCACTAACCATTTTCCCCCTGCCATTTTAAACTTTCTAAACAGGCTTTCTTCTGAAATTTATGAATTTTTAAGCCTTTTGAAGTCCTTTGACAACCTTCACTCAGGGAATACTTCCATTGTGGCAAGGAGTGAGGAAAGGTTACAGAGTTCAGTAAAACTGCAATATTTCTCCCAAATAGCAGAAGAGGATTTACAAAACAGTATCCAGTGTTTTGTATAAGGTTGTGAAAAGTTTACTCAAATGTCTTCCATTAAAAGCAATGGGAAATTGTGCAAGTGCAATTTTATGCAAGTTTTGAGATCATTAAGAGTAGTATACAGCATCTTTTCTGACTCATTAGACCATAAAGGCTCTTAAGGATCTGATATGTGCTATAACTTTATGGTGTAGACTTGAATACAGAGGAGGATTTGCTTGACACTGTAGGATGTAAGTGTCTAGATCCTCAGCTGCTCTAAATTACAATACCTTCATTGACTTTGGTGGAGTTCTAACAATGTTGAGTAGCTAAAGTTCCTTTAGTTTAAAGTCTCTATAAAGCCATTATGGTCTATTAATCATCTACATTTTTGCAGTCCTTGAATATTGTTATATTTATATAATTTATATTTCATTTACATTATCTATTCACTTACCTAATACTTTTACACATCCCAAAGTACTTGACTTGATGAGTTGCTTAGAGTTGTGTATGTATGTAGCTGTGGGCTTGCTGTTCTAGTGGTCTCAGCACAGGCCTATCTGGCAGGAATTCAAATCCCTCCTCTGACATTTGCTCCTTCTGTGGCCTTGGGTTTAACTTCTTGATCTCTTTCTTCAATTTCCTGATGTATGAGATTATGGTCTTTCCAGGAGTGTTGTGATAATTGTATAGCACATTGGAGATAGATTTGTATGTGTATTTGTCGTTAAAGAGAATGAAACAAAGAACTGTGTTCTACAGTAAAATAAAACTTCCATAATTAGGGATTCCATTTGCAAAAGACAAGGTTTAAGTATCATATTAAAATTTAAGACTGGATTTAAGACATGGAGAGTCATTACAATGAGCTAAAGAATTTCTCTAAAATTAAGGTGTTTTGGAAGAACTTGAAAAGTAAAAGTGTATATGAAAGCTACCAGAGAGAAATCAGGGGAAGATGAGTCCACAACAGAATGTGAACTCTGGATTGTATTGATTCACACTGAAAAGATGGGTTGTATGCAAAGTTCTACAAATACGGAAATTTCCACTGATTGTGCTGAGGGTTCTGTTTGTTGAAGCTGGGATGGAATTTAATGTAAAAAAAGCTTATTGGAAAACGAGTAGCAAAGCCTTATTTTCTGGAGATGAAACCATAAATTCTGAAGCAGAGAAATTACAAAAGCAACATAAAATTATTAAATGAGGATAGTTCAGATTGGGTATTGAAAGAAAGGATGGACTAAGAAAGATGTTGGTGATCTTGAGCCAAAATTGTAGCAGTTTGAGTATCCTGAATTTTATTCCTTTAATACTAATACAAAAATCAGCAATAATGTCCAAAGTCTGGCAGCTGTGGTCAAGATGATAAGATGTAATTTGTATCATGTGCTTGGCTGGAAGGATAGGAATGTTACTTTACAGATGTTCTGCTAAAGGAAATAAACTGATGAAGTTATGTGAGAAAGTTCTAATTCAGGATTAATCTCACCAGCATTCCAGTACATTTTTGGCAGAAAACTTTATTTTGTTGAAAAAAATGTCTAGTTAGACTTCTCACTGATTTGTAGTCAGAAGATCCAACAACATTTCAAGAGGTCATTAACCTTTCAAGCGTATAAATATTCAAATATTACATATGCATGTTGGTAATGGCCCAGATTTACACAGCAAGTGATGCTTTTAGTAATTCTGATTACAATGTTTACTCCACCATAATTTATTGAAGAGAAAGGAATATGTATGTAATTTTACCACTTCATAAGGAATTTAAAGAAAACAAGAGTCATTTCCTCATTGAGCATTGGAAAAGGGATTTGTTTGTGCTGAATTGTGGAACCGTTATGCTGAAGAGCTGGGTTTGCTACTCTCAGGACATTGAACTGCTATGACAGTACATTTGCAGACCTTAATACATGAGGCAAATAAGAATGTAAATAAGGGAAACTCCAACTAAACAGTTTCCAAATGACCTTGCACCCTTGAGCTAATGCTTGCCAGCAGAACATTGATTGACAGTGGTACAGCTTTTCTATAAAGAGGTCATTTTCCAATCACTGTGAATGGATATTGCTGTGATCATAGAAGCCTGCAGTCTGAGAAGAAGATAACAGGATAAAAGTGACAGAACTGTGATAAGAAGTAGAAGGGTGGGTTTTTTTCCAGTTTTCATAACATTTACCAAAGAGTAAATGACGTGACTAAATGAACCTTCTTACAGAAATGTGAAAAGCCTCATTCACTTGACACATTTGTTGTAAATTATAGATCCCTCAAGAACAGAAAAGAAAGAGAGCAAATGTCCTACCCCTGGGTGTGATGGAACTGGCCATGTAACGGGGCTTTACCCCCATCACCGCAGTTTGTCAGGATGCCCACACAAAGATAGGGTCCCTCCAGAAAGTAAGTTCACATTCTTTCATGGAAACTGGGGATAAAACTACAAAAACTTTTCTAGCATGCTTTTTAAACCTTTTATTTAAAAAAATTAATTTCATTTTTCAGTATGGTTTGTCTCAATTTAGTCAACTGTTCTGTGTTATACTTTTTCCTTTATTCCATCGTTTCCATTCTCTACTAACTTTACACTAAAAGAACAACTTTTAAAGCTGTATTCTTTGATTTTGAGAATCCTAGGTTATTTTTAAATATTCAGTCAACAGAGAAAAATGTTTCCAGAAGATGTGCACTGCTTTTGCTTCTGCATGCTAGTGTCACATCAACTGTCCTTATTGTCTTGTACAGGAATAATTATTCCTGAAAAACTTGCAACCCTTTTCCTTTGTTATTGTTGTGTCTGAAACATAAGTTTTATTAAACTAGTGTATATTATAAAAAAGAATAATTCGGCTGTTTACTTTGTTACAGAACTCAGGATTTTGAGCAAACATCCCCTGTCAGTCACATGGGTGGAACTTTCTGCCATGTCAGCAAATTCTATGCATAGGAGGTTCACCCATATGAGCTCATGGACACCCACCTGAAGGCAGAGGGCTCCATTTCTGGAAGTCCCCTCCTTGGCTGGTGAAATTAGCATAGTTCTGTTGAAGCTAATTACTCTATGCTGGTTTTCATCAGGCAAGGGTTTAGCTAAGATCCAGTTCTCTTTCATACCAGTTTTAAAATGGAGTTACGGATTCCATTCCATATGGACCTAAAATCCTTACTGTCCATCAGCACTTACAGACTTAACCTCAATGAATTTGCAACAGCCTTAAGGAAATTTTATAAACGCAGTCAGGACTGAAATGGTCCCCAGTTTCCAAAGGAAAGTAGATTCTGATGGACAGGAAAACAGAAGTAGATTAGCAGTGCAAGAGCAGCAGACATAACAAGTCTCCTCTTTCATGGTGCCGTGGCTTCTTCCAGAAGTAAAGTGATGAGGAAGTGCTTTAGGAAACTTTGCTGTAGTTTGGTTGGTCTCTGAATACAGTAGAACAAATAAAGTAATTTCTTTGCTTTCCAAGACCCTGTAATTTTCTGAAACACAAATATTTATTTGGTTGCTCAAAGTTATATAATTTTTACAAATGGTAAATAAAAAGCTCTTTAGAAGACTTTGTAAATCAAAGAAGAATATAGCTTTAAACTGTTTGCATGCTCTTGTACCTACTAAAATGACAAAGGTGAGCTCATCTTTTTTTTTTCCTGTGATGTTGGCCTTGTGAAGCATGTTTCAAGAACAGCTTTGAATATTAGGAATTTCAGAATGAAGCTTTTGCATCTATACACATTTTAGCACAGAGATGATGGGGTGATGATGATGATGATGATGGTTATCTTTTAATGAGTATACATGGTTTAATTCACAAGTTTCTGAACAGCTTTTATTCAGTTCTTAACTCAGTCAAGCTTTCTACTGATTTTATTAGTTTTTTTTTTTTTTTGAGTGAGAACTAAATACAGGCTTCCAGACTACTTCTTGGGTGAGAAAATCAGAAATTTGCAAGGGCTGGATGGCCTTTTTCCGTTAAGTGATGTACTGCCATCCAGCTCTGAGACATGGATTCAGATATGCCTCATGTCATAAAAGACTTTTCAGTGTTCCCAAAAAGTTCTTGATAATTTGGCCCTTCATAGCATGAGCTTTATGATTTAGAGAAGTACTGCTCTGAGCAGCCTTGGAGTAAGTTTTTCATCCAGCTTGCAGTGGATGCAGATGTAAATCAGTTTACTTGCTTAAGCTTGTACCACTTATTTCTTTTTTACATATTTTTTTTCTGCCATCCCTCAATTTTTAAGTGCTTCGTTTTGGTTCTTAGTATTTTGAAAAAAAAAATCCACATTTGTAGAGAATACAAGTAAAAATCAAAGGATCCATTCTGCTCACCATATAGATATGAATCATATATCTATGTGGGAGAGGGCAGAACTGGCCCCTAGCTCAATTGGGCTGCCTTATAATTAGGGTTAAATTCTGTTCAGGGCTGTACTGAGGTGTGTTTCAAATAATTCAGTGTTCTACCAGTATAACTCGAGAGCAGATTTTCAGCTCTTGAGTTAGATACTGTGTTTACAAAGCTATGTATTATGAATACATACATTTCCTGAAAGAATTTTTCCAGTCTGTAATTTTGTTTTGTATGGTTGCTAGCTCACACTTTACTTGTTGAGCTGATCTTTGCTCAGTGGTATTGTATGAAGAAGATGTTGGGCGTCTTCTGCTTCACTGTTGCACTAGAGATGCATTTGTTTATAGGTTCTGTAACCTCCATAACTTTCACTGTTGCCCTGTGTTAATGAGCATAGGGTCACAATACTTAGTTCCCTCATCAGGCTTTATTGGCTATGTGTGTCACGTGTATTTTGAGGAATGCTGGTTGTTAATGAATCCTGCTTTGTTTTAAAATGGTTTCATATATACTGGGATTTGATTTTTTTTTTCTTGTTTTCATACTCTGCTGTTTTCTCTTACTCTCCTTGTCAAGTTCTTGCCATGCATGAAAATGTTCTTAAGTGTCCTACACCAGGCTGCACAGGCCGGGGCCACGTAAATAGCAACAGGAATTCCCACCGAAGGTAAGGATGCCGTCGCTGGACACCAATCTAGAGGGAACAGTGCCTCCGAACTGCAGCCCTTCTAGCAGTCCATTGGTGGGGGGGAGTGAGTGTGTGTGTCGTTGTTTTGTTCTGAAGATTGACAGATGGTGCTTTGTGTGCTTTATCCATTTTAAAGAGTAACATTTATTCATGTATTTTCTGAGGAGAACGAGTGTGCATTTGCTGTAGTATGGATGAATTTATCCACAGAAGAAATTTTAAGCATCCTTAGCTTTTTGAGTGGACTTTTTTTTCTTTTTGTTTTGATATTTGATGAACAGCAGTGGTACAAAACAAGTGGTATGGCTCCTCATGGGTGTGTTGCAGGGAGAAAGAAGAGTCTTTCAACATCATCAGGACTAGGACAGAGTTCTTGTTCTCACGCTTCACTCTCCTCAGAGGTTATTATATAGGGCATGAAAAAATCCACTGTAATCCTAAAAATGGGGGTTTTTTTAATAGATGAAAACCAGCATTTTAAGTACACAGACATTATAAGTGTTAGCTTTCTTACTGACCAGTCTCAACCCCAAAGTTCTTATTCAGCTAAAACTGGATGATAATCTTGGCTGTTTAAGAAACGTTAGGAAAATGTCTCATTACATTTAAAAATGATAAGGCAGAATTATTAGAAGTGAGTATTCTAGTAAAAAAAAAAAGATCAAGGAAAAAAGCAACTTTTCTATATTTTCCTAAGATTAGTAATAGATTCTTAGGGAAGGGGTGCTATTGCCAATTAAATTCTGTCAAACAAAATAGAAAATTATCAAAATATTACTATAATGTTTTGCACTTCATAATTTTCCCACAGAACAGTAATAAAATCTTGCCTATTTCTTTACAATTTTTACAAATCCAGAAAATGTGGGTAAGAGGGCGAAAGGAACTATGCAAGATTCCTGTTACTGAATTCCTTTTGTAGCATGAAGGCTTAAGGGACTATGGGTACTGGACATTCAGTCTTATCAAGCTCTGGGTTACTACAGCCCCTCATATCAGCTGCATGTCTCCTAGAAGACTCTTGTGGGTACCAGCCTGTCTGCAATAAGCTCTGGTACCCCTTTCTTCTCTGCAGTGATGCTGCCAGTAGATGCAGCAAAAACCTCTGAGAAGGCTTTATGGGAATTATTGCTGCTTGAAGCAGCATTCATTTCTGGTTGAATATCCACTAGAATATTTGAGGTGTCTGAGGAAGAGCATGTCAGTGGAGCGCAGCTGCCCCCTGGCATGACTCCAGAGCTGCACAGAGCTCCCTCACCCTCTGCAGAACTAGGGCACTGAGGGTGGGCGGGGGAGAGCACTCAGCAGTCTGTGCTCACCTCTTTCTGCAGCTTTTGGGGCATTTTTCTCTACTTCACTTTTTTTCTTTTTTTTTCCACTTATTTCCTGTAAGGAAGGGAACATCTGGGAAAGCACTGATTTGCCTTTCATTTTAATTTCTTTTCCTGTGGAGAACACAGAGATCTGCGGTCACATAGGCATGCAATAGACTATGACAAGGAAAGGACCCCCTCTATTGTCAGGTCACAGGGTTTTACAGCTTCACTAAGAGCACCATCTGCTGGCATCAATATATTTATTTTTCTCGGTTCTAAATCTTTTCCAGAAGAATCAGGCTTATTATTGCCACTTCAATGATAGTTCAGCATTTGCAAATTTAATTGAATTTCCAGTGCAGAGATGCTTTTCATGTTACATCATCTACTATTAGAAAGCATACTTTAATGGCTGAAATTCATGAACACCTACTAAATATAACAGTTGACATCTAGATTTAGCAACCCAAGGCCAAATTTTGCACTCATTTATATGCCTAGCAAAAAGATTGGAGTTAATGGAGCTGAATGAGGTGTGAAGCAGCAGAAGATTTGGCCTATATGGTGGTGTCATTTAATTGTCTTCAGGAGCCGTTTCATTGGCAACATTTGTAGATGCATAAAGGTCACAAGTCTGCTTGCAGAGCTGCACAGTAGATTCCAGTTTATATTCTCCTCTCCTACTGGTATGTTCCCTGGCTGACATCCATGAATAATCTACCCATGTACAGTGAGAGAAGAGCAGATGTAAGATTTACCATGCAACTTTGAAAGCAGAAGAAAGCAAGTCTGTTCTAGAGAAAATACACATGACCAAAACACTTTTGGAAACCCTTTTCCTTCAGATTCTTCCTGATGCTGGCTAAGGAGGAGAAGGAGTAATTGGATCAGTGCTATAATGTGAAACTATGCAGGACAAGGCAATTAAATTTCCTTTCTGTAATTGCAGCCTCTCTGGATGTCCTATTGCTGCAGCAGAGAAACTGGCTAAAGCTCAAGAGAAGCATCAGAACTGTGATGTGTCAAAATCAAACCAGGCATCAGATCGGGTTTTAAGGTATTAGAAATCACTATAATACTTATTATTATGCAGAATTCATCACACATTCACCTAATCTGAGAATTTATATTTATATACGTTGTATATACATATATATCTCTTTTAAAGAAGAGTTAGAATTAGGGCTTCTGGATCCAATTCTCACAGTGTATTTTTCCCACTCAATTTTCATGGGGGAGGGTTGGTAATTATTTTGGCAAATACATGTAAAGCTGAAAAGCTCATTTTTGTCTTAGGCATTGTTTGGTGTAAAGATGACTGCTGGAGTGCAAAGTCTAAGAACAGTGTGAAAAAAGTTGGTATCTTTTGGGAATAAACTAATATTTACCGGTAAGTCTTGGTTTTTTCAGCAGGCTTTTACTAGTAAATATCAGTTTAAATTAAACCAGAAGCCCTATGTGCATTATCAAACTGGTAGTACACCTTTTGGCAGGACACTTGGAAAAGTACCAGGTATAGCTTAGATTCCAAAATAACATCAGGCTTGGTTCTTTGTCTCTGTTCACCCATTCTCTGCCAGGAAGGACAGAAAGAGAGAAAAATTTTCCCAAATTTTCATATGGGAAGGACCTTGAACCAATTTTATATGATTATACTCCTTTTCTTAATCCATATAGGATTCTGCATTTATCCAAAGTTGTATCCAGCTTTGTGCTATTGTCTCCTCTTTTGAGATACGTGGGTGGAAAAAATATTATTTCTAAGGAGATGAAGTGTGAAGGATCAAAGGAATCAAACTTCTGCATGATTGTACCAGCCTTATGCTGATGATGCCCCAAGAGCTGCAGAATTTCTCCATGGATACTGAAATATCTGTGGGCTGGGATAGGTACATCCCTCCCAGCTGCCTCAAAGAGCGTGGAGGAAGTGCTGCAGCTTTAGTTCCCAGAATTTCCTACTTATCCCATAGGTTTCTTAGTATTTAGCTGTCTTCCGGATTTAAAAATTGATAGGGCTACTGAAAGTTTTCTACTGTATTATCAACATCGTTCTTTGAATATTCTCATAAAAGTTCATCTAATCTTGATAGTCTTTTCAAAAAACAGTATTTCCATAGAGCTGAAACATAGAATTATGATTCACATCTACGGAAGATTTCTCGTCATTCCTGTTGGCTTTGCTTTCCTTCCTCAGATTGTTTTTGATGGGCTTTATCTTAACTGCCCCTAATTCAGTTTGCACAGCTTGGCATACAGCATCCCAGAGAGGCTTCTTAGAGAAGAGTTCTTCAAATCCTGTTAATAAAAAAAACCCCACTCTTTGAGGGAATAAAACAGTTTCTCACTTAATGGAAAAAGATGAAAAATGCAGTGGCTTTTACCACTGCTTATTGCAGAGAAGCTGCTGAAGTCAGTTGCCAGAGAAGGGAACTGCTCAAAAGTAGCATCCAGTTTGCTGGCAAACTCCCTAGGAAGTTATTCTGCAATCTTAACTTCGCTTGTGAGCYGCCTTGTGTTTCAGGCAACTCAGTTATTTCATCTTGTCTCTTGCTTCCCTTTTACCTTTAAATCATTGAAGTATTTAAGATGAACTTGGCAGCTATTTATAATATTTGCAGGCAATTGATGGGCAGACAGAGATGTTTTAAGAGTAAATCTTGAATATTTCTCTTCTTCCCACTTTCCATCCCACCTGACTTTGAAACTTCTTACTTAAAAAGAAATCAAATTCATAGGACTTCTATTCCACTGAAATTTTGGATTTGCATTGAGTGTACAGGATCTGAATTGCAGTTTTTTGGCTAAATATAGATTATCTTGAAACAGAATGAAAATACTATTCATATCAGCTCATTGTATAAATAAGCCCTCTGTATTTTGTGAGGAAGAAGTGTCTAAAGGAATGAGCATACATAAATCAAAGGGAATAGTATGACTAATATGATTTCTTGGGTGATCTTTACATAAATATCCTGACTAAATTCTATGAAAATAAATTCATTCAGAAAAACATGATATAATATTCAAAACCTATTTCTTACTATTTATCACATTTCCTTTTGTCAGTCAGCATGATGATACTTCAGATCTCAACTGAATTTATGTTCCTGTGACTGTTCCTTCCATTTCCTCTGGTTATAAATGCAGTAATGAAAAAAAAAAAGAAGAAGAAAAGTAAAGAAGACTTGATTATATGATTCTTGATTCCAGCAGAAGCACCTCAGGTGTGCTGTTCATCATCCTGACCTCCTGCTAAATGCAGTAGGTAGACATGCAGCATTGTGTAGCAGTTGCTTCTTACAACCCAGTCATATAACACTTTCTTATATAAGTAGGGTTTGCAGGATCTGACCTTCATTTGCCTGCTTTGAGCTGATAACTTGTGTCCACATGCAGAAGATGGTGTGACAGTGGAGTTCACTGCAGCATTCTTTCACTGAGATTTCACAAGTTTCTCGAATGACTGAATAACATCAATCAGGGCTTTTCCTGACTGTCCTCCCTCATCCTAAATGAAAGAGATATTTAACTGAAACAGTTTTGTTTTGTATTCATTCTCAGGACCTTCCTTGAGGTGTGCATCTGTGAGTCAGGAATCACAGCTCCTGCCAGAACCTTGCATTTCAGGGTGAGCAGGACCTGCAAGGCAGCASCTCAGAGTCAACAGATCTTCTGAGACTCTTCTGTGTACTTCTGAAGATGCACATGGATTTGTATATTGAAGGACAAAACAGGGATAGTTCCTTTTGAAAGTACAGAAGAAAACAGCATACAACTCTGTTTGAAGAAATTCAGAGGAAACTCCATTAATTAAGTGGAGCTTCCAGCTCTGTTTTTTCTTTTTGACATTTAAAGGAATTTTTCCAAACTTCTTCTGTCAGTCTGCTTGCTCCTCTTTAATTCACCTCCCAAAAGAAAAAATGTTTGCTATGTGATGCAATTTCATGGGGAAAGGGAAACCCTGAAGTATTTTGAAACAGAATTTTAAAATACTTTTAGCTGCAGGGTACATTTAGTGGTATTAGAATTAATTTTGTTTAGGCTTTGTTCAAGGAAATATATATTGTTTGTCTGCTGAAAATAACCAAACTAAGGAAATGCAATAATATATTGCTGTCTCTTGAGTACAAGAAATAACTAAGATTTTCTAATCTGAACTATAAATTATGCACAGACATAGTAAACTGAACTGCATCTAACAAACTGTACATATCTTTAATTTCTAGGCCCATGTGCTTTGTTAAGCAATTGGAGATCCCTCAGTATGGCTACAGAAACAATGTCCCCACCACCACACCCCGCTCCAACTTGGCCAAGGAACTAGAGAAATACTCTAAGACTTCGTTTGAATATAACAGTTATGACAACCATGCCTATGGCAAGAGAGCCATAGCTCCCAAGGTGCAATCCAGGGATATATCCCCCAAAGGATATGATGGTAGGAGGTGCACACTCTTATACATGAGAGACAAGTTTGCAGTTAATCATGTTGTTGTATATGTAAACATCATACAAATAAGACATGTTTTCATGTTCATACAGTATTATGAGGAATGCTGTCATATGTAAGTTATTTTAAAGGCCTTTTTTAAAAAGTGTTGTTTTATACGGTTCTTGCTTCAGGATTGTTGCACTGGCAAAAGAACATCTCCAGCTATTAAGCTCCTGGGATGTATTGAGATGGCAATAAAAGCTAAGTAATAGAGATAGTCCTTATGTTGGTATCTGGGAGACCTGTCCTCAAGGGTCACATTAGGATTCTCGCCTCCATACAGTAGTTCAGGTAACCCAGCAAGATAACATCCTTGCTTTGTGGGGATATGGAAGTAGAAAACCTGGGTCTCATTGTGCTTCAGAAATCACTGCTACTTACTTAATGAGGCATTTCTGCTTATTTTGTCCTCATAAATACACTGGTTGAATTCTCTGGAAAACCTAACATAAGTAATTTCTTTAGGAGAAGGCTGAAATTAGCTTCAGTTCAGGAGAAGACAATGGATGAGGTCAGTCAGGCAAGAGGTTTTTATTAGGGGAGAAAAATGAACTGCAGGATAAAGAAGGATTGTAGCTTTTGAGGACATCAGGAATTTTTCAGATCAATACATTTATTTATACATATATCTTATATGTGTGTATATATATGCATGTATATATATATACATACATATAAGTATATAAAACTAAATGCCTCTTTTTTTTTTTTGAATGCTAACAGGTCAGGTTTTTGTTAAAATATTTGATACTACTCAGTGAATACTATAAGAAATTTCAGGCAGGTGTCAGATTTTTGTTTAGGAAAACAGAAAGAAACATACTATACAGAACAATTTATGCTGTTGCCTGAACACAGACTGACATTCAAAAGTAGTTAAGTGGAGAAAGACAAAATTACTACAGCTCTTGCCTTCATATGTCTGATATTTTGGATATTTTCCTTTCTCATTGAATAAATAGGTGTGATCTTGCGCTATAGCAGAAAGGAGAAGGGTTGTGAAAGGAAACTTCTTTTTCAGTAAAAGAGCGGGTTTTGTTCTTTATACCTTCATCTTATTTGTCTGTATCAGAATAAAGGCTTGAACACAATTAAAGGTAAAGCACTAACTCTAACTGTGGTTAGGAAGGTAATGAGTGTACATTAAATAAGGTAAATTAGATATTAAATGTTGTATATATATTCTGTCTACTCTTGCAGAAAGGAAAGAATCAGAATATTGCTGGGGTTCCTGTGAAAAAGCTTATTTTCAAATCAAATTACTGATGCTTAAGCAACTGATATATATTTTTCTCATTCAAGGCCCCTTTTTCAATGAATAATAACTCTACTTTTTTTCCCAATCACTAGAATTTGAAAATACATGTAGCATTAAGTACAAGTTTAACAGTGGCCTTAAATAATAAAAGGCTACATTGATACAGGTCACTGTCTTTATGCACACTTATCTTCCTTTGAAATAAATACGAATTTTTCTTGGATATAAGACTGGGACTAGATTGTTTCACTGCCCAGTAATGTGAGCCAGAGAAGGCTGAGGGACACTGTATACGTGCGATTTGTGCTGGTATAGCAAGTATAAGGGTCTCTTGTGTACAACAACAGAAGCCCATTAAAGTTGGAGCAGAATGTTTGCCAAACATAGGCTAATTCCGTATGGATTTGTTCCATACTCCTGGCTCTACAGGAGGCAGTGCACACTGTACCTGGTTCCAAGTGATGTGTGTGCTGTTTGGCCGGATGGACCTGACAACATGGTCCTAGAGATGGGGCCTAATTTGACTTTTTATTTTCCCTGTCAGTGATTTTCGTGAAACCTTTAGGAATCACATCTCTCTGAAACTTCAGAAGTACTCCAACATACTTGGCTTAAATTGGCTCAGGAAAATCACCTGAATTCTTAGAATGTTGAAGTGAAATCTTGGGCACACTGAAATTGTTCAAAAGTTTTGGCACTGACTTTCAATGGAACAAGCATTTTGCTGACAGTTATTGTAAATAACTGAATATGAAGAAGATTTCAGGAAGAGACTCCTCACTTAAAGGAGCCACTTTTCTTCAAAAAACTTAGCAGTATTTTTAGCTGGTTTTATGTTTGTATATAAAAAATCAATTATTGCTACTAAAGACATTATGGAGCTCCAGAGTGCACACCTATTAGGTATATCAGGAAAGCATGTTTATATAAAAGCAGATTTAGTTCTGAAAAGTCATCCTGAAAAACCTGAAAGTACACCTAAAGTTTTGGGGGGAATGGGCAGGTAAACAGTGCTTTATTTCTGATTATATGAGAGAAGTAGTCTAAGGATAGGAAAAATCATTAGCTTCACATCTCAATTCTTTTTTAATTGTCAGCTAGTACTGTATTTTCATCATCAGAGAAAGGGGTTATATGTTCAGTAAGTGTACGGTTGGGAGTGACATGAACATAAATAACTCTTTTGGATTGTTTCCTTGATGTTTTTTCCCTTATGGTTTACTAAAAAACAAACAGAAAATGTATACTTTGGATTGCTGTGTAGGATGATCTGATAATTCTTGAGAAATTTTGTATTTGTGGGCTTGTTTTTCCTTTGAAACCAGTTGCATAGTGTATTAGATGTTGGCCTTATGGTATACAGCAGTAAAGATAAGAACAGCTGGACACAGCAGGCAGTGGTAATGGCAACACTTTCAGTTGCTCAGATGATGGCAGGAGTTGCTGTCAATCCATCAGTAGGCCTGTGTCCTTCTATCAAAACACTGAGAAAATGTCAGGAGTGGTATTCATCTGACCATATCTAGAGTTTTATAATGTCAGCACCTACAGCTGAGCTCGGCACAACTTTCAGATTCAAGGAGAAAGGTAGACACTTCTCTGATTCAATTCGTCTTCTCCTGAAGTGCTTATTTAAAACTGGCCAGGTGAATCATTGCCTGAAAGTTCCTATTTTTCATCACTGGCTGTATAGGAAGCCTGTAATGACTAGGTCAGATATCTGAAATCGGGTGAGATGAATCTTTTATTGTGCAAGTCAGAAAAACTGTTGAAACAGTAATTAATTTACATAACACATTCAGTATTTAGACAATATTTGAGATGAAGGTGCCTGGGCAGAATTGAATTCCACTCCAAATACCTTCCTTTGGTTTTTTCCATATTTGATATTTCTCCCACTCCCCCGTTGTTAATTGGTAAGAGAAGCCTGTAGACTTTGAGACGTTCTTTGTAATCAGCCCCCAGGCATATCTGATGGAAGCCCGGTTTGGGTATGCAGGTTAGAGCTGTGTCTGTTATTTAATGGGAAAGCTGGTGTCCACATTTGGTTTCACTCTGGATCACAAAGCATAGGTGGACTGCAGAGCTTTGTAAACCTGGTGCCACAGGGGTGGGCAATGTATCAAGCAGAATTATCTGGTACTGAAACGATGCAACTTTCCCTTCATTAGTGAACAGATTGATTTAGTTCATTATAAATTGATGACCTTTGTTTCTCCTGAAAAGCTAATGTGAAATGAACAGTATGGGTTATGTGACTCATCTTCAAATGTACAGCTACAGTAAGTTAAAATAACCATGGCCATTTCTCTCTAAGTAAGTTTTGCTTAAATTATTGGTAGTATGAAGGCTAATCATTGTGTAGCATGCTTATAGCACTTTACATCTTCAAAGTGTTTTGCAAGTGAATCACAACACAACTAAATTTTAGAAGCAACTTTCTATTTGTAGGGAAAATGAATTTGAGGGATAATATAGTTTTACCAAGGCCACAGAGGAGTCCATATCAGAGCGCTGATGGTTAGTCCTATGTATAAAGCTTCCTCTTTCCCTCCCTCTCTTTAGCACGCATTCTCATATATATCTATATATACATACATAATTTCCGATATAGCATGTCTCTTATGTCTGTCTAAATGTGACCTGCTTTAACAAGACTAACATGTTTTGCAAATGACAAAAGTCTTATTTGTTCCTATGAATTTTGAAAGATACTTCTGATTTGGCAAGTTCAGTGGTACAGAGTGCTTGCTGTGTTAACACAGTAGAAACTGAATTATTCAATTATTTCCTTCCTTAAGTATAGGAAAATTCTTGTGTGTCTTGGATACCATAACAAAGTAACAATTGATAAATGCTGAATTTTTAATGACCACTACTGACTACTATATTAATAATGAAACTCTTGAGGAACAGTTCGCAAATTTATTATTAGTGGATACCCTGCTAGTGTAGTGCTACTATGTGTTCAAAACAAAAAAAATGTGATGAATGTTTAGCATTCACTTCACTTAAAAAAAATCACACCCTGTGCGTTATGTGGCTTTCCTGAGAAAACTCCATCTGTTATGATTTAAGTGAAACACTATTTCCTTTGCAGTAAAAATAACGCTATGATTTTTTTTCAGTTTTTTAGAGAAAGGAGGATGACATAAGCTCTAGCAGAGACATTTTGCTTTCAGATTCTTCTTTTGAACCCTGCCTGCCTACCAAAGCAGCCTATGGTTCACAAATGGGCTGTGCTCATGGGAGCAGATTATTATATGTATGACTGTTCAGACAAATACAACTGAAGAGTCTGGCATTTAAATGGAACCCATCACAGAAGAGCTCTTTCTAGGGCCTGACCTTTTTTGTATAGCTCTCTAATCAGCATGCTAGTTGGTTATTGTTACACTGTGCTATAAGGTACGATCTCTGCAGTATACATTTCCATCTTAAGGGGAAGTAGTTGCTGTAATACGGATCATGTATCCTCTGACCTTGGCTTTTATTTTTTTCTGAAAATACATAAACTTCTAGATTTTGAGGATGAGCTCACACTTTATTGCATTTTTTATAAACAATTTTAAAACAGTTCATCTGGGAAGAGGCTTGGTGAAATAAGTGGGCTAATAGAGCAGCTTTCCCTTATTGCTGTAATACCTTTGGCTGCAAGAAGCATTACTTAAAAGCAGCAACAGTGCTGTCTTGTGTTTAGATGGGCTGGACATGAGCATTGTCAGTGCCTTGGCTCTTCTGTGACCATCTGTGGCTTGTGTCTGTCAGAGCACAGCTGGGCATTGCTGCCCGTGGCAGGAGCAGGGAGGGGTGTCTTTGGTCTTTGCTGGTTTTATGAAGAGTTGTGGGTGCTTGGGTTGTTTGAAGTGGGGGACATTTCACTTGTACCTGTTGCCATTTAAACAGCCACTGCTTCTGCCTTTGTACAAATCATGGTAAAACTCACATGTGACAACCACCTTTTTTCTTCTATCATGTTCCTGTCCCTTGTGATGGCCAGGGCCATAATATTTGCCTGTGGTGTAGGAGGACAAAAAGCTTTTAGGAAGCATAGGGTATTTGAGGACATATGGGTGGTACTGTGGAGCAGAGGCCAAGGTCATCAGCCTTGCAGTGAGTTTGATCTCCAGCAGCTCTGCGGAGTTCTAGGACTTAAACTAACACTTCCTCAGATAAATAGGAAAAGGTCCTATAGTGTTACTTTGCCCATCATTAATAAAAATGAATGAGCTGAGCAGATTGTACCTTCTGTCTGACTATATATGTGGGGTAAAAGCAGTGGTTTTGTTTTTATTGTTTTATAAATCCAGCCTGTTTGTCAGAACAATTCATGATCATGTCATGCAGATTTTTACAAGAAGTTATGTCATACAAAATCACACATGTAGCATATAAAACTCACAGACAAAAATCAAGAAATACAGCCATCATTCTTATTGCGGGCTTTTTTTTTGGCATTGGTTACTGTTCCTCATTATAAATTTCACCTCCAGCAGTTTGTTTTCCTCTTCACTTATGCAGAATGCTCCTTCTTTTGAGTCATCCTTGTCATATTTCTTCCCACAGCTAAACGCTACTGTAAGAATTCAAGTCCAACCAGCAGCACAACAAGCAGTTATGCCCCTAGCAGCAGCAGCAATATGAGTTGTGGTGGAGGCAGCAGTGCCAGCAGTACCTGCAGCAAGAGCAGCTTTGACTATACTCATGACATGGAGGCAGCACACATGGCTGCTACTGCTATTCTGAATCTCTCCACCCGCTGCAGGGAGATGCCTCAGAACCTCTCCACTAAGCCTCAGGATCTCTGTGCAAGGGTAAAAATTAGTAAACCTGTTTGTTGATGAAGATTTATCTTAACTGTACTTGTTCTGTGGCCCTGATAGAGAGAATAGCTGTAGTACATCTTGCCTTTTTTTCCCCCCTGAAAATTAACATAATCTGCTAAAGCAGGGAGGGGAAAAAAAAAAGATACAAATTGCTCACAAGTATCCCAGGAAATCACTATGGTTTTACAAACTGATGGTACAGATAGCATGTACTCCTTTTTTTTAATTTGTTTCTTACTATGATTGTAATAGGTGTTTGGATTGCTCAAGAGGTATTAATTGTTTGGGGTTTTTTTTTTTGCAAAATGCAGTTTGATTCATACATTTTGCGAAAGGATTAAGATTTGACTCTGTATTTTGATTTTAAAGTCACAAATGGGACCTAAGCTTGTAAGATTTAGTACAAAGAAATCTGTGCTACTGTATGTTACAATTTCTTGCCTGTCTGTGATATCACAGTTCTTGAACCAATGCATAATGCATTTGAGATGAACAAATCCTCTGGTACAGGTGACTTAAAACATGCTTAACAGTATTTCAGGGTCACTAATGTTCTGTATGTTCATAGAGCCTCAGTTTATTATCAAACGGCCATACAGATACAAATAAAAGCTTTTGTCATTAAGCTTTCTGCATTAAGAAAAAACAGGGCACTATTAACATTCATTAAAGATTTAGGAGAAGATTTTTTTTATTATTATTAACTTTAAAATTTTGACTCTGGTAGCTGTTAAAAAAGGGGTATTTAACATGCACCAGGAAACAGTACAGTGCTGCCTATAGGAGACCACTAGATGGCTGAGCAGACAGATGTAGTGCAGGGGAAACATTTTTATTGTGCTTGTAGAGAGATTTTGAGCTGGCAGACATATTCTGTTCTTCTACTATAGACAAAGCTTTGCTTCTCCTTATCAGGCAGAGCCCCTCAATCATTCATAACAAAGTAAACCTGTAGCAGTAGGTATTAGTAATAATCACAATTTAAGCCAGAATGGACTTTGTTTTCAAATGCTGCATTTTATATTAATTTATTTAATACTGTTCAGGAGGGAAATCTCTTTCTGGCATGTAAATAAATGCAGCTGTTCTCTATTCAACATGATGGGAGAAGTTGGAATAAAATGCTAAAAGTCTTCTGTGTCTAAACCAGAAAGGGCTTCTTTCCTAATGTGTCACTCTATATTGTGACTGAAGGAATGAGTCTGAGGAGATAAACAAGTATTTTCTAAATTAAATTAGCAGGATAGAAGCAATTAGATGTAAGCTCTGACAAAAACCAGTGATTCCAAAAGAGAGATTTGCATTCACGGTGGTTTCCTGCAGCTCTGTTGTTACTCAAGAGGAAAGAAAGTCACCAGACATATGAGGAGTCGGTCACATTCACATTAGTTTTGAACCCAAATTTCTCATGGAACATTTCATTTTTGGAAAGATGAGGGATTCTCCGTGGGCATTTTTATCTTATCTGTCCTTAGTTTTTTTAATTTTGTGTTCATTTTAAGATATCTTTTTCTCCTCATATAATATAATAGACAACACTTGTTTGTTTCTGAAAAAGAAAAAGTGCCCATACTCACTCAATTTTTCACAGTACCAGTTGTCACAGAAATTGGCACAAATTATTTTCAAGATAGATACATGAATTGTTAATACATGTTCATCTGCAAGGAAAGAGCTGTGAAATTTGAATGCATTTCCTCATTGGCAAATGGTGTCCAAAAGGACTTCTTTTGGTACCCTTCCTCCCTGTTTAATTTTCTGACATTATCTATTCAAGGATTGACTGCTAATGTTACATAAAGAAAGAAACAAAAATTATTTGATGTTAGTTGGGTTTTGTTACTCTAATCACCCAGTCAGATGTCAGGGCTTAAAACAAGAATTACGTACATGTTACCTCACAGGTACTCACCTGTCACAGAATAAATCAAAAACATGAAGACAATGGCAAGAAAACACCTTTAGAGATTTCTCCTTTATATATCAGGTTTTGCACCTATATGCTGGGTGGCAGGAGAGATACTGAAGTCTCTTCTCTTTCTCCCCAAACATCAAATTAGCCATTCAGAAAGAAATCTACTTTAACAGCATTAATGTTGTGTAACAGCATCATGCTATGTGTAGGAGGGGGCTCAATGCTTACAATCTATACAGGAATGGAAAAGCATTTTATCATTCTGCTAGGCAATCAGATTGAAGAAGAGGTAGCAGTTTGCTAGTGTGAAGCTGAATTAACAATATTTTTCTTATTTTGGCAGAATCCTGATATGGAAGTCGATGAAAATGGGACGTTGGATCTGAGCATGAACAAGCAGAGGCAGAGAGATGGTTGCTGTACCATTTTGACCCCACTGGAGCCAATGTCCCCACAACGACAAGCCGTGATGAACAACCGGTGTTACCAACTGAACGAGGGTGACTGCTGGGACTTGCCAGTGGACTACACTAAAATGAAGCCAAGTAGGATAGATGAAGATGATTCCAAAGAGATTAATGTATGTCTTTTTCATCTATTAGTTCTTATTGCAGTCTAATTTTGGTAATTCATTAATTTTCTGAAATTTGGAGGGAAATAGGAAGCAAAATGTGATAAAACTAGTGGTTTTCTACAATAAGGACTTTCTACTGGTTAGTCTTTAGGACTATATCATGCTGGCACACATCTGATCTGTGACTAAGTTCCATAAGACAACATTTGAACCATAAATGTGAATCATGTTTTCTAACAGCATCATCTTCTTAACAAATATTTTCTGCAGTAAAGATGTTTTGCTATATCCAGATTATGTTATTCGGTATAAGCAAGTTGACATAACCGTGCAATACTGGGATAGTCAGCTCTGAAGACAAGATATTCTCCTGAATTTGAAAACCATAAATGATGTGCTGAGTATTTGAAAGCATGTACTACTTAGAAATCAATTTAAACAAAGCAGCAGAGTACAGTTTAAGTTTTCAACTATTTCAACTAATCTTCTAGATTACTTACATGTCCTTGATAGCTCTGTGGGTAAGGGCCTGTATTAATGAAATACTTTCTTTTAAGAATACAAAGAAGGGATATAAGAAATCAGTGTTGCTTTTCTATTCATAATACCAAGACAACAGCAAAACCGTTTAAACAGAAGAGGCAAATAAAGAAAATATGTTAGTGAATTCATATTATTTTTCAAAACAGAATAGACGGGACACTGAAGAGGTCTGCTGGCAAGGTTCAATGCCACTGCTTTTTTCCATCGGGATTTAACCCTTATCCATTGTGCAGCTTAAAATCCTGCATTCAATTCAATTTAGCTGTTTGAAAACTTCTAGAGATTGATTTTTCTTGGTTTATAGCAGAAAATTAGGCTAATCATTTGTGCATAGCACATCTCTTGCCAATTTTAATTAAAACAAAACTATGCTCAGTATCTTTGAAATATACAACAAAGTGGCATTTTCACTAGATATACTGAATGTGTTCTAGCTTTGGTGATACGGTTTTGCTATTAAATTTTACTGAAGTTGGCAGGAAATCTGTCACTATCAAGGAAATGTGAAGTAAAGCATTTTTTCTGAGCAAGAACTCCCTACCTCTAGTGTGGTGTTTATAGCACCATCTGCAGGAATTGCTGAATCCCTGCATTCAGCCACTGCATTCTTGAAATAGAGGGGTTTGAATTTCTGAATACATCAATAAAGTTAATTACAAGTGATATCGTTCTGTCTTGCCAGACAGATCCATTGAGGTTTGTCCCAGACTGAAATTCTGTGTGTAAATGTTAAGATTGCTCCTTTTTCATCTTTGAGATGTTTGAAATCCTTAAAAATGTTATTTAAGATGGCTTTTTGATGCATAAGATACTGTATTTAGTCACCTTTTCTGCCTTTCCTCTGTTGTGCCGTGACTTAAGGGAAAAAACCTGAGTCTTTTAGAGAAAAATAATATGACAGCTATAGAAAAAGCTGGGGTTTGTCTTATTTTTTTTCAAGTTAAATAAACTATATATTTCACATATTGTGAAGTCATCAAAGTATTCAAATATTATTCAAAAGTTTAATAGGTGAAAGAATATAAAATAATTTCATTAATTTTCCTTGTCAGAATAGGATAAGAAGGAGATACCATCTGATGACTCTGCTTTGCATTATTTTATGTAAGATGTGACCTTATCTAGGTGAAATTAATGTGTATATATTTGCCTGTAGCCGGAAGATTTGGATCCTTTCCAAGAGGCACTTGAAGAAAGAAGGTATCCTGGTGAAGTTACAATCCCAAGTCCTAAACCCAAATACCCTCAATGCAAAGAGAGCAAAAAGGATTTAATAACGTAAGCATAATGTGAGGTGAAATTATTTTTCTCCTTTTAACTTTTTCTCTCTTTGTCTTTTTTTAAACCAACGAATACATATACGCCTTGCAGTATGAGCATGCAACATTTGCAGCATATAAATGTTTCAAACTGCCAGTTAAGTAAAGTGATAAGCTAATGTGTATTTGCTTGTTTTTAATGATGCTATATTGTATTGAGACGCCATTTTCATTTAAACCTGTTCATTTTGCAGCTTTTCGATTAGGATGCTTAAAACCCCTTGCAGTCATTGCAGCTAAACTGGAAACAATGAAACTTTTAAAAGTTTTTTTTTAAACATACTTACTATTTTGGCTGTTTTTGTTTTTGTTTGGTGGCAGATGTCCAACACCAGGGTGTGATGGGAGTGGTCATGTGACTGGTAATTACGCCTCACATAGAAGGTGTGACTTCATTTTTTTCATGGTGGATTCTGTCTTTTCAATTTATTGTTTTCAGCTTACCTCAACAATGCTGTCAAAGTAAAACGTTGAACTATGTGTTAACCCTTTGAGTAATATATGTTGATCTTAAAAGCATGCTAATTTGTGTGTTGTATAAACGTCTTTTATTTTTAAATAGATTACTAAAATTTCCAAAGTATTCTTAAGCATTTAAGTAGTTAACCCAGGAATCTCCAATATTTTTTGTTATATTTTTCTAGTTCATAGAGAAACAAACAAACAAACAAGAACATTTACAGTATGTAATTTTTGAAGTAATGTTGATAACTAAATATATTCAGAGGGTTAACTGTATTACAGAATTCAATATTACAGCACTTGCCCCATCGCTTTTCTGCATTACAAACTTTTACTTTTTAATTTTTATGTTGTGTTTGTTTGGGAGTGTTCAGTTAATGAGAGGATTAACATACTTGTATGTCCTGCCATGTCTTACAGTTTATCTGGCTGTCCCTTGGCTGACAAAAGCATTCGAAGTATGCTGGCCACAAGCTCACAAGAACTCAAGTAAGATTTAAAGAACGAATATTTTCTTTATAAATATTTATTTGACTGCAAACTGTGTATAGTTGTATCAGAAATTAGAAATACTGTCTGGAGAGCTGCTGCAGAAGGGGCTGATCCTGCTTGGAACATACATTGAAGTCTCTAGAAATTCCATACAGGGGGGCTGTATACACAAATCTGTTGACCTAGTACATCCTTTTGTGTACCCATTAGGTGATAGGGATGGACAAAAGTTAGAACTTCTGGAATTTCATCTTAATGTTTGAATTCCTGTTCAATTTTTTTGGAACTTTTAGTTTGCTAGTTAGAACAGAAAATTCTCATTCAATTAGACTGATGAAACACTTCTGATTACACAAGCAGTAAAGTGCTGCATTTCTCAGGCATAGTTGGAGGGAAGAGAAAACAATTTGTTTTTCCCAAAAGCTTGCATAATTTTCCCCGGGTTCGTATCATTGTTATCAGCCTAATGCATTTTCTTATTTGACTATGTTTTTAATGTTTACTTAGTTATCCCCTGCTTAAAATGAATTCTTTACAATTCCTTTCAGTTCTTTGGAGTAACAGTTGTGAACAAGGAACGTTAGACAATCATGAGACTTAGTTTTGCTCTGTCTTCCTGCACATATGCTCTACTGCAACTCTCTGTGTGGAAGAAATATAGCATTTATTAGAGCTATGACAGGGTGGTACTCCTGAGTTGGTACTTTGTTTAACATGGAAAGATGTTCATAAGAAATGAGGAAAATTTGGTAGGGAAGGTATGAATGGATAGCTTATGCTGCCATGCTTAGCAGCATTCTGTCTTTACAATACATTTCTTGAGTTCAGTACATGCCCTAATTTAAAAAAAAAAACAAAACAAATCTTGCTGTAAGCCGTGGGAAAAATAAAAAAGCAAGCATGAGAAAACTGCTGGAGTAAGATTTCTCTCTAGTTTTACCTAATCTAGTTGCTAGACGTAAACAATATGTGCAAAATTTACAGTTGATTTCCAGCAAAGTCAAAAATTATGTTTTGAAACTATTAGTTTAGGTCATGCTGGTATATGCTGCCAGAAGAATATGTGATATGCAAAAAGGGATGTAAATGAGATCAGGGAAAACATTTAAATATAAGCAGAGAAAGACATGCACACCCCAGAGAAACTCAGATTTGGACCTGGATTTTGGGTTGGGATGGGTCAAGTGGTAGAAGTTTCAGGAAATGTAAATGCATAAGCAAAACGCAGTAAAGACTCTTGAGGCAGCATGAATATTTTAAGCACACACTTAGCTGCTTTAAACCTTTATAAAGTTTCTACTTGTTTCAGGAGGGTATTTCTGCATTACCCCATCTCCTCTGCCTTTCTTAAACATCTGTAGTCAAAGCTGCCTAGCCGAGACCAGGAAGAAAAAAAACCCAAAACACTTAACTTAGAGGTCTCACTTCTGTCTCATGCCACTCTCTCTCTACCTATTTCAAGTTTTGCCTAAGCAAAAAGAACAAGATTAAATTAAAGTTATATTTTTAGGTTTAAAATCTATTATTTATTAGCATTTAGCATAAATTATTAATTTAGCAGTTATCATTATACCTACTGAACACATAAAACTCTGTTAAGTTTGAAAATGCCAGAAGTTTGAGCAGGCTTACTTAAGTCAGTTCTCTTTTGCATTTGCACGATATGACAAGTCTTCATTTTCTGATCATATATTTTTCCACAGGATAACAAAGTAAATCATTGCACAGGGCAGATAGTAATCTCTGCATAAGCAACTAATTAATTTCTTCTCTTTTCCTCATTATCTCATATGAGTCTCTGTCTGTTATTCACTACAGTTTTCTCAAACTGCACTCTGAAGATATAACTACTAATTCACTCACACATTTGTCACTACCATTGCATCCAAGTGTTTCTTAATTAATTTATTTATAAAAGAATTAGTTTATTTTCATCTGCAGTTAGTCAGTTTCATCTGAAGTAAGTCAGGGTTGGTATTATCCCCATTTTAAACCAGAAAAATTAGGCATATAATTTTGATTTCTCAGTTGGATACTTTTAGGACTCAATTTGTCAGTTCTTCACATTGTAGAGAACTGTATTGGTTCAAGCCCTTGAATTTGCTTGGTGTTGTGGGAATTCAGCAGATCTATATGATGGAATTGACCCTTTGTGAAAAGGGATGAACTCTTTCCTGAAAAAGCAGGAAAGTCCAGTGTTCCAGAGCAGCCACACTGTCCTTTCTCCTATCCCAAAACTCTGATCAGTCCCAGCTTCCACTTGGCCTGTTTGCTTTGTCCTGTTTCTCTTCATCATTTTTTCTACATTGTTCCCTGTCTCAAGCTCTCCTGTCTGATCAGCCCATCTCCTGCCTCCATCACATTTATATTTTTATTGTCCACCGTCTCTACATCCTGTGAAGTTGGTACAGAGACAGAAATAAAGCATCTTAGCATTTCTCACATGCATTTGAAAGCAGGGAAGTAGGAGTCCTGTGGATGGCAGCATCCTTTATACAGCTCTCATTTAGGCTCTTGTTCTTTGCTTAAGATGGAAGAAGATGTGATCATGTAAATGTTGTGTACATGCACAAAGCAGCTAAACCAAAGCTACATAAGCGAATTTGATTTTGAAATTTTTGAACTGTGAAGTACTTCATTTACATCTGTTATATTTCTGTGTGTGAGGTCTGGGAGTATAATTTCCTTGTTTCTAAAAAGAGCAAGCTGAAAAGAAGCAGAAATTCTGTAACATGGGATAATACTGGCCGTCTATGAGGCCACCAACCACCATGGGAAATTTTGGTATCTGCTATATAGCCTGGACTGCTGTCATAGCAAACAGCAATAGAAGGTTTAGTTGTCTGCATGGACTGGCACCAGGAGGAGATGGGGAACATTGCTGGATGTTTCATCCATACTTGCTGACAGCAGAAGAGTAGTGAGAATCAGTAACCTTGGCTCCTGCCCYAGGCTGTAGAAGGAAATGTATACACATTTTTTGCCTATATCCCAAGCTGAGATCCCTGCTGTCCTGTCCCTACCAATCTGTACTGTTCTCATCTTTTCTTCATCTTTTATTCCTTGTTCAGGTTTTCAGGGGAGTTGTTTCCAGTCTTCATAAAGATTTCAACCTCTGTAAAATTCTTGGCAAATAATWGTTTAATATGTAGGGTACAGGGAACAATTGATAATGCAGTAGAAGAATTGATAGTACAGCGTAGGGATCATATTTCTGGACTTGGTATTTGAAAGGATTTAGTACTTTTATGGCTTTTCCATGTATCAAATATCACACGTGTGCTGGTAAAGCCTTTATATCACATTTTACCAATACATGATCTCTTTGTATTGCACAACACACACAAATAATGTATAATCCACTTTCCTAACTGGAATTTTGCTAACACACTGATTATTTTTGTATCCCAACTAAAATATAAAACAGCAGACACTTCAAATAATATTCATTAATAATATCAGTCAGATAATATTCATGATCAAAATAATATAAGAATCCTAAAAGGTTAGAGAAAAGTTTATTTTGCTTAACAGTCATTCTTACTGTATTGCCTTTTGGAAATTGTGGCTCCAGTATTCCATCACTCACATTTCCTGGCTCTCAGAATAACAATGTTGCAACTTTCAATTAAATTGTCCCAGGGTCACCATAATTATTTCTTACCACCCATGTTTCTCATCTGTAAGGGTTCTTGCTCAGGTTTACCACGTAGATTGCACAATTTTCCATTTTCGCCCAAAGCTCAAGTGGAAAAGTGAGAGCCTTTGTGCATAGTTTATCAGCAGACTAAAGCAGTTACACAGCCTGGTCAGCGATCTTCAAATAACAGAAGAATATCTTCTGCTTTAATTCTCAGTTACTTCTGCTAGCGAAAAATAAAAGAGATTTTGGTTATAGTACTTGTGAAAAGCAACTAATTTTTAAAGGACCTAGGGACACTATATTGATGAGTAAACTTAACTATGATGGTAAAGCAATTAACAGCCCACCCAGTAACAGTTACCAATATTAAAATATTTGTAAGTTAAATCCGATTTAATCTTACCCAGGGGCTTTCTCTTATCAGTTTTCTTTATTTATTCCTTATCACAGCAGGTTTTTCTAACAGTTAAAATTACTTCAAAACTGTAATCCCATTGTGGAATTATAAATACTGTTTAAAAAACGTTTTGAAGCACTTTAAATCTTATTCAAAACAAATTTAAAAAAAAACAACCCAACAATCTAAAGCTAAAATTAATTATTGTTTTTAAAAGGACACATTTTGTTCATCAGTAAATCAATCCCAGCTAAAATGCGGCTTACTGACTGAGAGAATTCCTACTCTGTGTCCTGCCATTGTGGGAACCCCAGAACCCAGGTACCGGAAACTCCCAGAAAGTGACGTTATTTCTACTTAGTGCTACTTTGATGTAAAAATAATCACAGTTTTTCAAAGGCCATAGGTAACTAAGTGTTAGCTTGGTCTGCTGTAGACCTGAATATCACATTGTCAACATCTACCCTTGTTTCCTTGGGTCAGTTTTCTGCCAGAAAATCCCATTATTGCTTATTCTGAAGGATCTGAACCTCAGAAAGATTTGCAGTTCAACCAGGTGCCTACAAGTTTGGATACTTCTCTGATAGTGTTGTAGTATGCCCAGTCCTTCAGTCCCAAAGCACCTGTGTGGATTTTGCATGTCATTGTTTTCTGTGATGGATGTCTTTTGGTATTTCCTATGCCATTTACAGGGAGGAGTACAGCCTCCTTTCCCTCACTACAATGAAACCTGAGAGCTTTTGTTTTCCACACCTCTTCTTAACTCAAAGTGAAGCGCTCAGTCTGTTTTTGCATCTTCTCCACAATAAAGTAAGAGTTGGAATTTCTGTGCCTCCATCTTTTTTCCATGTCACTCTGCCTTAATTTCCATATTCTTGGTGATCTTCTTTTACTCTTTCTCTTAACTTCCTTTCACCCTTGTCTCCCTGTTCTCAGATGTGTCATCCTAGCAGCATTCAAATGGAAAAGTGAACTTCTCTGAAGGTCTCCATGTTAGCCATGACTCTTCTAGAAAAACAACTCCCTGCAGTACAGCTCTTTCTTGATAGGAAGGATATCCTTACATCATGCTTCTAGGGAAGCTCTTCCATATTAATATATTATCTATTATTTCTTTTTATTGATGTAATTTTACTGCAATTTGCTCGGCAAGAACTGGGAAGAAGGGATACCCTCCCAGAAATGGAGAAGCTTCCGTTGTTTTAATTCTGCCAAATATATAAAATAAAATATTACTGGAAAAGAGTAGTATTTTCCTCCTTGCTTTAGTCATCTGGTAAAAAAAAGGCCTTCTCCAAATATAAATTTAAAATGCAGAGACAAAAATTAATAGGATATATTAGTAAAACACCACAGAAACATTTTCCTCTTTAGATAGGTAACCACATTATTCTTGGACATTGACCAGTGCCTCTACTATTTTAAACCTTGATAGCTCTCCCAATATACAGTCACTTTATGTAGTCAAACCAGATATTTCTGCAGAAATTTGTTTAGCTGTTGGAGTGACTTCTCCACCTACATCCTGTGTTTTCCACTTGAGGTGTTTATGATGTTCAGTTCCTGAGTGTACATTTGTTGCTTCATCCACAAAGAAGTATTATCCCTTGACTTGCCTTGCCTTGCCTTTCCTACCTTTCCCTTCCCTTTTCCTGCTGAGATTACATCTGTCCTGCTATAAGAATGCAGCAAGACTGAGACCCATTATGTAGATTCCATTCACTTTTATCTTAGAAAATTACTCTTTGTTGAAAGAGAAATAACCATTTCCATTCTTATTATCACATTTTTACTCCTGTTGTTTATGTCTTTTTTTCTATATGGGGAACTTAATAGAAGTTGTCATTACAGTTTTTCTTGAATACTGAGGTGGTTGAGCTTAGTAAGTAATCATGTGTTATGTTGAAATACTCCTTTGATGCTAAGTATATATCCTTTGAATCTGCAGACACTTTTTGAAATTCCTTGATGCTTTAGCTAAATTTTGTATAGGAAATGTGATTGCAAGGACCAGATGTGATGTATTTGGAGAAATGCTAAAAATTGCTAAAGTGAACCATTTGTAAATGATAGTGTTTTATTAAGTTATCTGCAATGTTGTTGTAAAACAAACTGAACAAACATTAGTTTTTAATGTGTTCTTAAACTGCAAGTCAGTGTGCAAGTCTAATTTAAATTATTAAAAACAAAACCAAGGAACATAGATCCCCAATTATTGGTTCACCTATAAGGAATAATCTTTCCCATTTTGCTCAACTAGATCCTTGGGCCAAGTGAAATTAGGAATCTCATGTGGTTTCAGTGGGTTTTTTTTGCATTTTTGTTTCCTGTATTTATTGCAGATTTCCACTTGGATACCTTATCTTTGATGGCAGCATGCATGCCTGGCCAGAACAGAACACCTTGGGCTCTGTTCCTGCACTTCTCAATACTCAAATGGGCACTGTAGGTTATACCTAGCATTTCCAACCTCATGTTGTGTGGTGTTATGATAATGTCCTTTGTATAGAAACCCATCATCTGCAGCAACCTCATCTCTGTAGTCGCAATAAGTTTTACATATGGAAGTGGCTGGGCTTTTTCTCTGTTAGAATAACTCATTCAGACTCTGGTAAGGTTGAGTCATTCCATTTTTCTCACTTAAGTTTGTCAACTTTTGTCTCCAAAATGGAAAACGCTTGAGTTTTGTTTACATAAGACCCTTCATCATTGTTTTCATTACTCAGAGGTAGTCTTAAAAGCATGTACTCTTTAAAAAGCTCCTTAAAAGCCATCTGCATATCAGTACCTCTGATGCTGTGAAATGTTCCATGCAGGCATGAAATTGTTTGCATGAAGCACCTTGCAGAATCAGGGCCTTAGCAAGTTGTCAATACTATGACATTCTCTGAAATCAGAGGCTTCTTTTGCCTAGTGGTATCTACAACAGCCAAACAGTTCATGGCTTCTTTCTTTATGTACTTAATTATTTAAAACAAAAGATAACAGTAGCTTGTATATTTTTACTGTTTGGATTTTAATCAGTATTTAAAACCACTTGCCACTCACTTATTACCAAAATAGTCTCAATTAAGATGAACATTTACTGAATTAGAGTAATTTTTTCAAAGCAACCTGTATGGCTTAAAGAGTCTAAACTTTGTTTCTAGAAGGAATGTAAGTGCTGGGCATCCACATCCCTGCAACTTCTGTATGCCTAACTTTGAAAGTGGAATTCAGTGTCTGCAATAACAACTTAGGCAGTTTTGAAGATACACTCCTTAGTTCCTAGCTCTTCACTAATCACGAAATATTTCAGTGTGAATGTTTGTTTGACAGTTTATTTTAATTTTCGAAAGTTTTCTCTTGTCAGTCATTCTAGTGCCATTCTGTGCAGTTTCTAAGCAACTATTATGAGAGGAGCACTTAATTGTGATTAATTATAAATGAATTTGTTTAGCTATGTTAATATGCCCAATGAATCTCTCCAAGGCCTTCTTGTCTTGGAGTTTTTCCATTTGTACAGTTGCCTCTGTCTTCCTTGGGTTTGGTCATACTTCTTTGTCATTGAACGTGTCCTACATAATTAATCTCATTCAGCCTGGCATTTGCTTGTAACCAATTCAAGGGTCTTTTCTTTGGCACAATTTGGTTATTGTGCCAAGTCCCATTGTGATGTTGATCATTTTTGCTTCAAATCAACAGATCATAACCAATTGCTCATTCCATCCAGATCTGCAAAGATCTGCAACATGATGCTGTGGTATATCCCAAGTGCTGAGGCGATCCCCATGGGAAGTTGCATAAACTATACAGTTGCTAAAAGGGGAATTAAAAATGCAGTGTTTTGCACTTTCTGTGTTTGGTCAGACTTGCCAAAACCCTTTAATATATACCCCAAAATAAAAGCAATTTTGTCACTTGAAGTCCTAAACATGATTGTCTGGATCCTCAGTTGGTGTAAATTAGCATAGCTCCACTGCCTTCGGTGGAGTTACACTAAGATACAACAGTGATGATCTGGGCAGATGCCCTCAGCTACTCTCTTGGGTTAGCATTCATGTTTGATTGCCTTATTTAAATTTTTTGAAGTTATAAAATTCCTTGCATTGCTTGGTTTCTTAAAATGGCCAGTTGCTAACTCGATTACGTGGTGTCTGTATCTGCACAGTAACATCTGATTTTGCCATGCAGTTAAGTTCATCCCTTTACTTTTATCTTAGTGCTATTGGCACTTTATGTGACACACATTTTTTGCAGTGCTGTAGTATCTATATTGATGTTTTATATCCCTAAAATATCCCATATCCCTCATAAACACCTCATCATAATCTTCTTTTACAATATTTTTGTATTCCCAGTAAGTGAAATTTACATTTGCTCATCTGCATGTAAAAACTGCTCTTCTACCCTAACACACACAGAATTTCCACTGCTTCAAAGTCTGTTGATTTCTCTCCTTCCACAGATAACAACACTGTGCTCTTTCAGCATGGCCTCATTTGTATGAAACAACCTTAGATTTTGAGAAGTACTTTAGCACTGGCCATCATTAATTATTTTTGTGTGCTTGACTGTCCTTACACTGTATTCAGCTTCAGCAGTATGTTTTCTGTAATAAGGAGGCAGAGGAGGACTGAGGTATAAGCACATTACTATTAATAGATATTATTGTTTGGACTGTGGAAAAAAAGGAAGAAAGAGAGACCCTTCAAAAAATGAATCCAAATAAATTATATTTAAGATGTAGTTTCCAGAGTTGTAATATTGACATAGTTTCACTCAAATTATGAGCTGTAAAGTAGTCAATCAGAGTGGTATTTAAAATGCCTTCTTCAGGCTTCAGAGTTAACAGTACACCAAGATGCACAGAACTTAGATTCCAAATTTTCAGACTGAAGATTAATGGGGACATCATTATGAAAGCATATGATAAGTTAAGAGAGCTAAAATTTATTCCAGAGAGATTAGATACCCAAGTATTTTTCTTCTATATTAAATAGGAAAGGAATCAAAACATACAGATGCAGTTTATAAGAAAACCAAGTCGTAGACTTTCTTTTCTTTTTTTACAGGTAGAGAACTATTTTTTCCAGGCCAGTCAGTCTGGCACTTTTCTTGAATACATGATGCACATAAAAAGTACTCTAAAGAAAAATTACAAAATCACAACTTACTCATTTTACCTGTAAAACTGTGTGCTAAGGGGTTTTTTGTTTTCTTGTATAAACTGGTGAGCTAAAAGAAATAAAATGATCCTGCATTAAATGCAGTCTACTGAATGCTGAATTCAGAGTTTGATAGGTAAAAAACATTTGCTTGTGACTCTATGATTGGAATCCCTATTTCAGTAATGAATCAGACATGATGTCAGACAATAGGTAAAAAAAAAAAATCTTCATTATTTCTTACAAATATTTGTACATTTTTCTTTTAAATCCCAGAGTTGTTCTTTAACAGGGAGTGAATTCAGTAACTGCTGGACATTTCACAAACAAATTTTAATTTAAAAGCTATAAATGTTGGTAATGCTGGACACTGCAGAGATGTGCTGGACTGCAGAGAAACATCACTGGTTTTGTTCCCCATGAATAAGAGTTGTAAACAAAATACAAAAAATAATCAGGGAAATCATAAAAATTCATATGAAAATAACTGAATAATTTTTTAAAATGATAGATTATGGGTTTCTCCTCAAGGCTTCTCCAGGAACCAAAGTAGGTGGTGGTTTGTTTTCCTCTGATGCACTAATCAAGAAACATCTGTCAGGAAAGCGTAAGTATTTTCCATAAGTGTAGCTATAATGAAGGAGGGGCAAGGGCCTGGCTTTTGAATAACACTGAATACAACTTTTGTGTCTTCAGTGTGAAGAATTTGAAAGAATGATATTATTAAGAAATTTTTTTCTTTACTTTTTTAAGCCAACTAAGGTTTAATCCTCAATGCTCCCATTCACAGAAGAAGTCCTTCAGTGGTTCTGATTCTTTACTAAGACCTAATCCAAAATCCTTTTAAGTAAGAGAATCATAGAATCACAGAAAGGTTTGAGTTGGAAGGCACCTTAAAGATCATCTAGTTCMAACCTCTCTGCCATGGGCAGGGACACCTTCCAGTAGACCAGGTTACTCAAAGCCGCATCCAGCCTGGCCTTAAATACCTCCAGGGACGGGGCATCCACAACTTCTCTGGGCAACCGTGTCTATAGAAAGCCTCCCAGCTGTCTTTAACTGGTTTTGGATCCGAGATTATGTTCTGCAGCTGTGAAAAGCTTTCCCTGAGCAGCATGTTTTTAATGGAGTGAGAACAATATTACAAGGCCAAATTCCATGTAGAGTTTGTACATCTTCCACTTGACAAAACCAGTTTCATGTTGATACTGTCATAGACAGTGTCCTATCACTATTTGTTTGAGTGGAAAAGAGTATTTTTAAAGTTTAATTAGTCAGTATTGGTAAGGAAGTACTTAACTTTTGTTTGAATTCTATTTGATACAATAGACCTCTGTAAATTAAAAATTATTGATGTTGAATGCATATGAGAGGTAATTTTCTGCAAAGTTTGTATGCAAAACTATTATCCAGGATACTATGTTTAATAATAATTTACCTGATTTTAATTCCATTTTTACAAATTTTTGTATTAACTCTACTGAAGACAGAGTAAATGCTGCTGATTCACAAATGGTAATAAATAAACACCTCAGGACCACATATCTCCAATCTTAGCAAAATTCGTGTGAATGTTAATGTACCACAGACCAGATGTGTTTATGTCTTCATATAAAGCCTTATATATTAAAAAACAATTTCAAAAATATTTTTGTTCCATCTTAAAATTTAAAAGGTAGTGGGATTGTCTTTAAGGCTAAGAAAAACTTTTTTTTTTGTCTGTTCATGTCAATGAAGATAATTCCATTCAAAGGTAAAGTAAATGTAATGATTAAGATATTTATCCAAAGGGTTTTTTTTCCTTACAAAATTTCCTCACCATAAAAAGGGGAAATGGGCAGTTTTTAAAGACACTGCCAATGGATTACATTCTGTGCAAGAGGTACAGTTGATAACAATAAGTACTGGGAAGTGGCAATCTATGGGAGACATTTCTGTAAGATGTAGTTTGCTGGGTAACTTATTCCACAGCTCACCTTCCTGTGATCCTATATTAATCTTGAAATGAATGGTTTTCCTATGGCTGAATGGGTGCTGAGTAGAATTATGCCTATCCCTACTTCATGCTAGAAGGTTAATAAAATGTTCTTCTTCCATGTCATGTATAGCTGAGGATCCCAACCTTTAAGCTAATCAAAACAGAGAGTTTGTGTTTCAGCTAGGTTCCTGCCCCATGTAATATTCTTCCAAATCCTTGTGAGGGGGCTTTTAATTAGCAGGAATGGTTGCATGAATAGTGATTTTTTTAAAAAATATTTTGGCAGAGTTTGACTAGAAGATGTAAACATTCACACTAAAAATAGAAAGTTGTGGTTCTTCTTCGCCAGCCTAGAAAGAGAAAAGTATTAATCAAAGTTTAGACAAGATCTGGATCAACACTAACAAAGTAAATTAGAAATCAGAGTAAGGAGCAGTAAAAAGATGCTCAGGGTTATTTGGCTATAAGCACACTAAAATAGGAAGTGGTTTTGGAAAAGAAGTGTATTGCTTTAAAAAAATCATGGGGAAAGCTTCTTGTAAAAATCATGTAAAGCAAAGTTAGCCACTCAGTGAGAGCTGCTTCTCTAACTCTGCAGTGTGTGGGAGCTGTGAGCCCGAGGTACAACAGAGCACGAGCACTGCGTACGGCCACACAGGGCCATTGTCCTGCACAGCCCTTTACCCTGGCTGGAACCTCCAACCATCTCCCGCCCTGCACAGCTGCTTGGGAAACTATTCCTGCAGCTCTCAGACTGCAAACCTGAAGTAGCTCTTTCACGATGTGTTTACAGTGTAAACCAGGCTTGCATTTCCTTGTCCTATGGGAGTTGTAGAAGGGGAAGTGGTACAAAAGCGTGGACTTTCTGCCTTTGTTAACTTTAAGGAGAAAGTAAGGAGGACCAAAGTAAGAAAAGACACCAGAGCATATCCCATGACAACAAAAAGTACAGTTCATTCTCAAGTGCTTTACTTAATGATACCTTGGGATATTCTTATGGAGCTGGAATTATTACTTAAGTGCTGTTCAATACAGTCTCAGATTCCCACAGAAAAAAGAATAGTTTAGCTTGGAACAGTTCTAATGGTCTTATCAGAGCTTCCTGCCCTCACTGAAGGGATGTCTCCTTTGTTCTCATAATGTGCAAACTGCCTCATCCAGTCTGACAGGTTAGGACGAAATGACACCAATTTCAGGTTATCGAATACTGTACTAAAAGCTCCATTGTTTCTCTTACTGCTACCTAGAGAGCTGCAGCATCCTTTCAGGGGGGACAGAAAACTCCGAAGCAGAGGCAGATGGATGCCCAGAGTAGAAGCTGGGAGTATTATCTTGGGTACACAGTCCCTCTCACTGATCAGGATGTTTGTTGTGATCCACTTCATCTACCTCACTGAGAATTTCTGAGCATTCATTAACTTTGCAAGCTGGTATTCAAAATCATCACTTTCAGTTGTTGAAAAAAACATATACAAACCCGAAGAAATACACAAATATTTTGAATATATAAAACTATACAGATAAATTTGCTGATGGTTGAACTTCAACTATCCAGAAGGGACTGGAATCAAGCAGAATGATTGTGCATGATCTTTCTGGAATAGTCTCTAAATAAAGGCTGCATCTGTACTGCCAATAGGAGACCAAACAGTATTCTCTCTAATACAGCTTTTAAGATGTGTTACCAAATTACAAAGTCATGGGATAGCCAGGGATATCCAAATGTTACCTAGGCTAACCTCCTGCTCAGAACAAGTCCAGTTGGAACAGGTTGCTCAGGACCTTGTCCAGTCAAGTTGTGAGTATCACCAAGGTTAGAGTTCTCACAACTATTCCAGTGTTTGAGCAGGCTGATGCTAATTTATTTTTTTTTCATTTATAATAAATTGGCTTTCCCATGCTGAACTTTATCTTCTCATTGCTTGTCATTCAGCTGTGCAGCTCTGAGAAAACTCTTGTTATGCCTTCACCACATTATCCTGTTAGGTATTTGTAGACAGCAGTAAGATTCCCTTACACTTTTCTTCATAAGAATGAGCAAGCTAACTTGCTCAGCCTTGGATATGAAGTCCTTCAGGCACATAACCATCTGGCAACATCTTGCAGCAGTGCGAACCTGCAGCTTAGTTTTTGTGGTTCTCAGAGCACTGGGAAGAATACAAAAAGCATTATACCCTCCTAAGTATTACTTCATTACATCTGATTTGTCTGAATGTCTACCAGCAGAGTCTACCTCGAGGCAGTAGGATGGAATACTTATGGGGATGGGCATAACTGTGGTAATGCCCAACCTCTTCTCCTTGCAGACAGGTTCATAACTAGACTCTCACTAGGGATTTTTCCCTTCAGTATTAATTAAATATGCTTAACATTGCATGTCTGAGGTAAGTTAGCGCTCAACAGTAAGGTTATACTTAGGAGTCAGTGTCGGTGGAGCATGAGTCTTAAGTCAACCACATGAAAAATTAGAGCAAGATTGAGGAGGTTTCAAAAATTAGTATAAAAATCAGTAACAACTGGATTTCCCTTAGTTGCACTGTTCATTAGCCTTCTTACTAGACCAGACTGCCTGTCACAGTCTGATATAATTCACACTCAGTATTTTCCTATTTCTTCACTTAGGCTTCTGACRAATGTTTCTAGGCCTAGAGGGAAAAAGCTGCTTGTTTTCATGAAGTGAAAACTGGAGGATTTTGCTCTTTTGCTGTAGACTCTTCACGTCAAAATAGAAAGTAGTATCTCTGCTTTATCTGTCTGAGAAAGCAAAAACCTTGAGCTTGCTTCCTCTATCCAAATGTTAGCCTGTCCCTGTTACTGGATGGTATGTGTTTTCAGAGAGAAACATGTACAAGTCCATCCAGTATAAAGAACTTCATGCTACAATAGCACTTCACAAGGTTACTAATGACCACAACGCAGTGACTGCCTGTGGAGCAAAACGTAACTCTCAGCCTTGAGATGCAATTAGTCACCTAAGCAGATTTTACACCAAGCTATTACTTTTACCTTATCTTAGCTTTCTGAATGTGCTCTGAAAATCGTCTTTTTAATTGCTCTTTTGAAACAGGAGTGTAAGAAAAAAAGTTGTTAATAGTGAAGAAAATCCCAGCCCATTACATTTTTGTCACTTGGATTGTTTTAATGGGCTTGGGGTTTTTTTGCAAACCTCTTAGGCTTCATGTTGCCCATGATATATTTCCCAGATAACTCACAGATGTTTACAATCCTATTGATTTATTACTTTGCCAGAATACTAGGCTGAGAGAACTCACATCAGAGGCAAGACTCTTGCTTCTTTCTTAATATATAGGTCTAGAAATATTTTGTAAGCTTGGTCTTTCATACTAATATTAGATATAACATTTTGAAAAAGGGCATATAAGTTGGACTTTCTTCATGCTCTTATTCTTTCCATCTTTCCCACTCAGCCTTTTCTTTCCCCCATACATTTGATCCAACTGTCTCCTTTCCTGTGATCTTCTAGAATCCTTCTCTTGGTTGTTTGTGCATGCATAGGTTTAACAGTTCAAACAAGGAACCGATAAATAGAATAGCAAGGAATGGCTAATGCTGGCTTGTGCCCAATTTCTTACCAACACTTCAGTGGATTGTTAAGGCCACAGACTACATTAAAGCTGGTAATCTTTTTTTCCTCTTTTTTAGCAACCCTAATCTGATAGCTTTTCTCAGCATTTCTTGTGGTGATGCTGACCTTTTCGAGTATTCCAGATTCATAGAGTTTGAAGTCATTCCAAACCTCCAGGAAACTCACAGGAAGCAACAGATTCAAGGTCATACTGCTGTGCCCACCAGACCCTTTGGTAATTGCTTCACCTAGAAAAAGATATACAAAGTGCAAAAGAGCAGAGCATGGGAAAGGCAGGAGCATAGAGATGAAAATTCAAGAATTATGCTATTGATAATTTTAAAGTGTTCAAGGTAATCAGCAAGTTACTGATTGTAGTGTACATTTGTTATCAGGGGAAAAATTACCTACTTTAAAGTGTGCATTTTCAAAGAACTCGGCATTCAGCGTAATTTGAATTTAATTTTGAGCTAAAACTCCCATTTACATCATAAACAGAAAAGTTAGGCTAGTTGTTTGACCTTTTGAAGATACCTTTTAAGGTGAAGAATATCAAAATGTTATACCTGTGTTACTGTTTTCAAGTGCTTCTGTTGGACCCATTGTCAGAGGCAGGGAGCTAGAGAAATCATGTCGCTGGCTGTTCTGCAAACCTGGACCGATCTTGCTGTGCAGTGAGTGAGTGGCCGATACTCTTGAGAGGCTTAGTGGTTCCCATATTAATAGACCAACCACGAATAGGATATTGTTCTTCAGAAGCAAATGTGTCCACATAAATTTACTGAAAAAAGCCCATGTGGGTTTTTGATTTGTTTATTTTTTGAGCACAGGCTTACAGCAACGCTATTAGGAGACAAGAGAATCTGCATGGCTTTGTTTCTACTTGTAGAGCATGTTCTCTTACAGCTGTCTTCTCCTGCATTTTTTTCTGTGCCTCCATCATTTTATGTTAGTCTTTCATATAAAAATGAAGCTTTTTTTCCAAAGGCTGAGCTGTTTGGAAATGAACATTTGAATTTGCATATGTTGGAACTGATTCATCCCCGGATCCCTGGTGCCAGGAAGTGCTCTCTGCTGCAGGGAGGGGATCTGCAGCTGGCCGGTGCTGCCTCCAAGGCAGGCGATGCTGGCAGGAGAGAAAGCGTGGGCAAGGTGCCCGGGGAGAGAACTGATTCACAGCTTCCTCCTGGCAGCTTCTGAGCACAGAGCACCCCCTGGGTAGTGCACAGAAGCTATTTCACATTAGACACATATCCTGCCTTTGGCAACTGGCATGTTAAGGCAGTATGTGCTGGTGCTAGATGTGAGAACAGCGGGCAGCACGTCATGGCACTTGCTGCTGGGAAGCTGGGAAGTCCTGACTGGTAGCAAAACAGGCAGCATGCAGAGGTGGTAATGGAAGGGACAGGAATATTTTTTCTAAAGCAGTATAATTAATTTAAACTCATTGTGTGTATCTGTGCATTCGAGTGCACAGCAATATTTTATGTGCCAGCATGATGCATTTTAGACTGCTTATAGGAAAATGGATTTCAGTGTAATTAAAAAACATATCGTGTTCCTTCTCACCCCCACACAGTTCAAAAAAATGCAGGAATGCAATACAGATAATAGAAGCAGCTAAGGACAGAAAAATAGTACATGCAGAAAATCAGGGAATTAATTAAATTTTACCTGAGGAGAAATGTATGCAGTCAGCCAGCCTCAGTTCAGAACCAGTCGATTGCTGGGGATTTCTAAAGAGAGAGAGAGACAGAGCAATCTCTCTGCAGAGATAAAAGAGACTGAAGTTACTCCATGAAGCCTCTGAGCCAAAATTATTTTAGTCCCATGGCTGGACTAGCTCCATAGGCCTGGCATCATTCCTTCCTGGATAGAAAGACCATACAGTGAAAGTGGCAGAAACAATTTTTTCCATTCTACACTCCTTTCCAATCTCCAATATGTACTTCTCCCAGTGTCTTCTTAGAGGGCTCAGTAATGCCCCACCAGGAGGGATCCTTGTCTGTATCTCCCCGATCTCTTGCCCACTCCTAGTGGAACTGCATTGGATCCAATGCCAAAAAAATAACAACTGACAAGTTGACAATTGACAAATTCACCCATTTGCCCTTCCACCACAATTTTTTGGTTTTGCTGGCTCTTTTCATTTCCTGAAATCCTCTTCCTTTATATCTGCTGTGGGTTTGCGGTTTAAATTTCCCTATTATCTCCAGTGAGTCCTGTAGTATCAGTAGCATTCCAGTAAGTGAGAAATGTTAGCAGTATTTTACATGTGGGAAAAGTAATATTTAGTACTTCTGCTAAAACTAACTTTCTGTGATTAAGTACTCCTTCTAGGTAGAATAAATAGATGGAAATAATTAACATATTAATCTAAATTTAACTTATTTTTTATTTGATGCTTACAATGCATCTTTATGAAACTTTGATATTTATAAGGGTCTGACTTTGCATGCTGTTATAGGTATATTTGTGAGGGTTGGAACATAAGTTTAGCCTTGAACATGAAACCAGTGATGTAAGATCCCCTGAAATATTCATTATCTGCATGCCTGTCCCATAGAGTTTATATTTCCTCTTGAACCAATTCAAATGAGTTCAAATGAGCTCTGAATGCAATTTTCAGAAGTGCCCAGTGTTAGCCTGGTTATGCTCCTTTTGAAGCCGGTGATAAAGCTCACAAGGACTTTAATAAAAATAAAAGCAGGCAAGATACTTAAAATGACTCATTGAGTCTTGGCAGCCAATAAATTCTGTATTAAGGTTTCACACACAGCACTTTCTCCTCTGACACAAGGGCACAATGTGTACCCAGTCATCTCAGCAATGTGAGAGGACCACAAGCAATGCAGACAGCAGGAATGATAAAATCAGCTGGGAGAAAAGAGCAGGAGGACAACAAGGGTGATGAAAGAAAAGATAATGGGAAAAAACAACAAAGAGGAGGAAAGAAGAAAGAAACRTCAACTTCAAGGTTATTAGAGATCATGAAAGGAGGAAGGATGAGGGAGGAAAAGGGATTGAAGACATCAGCCAAAGGGGACAGAGGAAAAAAAAGAAGCAAAAGGGAGAGAGAAAATTTTAAAGTGGCAAGAAGAGAAAATGAGGAAGAAAAGGATTTGGAAAATGAGGGAGTAGAATGCAGAAGAGAACTGCTGGAGAGGAATATGGATGGAAGGCAAACCATGGAGCAAAAGCAAATGGAGGTTCTTGCTTCCTTGCAGGAAAAGGATAGCAGATTGAAAATAGGGTGAAAGAGGCACCAGGAAAGAAAATGGAAGAAGTAAAATAGAGTGAAGAAGTGTGTGGATATGGAACTTCACTGAGGGAAATTAAGGGAAAATAAATCCATCCTAACAAAACTGTTTTTCACTGCAAATTCATAGATAGGTTGTGTAGGTAGAGGGTTTTTGTCTAGACATCTAAAGAAAGTATCATTACTGGAATTCAGAAATCAAATGCTATGGTAAAAAGTAGACAATAAAAGACAATAGGATTAAAGTGGAAAATCATCTGTGTTCCTACTGGAATTAGAACAGACATGGCTTTTCTGTGTCATCATAATGAAAAGAATCAGCAGCATTCCCACTTCATGTAATTAGAGCTTGACAATCTACCAAAATACCTGGGACTGAAAATAAGATTTTTAGAGATTTACACATCCAGATTGCTTTCACAGAGCTGGCTAGAACGGTGATGGCTGGGAGGCATTGCTCTGACTACTCAGAAGCTTAAAGACAAAATGAGTTGCTGATTTCTGTGCAGTTCCTGCTAAATAAGTGTTTTCATAACGATAACCACAACACTGACTCTTACTGACACACCTGTGGCAAAAAATCTGCACTGAGGACCACACAGCTCTGTTCATGATCTTGTTTCTCATCCTAGGAGTGCTCCCTGTGGGTTATAGGTGAGTGGCATAGGAAGGAACTGGAGGAAAACTTGTTCTCTCTTTTGGCCTCTTAACTAGTTACGAAGAGGACTTGCTTGTCGAGAGCTGCAAACCGGTAGTTTTTGACAAGCCCTCAGATTCATAGAGGGATAGACACACAATAATCATACTATACTTCACAGAAAATCCAATTTTTAATTTGACAATGCTTCTTTTCATCCCTTCCCTTTCTTGCCCTCTCCTTTTTTTCTCCTCTCTCACATATTCAATTCAGAGAACTGCAAACACAGTTTCTTTACAGTTTTACTTTTGTAACCTTTTGTTTTGGGACTACCTCACTAGGAAAAAAAAAAGCAAACCATAATAATTTGTTTATGAATCTGCATGTAGTTTCAGAAGACATATAGCTTTATAGCTGCAAACAGAGCAGTGAATAAGAATCCATACTTCTAGCATATTTTCCCCTTCTGTGTAAAGTTATTTAGACTCTTATTTCCCCGTTTTTCCTCTGCCAAATTCTTCCCTTTTCCAAAGCAGTATTGTGAGATTTTATCCATTAATGTTTTTAAAATACTCTCAGATCTTCAGACCAAAAATAGAAATACAAGTATTATTGTGTCTGTCTTCCTGCCTCCCAGCCGATGAATTCCATTCCTGGTGATTCAGTCAAATAAAACAGAATCTCAAATAGATCGAAACCACCAGACAATAAAAAATTCTACATTCTGCTATGAAAAATTCCCACAGGAAACAATTATATTTCTCTAGCCTTTCTGAACCTTCAATAGAAAATCACACCTCTACTACAGAGATTGACAGCATGGTCAAAATAAAACTATGGGAAAGATATAATTTTCTATTAATCCCAGTTCTTTTGCAGTATGGAACATTCTGAAGAATATTCTGCATTTTTGCACAATTTCCTGGTTTATTCCCCTGTTCAATTCAATATGATTTTTCTTTTGCTAGCTATGTCTGCTTTAAATATTTAATTAGTAATCTATAGGATATTTTCTCTGATAGACTGTATAATTGATATGTGTTCACTTACTTTAGAAGGGCAGATTGGATGCACAACGTAGTAGGTACTAAGAGTTGTAAACTAAACAGTAAAGGTAGCATCAGTCTTCAGTGCTGATACATCAGCTTGTTAATGACAGGTCATGAAAAGTATTTTATAGGAACTCATTGCAATTGGCTAGTATGAGAGAAATTAATGGTTTAATTCTTTTCCATGGGAGCGGATATCCTCAGCACAAAAATTAAATGTTGAAACAGTTTTTATGTCTTTGTTTTATCGGTATATTTTGGAGGTAATTTATGTTTTAAAATAATTTGAAAAAGTAAGTCAACTGAAGTCATACATCATAACGAGGACAAAACTATTGCAGTTCTGTCTTTGTACCTTTGTATAAAATCCTATTTGCTCTCAAGCTAGTTAAGCTATAAATCTAAGTATGTGAGCAGCATGTAACCTTATCTTGCTCCTGTAGACCTAGATAAAAGCCTCGGAATATAGGTTTAAATATGGGTCTTATTTGTAGTGCCCTATGCTGGTGAGAGCTGGTGGGTTTTGTGAGCTGAGGTTTCAACAAGACTTTTAACCACTGGCACTTGAAGAACCCTCCCAGAGCTCATTTCGGCATTGCATCCATTTTGTCTCCAGTCCCAGGAGCCTCCCTGATTTCTTCAAGCTGCCAGAAGTTTGTTTTAATTGCTGCACACCTYCAATCTTTCCATGGTGAAGAATCAGTAGCAGGGCTTAAGTGTCTTTTTCTCAACTTAACTCTCACCTTTTTTTTATTCCTGCTATTGAATCTAAGCCCAATACTGAATCCAGCTGCCACAGCTGCTGTTGTTCTGCTGCCTGCTCTACTTTCTGCTTCTGCTTATTTTCCCAAAAATACTTCTCTAGGATGGTCTGTGAAATGAATGGGACATCAAGGCCATTCTAACTGCATTCCCCTTTCCTGACAAGTGCTTTCTTTTACTGGATGCTCTGAATTTGTAGCCAAGTGCTAGTGTTTTATGGCCTGAACTTCACTCTTCACAGAGTCAGCTCCTTTTGTCACCTCCCTCATTACAATACTAAAGTATTTCCTGTGCTGCAATAAGCTATTATGTAGATTCTACAAATAAGTTTCTGATCCTGCCAAATTACATTCACTTTAAGTAAGCCAGGAAAACTACAGCTCTCTTTTTCCGCATACTCCGATAGTCGTTTTCAAAGAGTTTCACATCACCTGCCTCTTACAAGCACCTGTGCATACATTTTTCTGGCATGGTTGTATGTACATATGGTTGATTAAATCAAATATGTATAGGTAGTAAATGATACAAAGTAGTAAGGTATATGCAAGTCCTACATATGCTCAGACATTTTGAAAATACAGACTCAGAATTCCAATAGCACAAGAACTTGTGGTCATCTCCTTATCTAATCTACTTAGGATAGCAAGTAAATATTATAATAACTTCATAGTTGCAACAGAATGCTGCATATCTGCAACCTATATGTCACACTGTTAGAAACACTTCCCATAGAATGGAAACAGCAAGAAATATGAGTGTTCCAGAGTTTTAAAATGTTATGAACTGCACTAAACTCTCATTTCATCTGTTACATGAAGGTAAATATAAGCTTATGAGATTTGAAAACAAGTATTATAGTGCCAAAATCAAAACTGGAAGGGTCTTTCTGAAATTCTTGCCTACCTAAAGATCTTTTCTGGCTTAATCAAAAGTATGATTTTAAACTGTCATGAACTGTGCAAAGCCCTTTCTGAAGATACTCAATTCAATTTACAGCAGGATGATTTCCTCTTTAGCTTCAGTTACTATTTTTTTTTTTAAATGACACAGAAATAAGCTAGTTTTCTAAATTGTGTAAGACTGTCCATATGGTTCAGGTGTTATGGTCTTATTTTAAGGCTGATTGATGGGATATACTGGTGCATCTTATAAATCCTGTTTGTTAGGACACTATTAATCATGCTGCCTGTAACAAATAATCTGGGTAAAGATGAGAAAAAACATTGTTCAGTTTTGCTAATAGCTTATTCTCGAAAGGGATAGAAAGTCTGGAGAGGAAAATGGTGGCTTCAAATCATGGGTTCATAACAAAGGAATCCTTGTAGTACTCCAGACAGACTGGAGAGGAATAATCCCATGGCTCCTGGTTCTCCTTTATTCATTTAAATGCCATGGACATTTAAAGCCAAAATTTAGTCAATTCCTTTAATTAATTCTTATATATTCCATATATTTTTTCTTATATATTCCCATATCTTTTGATTCAGCATCTTAGAGGCTTCAGTTGGGCTTCAGTGATGCAGCTAGTCTTGAGAGAAGTAGGAAATAGGCATTGCAGATGACCAAGCATTGAGAAAAACACATGAAGCAAGACTGTCTCTCTTTGAGATTTGTAGATCTCAAAACATTTGCCTAAAAATAAAAATAAATAATGGGAATGTATATATATAGCTAGATAGATAAAGAGAATGTAAATTATAAGACCCATCATGTAAGATGCCCTGACCACTTATTTTTTAAAGAAGTAACCAAAGTTGTTGCTAGCCGTGTGTAACCACAGCAAAGAATGAAGGGTAAGAGCCATATGGGCTGAGCTTTGACTCCTTTATCAAGAGTCATATTTTTTCCTAATTGGTATCAGAAGACTCTATGCAGAAATTATGGGCTTTACTTTTCTGTTAGCAGAAAGATTGATGTGTGATATCAACCTATTTATTTATCTTTAAGATATTAAGAGCCAAATTAATACACCTTCTATGCAAGATCATGGTCATATATTTGGTCCTGTGCAAAGACACAAAGCAAGAGAGAAGGAGAATTGTCTTTAAGGATATTGTTTAGTTTTCTTGTCCAAAGCTCACAGCCTGTTTGGGATAGAGAAGAGAAACTTCAGTGATGTAGTGAACCCCAGAAGTTTTACCAGCTCACATCTGGGAACTGCTACCATATTTTAATGTTTTCTATAGAAAAACTGAACTGGTCCAGATGAAGATCATATGGGAACTCCATTGAATACATTCCAGTTTAATTTAGATCTTTCAAGGTAGCAATAATCATGTTTGAAGTTCGTCTCTGCTGAGCTTCTCAGAAGTAGGTAATGCTTACTAGCTTAAAACAGCTAAAATTCAGCTAATGGGACATGACAACTCCATAGCACTGAATGCTGAGTTGCTTAATTCCTGATTTTAAGAAATGTTCATGTCTCTGCAGAAACCTTTGTGAAACAAAAGTTTACCAGTATGGACCAACTTTGAGGAAAGCACACATGTAACTAAAGAGTGAAAGCCAAAGTCTGCATGAACTCTGGATTCAAATAGTGTAAAAATTCAGTGTTATGGAAATCTGATTTTTCAGAATGCAACATCTGAACTTGTGCACAAGCTTTTTTGAATTTGAATGCTGTCTTCAAATGAAGCTTTAAATAGCATGGCTAAAATTCAAAACTCAGGCTCAAGAAAAGTGACTTTTTAGAATTCATGTAGCATTTGTCTGTTCAGTAAAATTAATATAAATTAATTCTTTATTTGTCTTTTCTGTGATTTAGTATAGCAGTTCAAATACCTGCTAATGATTTTACTTAGCATTATAATGTAGTTTTTTCTGTGATGATCACAATAATCTTTGCAATATAGAAAAAAACATCCATTTTCTTTGATGGCTCTAATGTTGTTCCACTATTAGAAATTCCACTGAGGGCTGTTCCATCAATGATTTTCTCTGTCTGATGCTGTAGCTTGGTGTTTGGAAGTGTTTGGGTGGGTTACCATTTCTCTGCAAGAGGCCAGCATTACTTCCCTGTCTACACATTTCCTTTTTCTTAGGCATTTCCTTTGCTTCATGGAGAGGTGAAGGAGTCTCTTTATGGTGTGACCTCATGACACTGTGTAGTGGGATTAGAGTAATAGCTCCAGTGGAAAACAAAATGACTCGCTGCAATGTTAGCCATTACCTAAGCATACACCATGGGGATATTCCATTTGCTGTCAACCCTGTTCATTCCTGGTGCTGTAGGGATGTTGGGCTGCTGCTGGAAATCTCCACTGATCTGCCAGTACTTGAGATATCCAGGAAGCATTTGAATGGGCAACTGAGGAGTAGCAAACAAAAACATTTTATGAAGGGAAAACTATGTTTGTCCCTGGTATGGAATTAAGATCAGGTTTAGCAATGGTAGGGGTCCCAAAGACTGGCACCTGAGGAAACAAGGACTGAGCCAATGAATATTTTTTGATGGGCAGTTATATCTTTCCTGTCAGTAACTGCTCTGTATCTCTTCCATTGTTATTCTAGGTGTCCCACCCCTGGGTGTGATGGCTCTGGGCATATTACTGGAAATTATGCTTCACATCGAAGGTATGTAAAGACAAGGTTTTGTTATTTAAATTAAACAATTGCAGGGCTAGAAGGGACGTCAACTGACCTAACTTYCCTCTCTGAGTACTGTAGTAGAGCACTGCACATAGACCTGAGTTGGTCTATCTCATATTAACCACCAATGAATAACATTTCTCAGCTCAGCATGACTCACTACCCAAATAGGTAGGAATATTTTTGCTAATATCTAGCAAAATCTTTGTACAAAATAAATTCAGTTTTTCTACTTTCTCTAGTAGCCTGAGGAAGCAATTCAACATTCATGTTTCTGTTGCTTTACATTCTGAATGACTTAACTCTTCACAGTCTGGACCCTTTTTTACTCCTGCATCTTTTTCCCACAAATTATATTTCCTGATTGTTCCTGTCAGTCTCTTCCAGACTCACGCCATATTCCTTGAAATGCAAAATTGGACCCTGTTCTTTACCTCGTCTCCCAGCTGAAGCCTTATCAGCTTTAATCAAAGGGAAAAAGTACCTCTTCCATCTAATATGCACCTGTCTTGTTACTACATTTCAGAAAAAAGTTTGGCTTGTTCTTAAATTACAACACATTGTACTACATCAAGCCAGAAGAATGGAAAGAGAAATTTATGGATGAAAGTTGTTACCTTAACTGCCTAAAGTATAAGTTCACCAAGGGCCAAAGGCTTCTCGTTTACTAATTAGGGTATTGATCAATTACAGTGGTACAACTGTAGAGGTAATGGTATAAATGCTGTGTAATTAGCAATTCCCCTGTGGCTATTTGAGAACTAAATCAGTAGAGAAGAGCTGCACAATATTTTGTAAATGTCTATCCACTGTTTAATCAAAGAATAGTAGTGTAGTCCACCTTTCTTTTGTTAGTAAAGGCTCTTTACTCCCGTGCAGACTAGTACTGTTGAGTCTCGATATTTGCTTTCTTCACCAAGTCCCTGTAGTTTTACAATTAGCTATAAGTAGTCAATACACAAATTCCCAATTTAAATGTATTCCCACTAATAGCAACAAACAGTTCAAAGTCAAAACATAAATTAAATAGAGATTGGGAACGTGCCATATTTTACACCCTGTAAAAATGAAAGATCACAATATCAATTTCTCTAACGGAGTGTTAAACATCAAAAGTACAAATAACATTATAAAGGAGAACATATAAGCATTTTAAAAGCACTTAAATGATGCGGGAGATTAAATCACACTTTCAAAGGGATTTAGGGTCAAATTTAGAACTACATTTGACTATAGGTGAATTTATCAGCTTACACTCTAACAGCATTATACTCGTTATAACTCTACCCCAACTTCAGGGTTTCAGGAAACTATTTATGTATTTGATCATATATTTAACCAGAAGCAGAGAGAGTGAAGATGCAGAAGAAATGTGTTACTAACAAGAAACATAAAAGCTGGCATGGTTGGCAGGGGGGAATCACTGAATGTTCACTGACTTTTTAAACCCTTTCCCTTTGCATTGTCTCAGGGCCACTTTAGGACTGGACCATGAGCCAAATGGTGTTACCTACACTTGTCTGTAAATTCTTACTTTCATGTATTTTTGCAGATGAGTGCTGGACCAAGTTTTCATTTGATTCTGCAGCATACTCAAGTATGCATAAAAATATAAAAAGTAATTCTGCAAAACAAATAGATCTGTATTTTGTCCAGTCCATTGGAATTTAACACATGCAGCCTTTTGAAATGCCACCATGTCTGTTTTGACCACATAACTCCTTCATTTCTCTTCCAAAAAGGCCTCTGGCAGCCCTATGTCTTTGGCTGCCTGTGGGCACAGAAGCACTGACACATAGTCAGTGAAGCAACGTTTTCTTTGCTTAAATCCATGGATGTCCCCAGGAGACCTGTCACAGTTACACAGAGCCAGCCTTACCCTGTTCAGATCATGGTATCTGTCAAGGCCATTTCTGAGGTGGGGAGGTTGGCAAAATGGATGCTTTTAAAGGCCAGCAAACCAGTAGCCTAAATTTGGAGCTGTTGAGTGTGAAAGACCCCACAGCACATTCTCAGTTGAGCTTTGTAGTTCCCAAACTGAAAATTAGCATTTAGCTCTGTCTGCATCTGCATTAGTATTTTTGTTTGTATTTGATACCATCAGTTACAACCCTCTCAGTTTCAGAAGGAAAGGAATACAGACTTGTCTCCTAAATGGCTGCCGAGATGCCTGGGTATCATCTGTATTTAAAATGGCTGCTCAACAGCAAGCACACACAGAGATAGATTTAACTCTGCCATAAGTCTGCAATTCCACACATCCCTTCAATTTATTCAAGAAGTTATATCAACATGTACTGCTGTTGAATTTCCCTCGTTGTCTTTTCATATATGAGGAATTAAACTGATGTAAAAATGAAGTAATATGCTTACCTTGAAATAGCTTTGGTTATTATAAGATAAAAAAATTAAAGCAAAGGCTCATTCTTGACATATGTTTTCTCAGTGAATCCACTGTCAGAGGAAAAATGAATTAATCATAGCCTCAGAAGCGGTCTGTTGGAAATGTCTGTTTAGAGGACCTGAAAGGTCTTAGAATTTTCTAATAAATCATAGTGCCAGAATAGAAAGATCTATAACAGAGAGACGATGCACCAAAATACCAATAAGTAGGTGATAATTGATTTAATATGTAGAAAGCTTTAAATCATTAGTCAAGGAAGAAGTTCTTTGTTCAGATTTTGTTATGAAAATGTCATCTACAAGCACACCCATCTGTACACCTACTAAAAAAAGTACTGCTTTCTTAGGAATTTCTATTAACTGTTTAGTTTTCAGATGTAAATTCTGATTATTCTCACACAATGAGTACAACTAGTCTCAGAGATAAAGGAGGGGTATCTTTAACACCTGTCCCCTCCCCTCCACTTTCTGCAGTCCAGGTTGTATGGCAGGCAGTGAACCAGGCCTGTTCCTGAACTGTTCCCTTGCTCCAGAGCTGGTTTCCTCTTATTCTGAATCCCTCAGACTCTCTTTCTCCTACCTCTGTCTTCTTACAGATAACATTATTATTTTTCAAGAAAACTGTTCTTAATTGGCACAAGATTTCTCAGATTTAGTTTGTATACAGAGAACTATGGTACTTTGGTGTCCACTATGCAAATTGGAATAAACAGCAGTTTGCTTTGAAAAGGAAAATGGTCGGTTACATTTAAACTGGAAAATGAAATGGGATGAGAGCACAGGTCCACGTATCAGAGTGCAGATGCCTAACCTATGAAATTGCTAAGGCATGGGACTGACCCTGGGCCACTGAAAGTCTCCCAAGCAATTCTAAGATATGACGTGGGACTCAGAGTGGGTCCAGATCATTCTCTACAAGCAATATGGGTGTAGCTGTCCTGCTTTACAAAGATAGAGAGCTTAGCCATACAAATGTGAACTTTCTGGGTTTGGGTCAAAGCAGGAGTTCTAGGTCCCTTCTGTTTACCACTATAGATGCAGCCACGACATCTCACTAAAAGTTTCTATGTAATATACTATGTCAGATATCTTGTGACAGCATTCCTTCCTTTCTTTAATTGACTTACTTATGACTCTGCAGCATGTAAACTCTGTTTTTGTATATTCTTCACTTTCCAACACAGACTTCTGTCTGTGATTATATCACCTTTTTCTCTGCTTCTTCCCCTCAGTCCTCACTGGTTTTGACAAGACAAAATAACTGAAAATTTTGTTACCACAGTTTCTGTCTCTTCTTCTTCACCTACTAGATAACACTCAAGTATCTTTTGTCATGCTGAAAACAAAATTTAATCTTCTATTTTGTTTCTTTCTCTAGGGAATTTTTTCTTTGGTGACACTTCTTTGTCTCTCATGTCAACACTTTTGAAGGTGTTCTACTGGTGGATTTGGTTTTTTTAATGTTGAGAGTTAAGATGGAAATAACATTTAGAGGACAAAGCATGAGTTTTTGATAGACATTTTTGTATCCTCACGTATCAACTACATGAAAAAATCAAAAATCTGTTAGAGTCATTGTCAAGTCTACTAAGTGGATTCTATAATGAATTCTTCATATGCAAAGGAAAGATGAGCTTATGTAGTTGAAAACAACATTCTCAGTCTTTAGTTAAATGTAACATTAGTTACCCTAACATATAACTTTGTCTCTACCAAATCTTTTTGTCTGGGTGAGTTTTGAGCACTTGAACTCCTTCTCTGGAAGGCATTGAAAGCTCTGAGCTCTGTCATGTTTTTATTCAATCATTCTATAGAAATCTTACATGATGTTTGAGAAGGTTTGATAGTGTTTCTAATGTGCTCCCAAGAGAAATCTTTAGTCCTACCAAGAGATACTCCTGTTTTTGCTGTTCTTCCATCCCTCTCCGATATAGAGAATATGATGTCTCTCAGCCCTGAAACAGAAGAATAGAAGCCCTGGTTTCTATTCCTTTTAAAGATGCCACTGCTGAGCCAGCTGAAGGAATTATTAGGCAGGGGGTTTAAGAGCTGCTTTCCTTGGCTTTTCAAGGATGCCTGGGCATGTGGTCTGCACAGCCCTGGCAGTCCTGTCCTGCATCACAAACCCACACGTGCGGATTCCCCCTCATGGTAGCTGCTGCAGCTCTCCTCATTTAACCCGCCCAAGCTTTGCTTGTGGAAAATGGACAGGATTGCCTATTCTGTCAGTTTCTCAGATAGAAAGCGTATTCCTGGTAAAGTGTACACAAGAACGAGAAATTGCATTCTAAAATGTTTTCTTTCACACAGTCTTTCAGGCTGTCCACGAGCAAAGAAAAGTGGAATCAGGATAGCACAAAGCAAGGAAGACAAAGAAGACCAAGAGCCAATTAGGTGAGAACAAATATTGTCAAAGGGCCTTTGTGTGTTTTATAAGGTCATACATATTTTCAGCTTTTTATTAAGGCATAAATGCTATTGTGTGATAGTTATCCAAGAGCAGATGACCACATTGATTCCTATGAGCAAATCTAGGAACTGTGCTGATTGACTCAGCAAAAATTACAATATTAGCCAAAGATACAATCTTCTATAATTTAGAAATAGTTTAAAATCCTTCATTGTCACATGATACTAAAAAATTACTTAGACCTTTATCTCCTAAAAGCCCCTTAAATGTTTGCATACTAGAGGAAAACCATACATGCTAAATAAGGTATTTTTGGAAGAGAGAATTGAGTGTTTATATAAGACTGATGCAACAAATCTGATTGTTCATGCAGTTTGCAAGAGAAAAAAATGCGTACCTATAGGTCTTGGTTTCTTCTTGCAAGGCACTCTGATATCAGTGACCACTGAACCTGGTGAATTTAGTGACTGCTTGGACCATTCAGGATCGGATCCTCAGTGGAGAGTTGCAGCAGTATTTTACTTCACAAACCGTGAAGTAATTGGCCTTTAGGTTAGACATGTGTTATGTAGCAAAACACTGAAAAAAACCCAAACATTATTTTCTTTAAACATTTCACTTTGAAGATTCTAACCTGTTACTTCTAACCTTGGTTATTTGGTTTTTAGTAGTATACAGAGCAAATGTATGGGGGGATTCCCAAGTAAGGAAATCATCAGATGAATACAGAACTGTGTTCATTGATCTCTCTAGGCTGTAGCAGATAGTTTGATGTATTCACCCCTATTCAAAGAGTGATTGAAGGTGCTTAGCACTTCTAATGAGGTGCTCTGATCACTTCATAACTAACTGTGTATACCTGACATTTTCATGACTTCAGACAAGTCTTTGAGTTCCATACATATAAATAAAATGTACCAAGGATTATACTAAGTAGGATTTTGTGCTTATAGGGGTTTTATGGGCAATTTCGCTGCTGAGCAGAGCTCAGTAGCCAACATTTCAATTCCACTGTTATATTTACTGTGATAAACACCTGCAATTCAAATACATATCTCAGTCCTTTTGTTGCAATTGCATAATATCAACAGCTGTGACTGCATCTACTGGTTAGCCTCCTAAGAATTTATCAAAAAACTTTTTTTTAAAATTATTAAAGTTCTGCTTGTAATTTTACCCACTACAGGATATCTTGACTGCTTTTGAGACCACAGTGTAGGATTACTCTTTTCTTTTCATGTCAGGTTTATTTTGACTTTGTTATAGAGGCTACCAGGTATATGATGGCAAGAYCATAAAGTTTATCTCATCTATCTGCTATCCAGATGTCCAGTTCCTGGTTGTGATGGTCAGGGTCATATAACTGGAAAATACGCATCCCATCGCAGTGCGTCAGGGTGTCCTCTTGCTGCCAAAAGGCAAAAGGATGGGTACCTAAATGGCTCACAGTTCTCTTGGAAGTCAGTGAAGACGGAAGGAATGTCATGTCCAACGCCAGGATGTGATGGCTCAGGACATGTCAGTGGTAGTTTTCTTACTCATCGTAGGTGAGTAACTATGACTTATGTTTTTCACTTACGCTTATTATTTAAGTCAGATTTAAAATACAGCTTTTTGTCATGGTATTTCTCTGCGCCTTTTGAACTTCATTATTACTTTGAAAAATAATCTGCTTATATGTATTTGTAGGTAACTGGAAATCCAGACACACAAATTTTTTTATGCAAGCTTTTGCAGATACAGACCCATATTTGAATCTATAATATACAAAAAACTTTAGGGGAAAAAACATGCATGACAGTAACTGTAAATTTCCTATCGCTTTATTGAATATTTCTGGACAAATTAGCTTGGGATAGACTTTGTAAGACATATCAGAGTCCCCCTTATTTTCAGAGATGTCAAACACATTCTTGATTCTCAAACATCAGAGCATGGGACTGAAGAATTTAAGGAAAGAGTTCCATAAAACCAAAGTACTTTTATTCATTTGGTAATGAAAATGTTTGTTTAAAACAATATGTGTAGAATATAGAATGTTGTTTAAAACTAATGGAATGTAAATATTTGACAAAAGAAATACAAAGGTCAATTTTTCATAGACTTGGCAAAAATGAGAGAGCTTCAGTGATAACATTTTTCATAGCTTTTAAAAGGAAGATAAAGTGGCCGGTCTATTAGGGATAAAACTTGCTGCTATTTTAGATATTAGATTATGAAGAAGCAAGGATGTTTTTAGAGCTCTGGGCTGAACATGACTATAATGTCAGAGCAAATTCCTTATTATATAATCGCTAATATAAAACTCTATTACTTCAAATATGTCAAGTTGATGTCCCTAATTTGTCACCCTCTCCAGGCGGACCTCARTTGAACTCCTGTACCCTTTCGTTAGCTAAACCAACTTGATCTTGTTTTGTAGTCAGCTCTAGATACAGAGGTGAAAAGTGTACTTCTTCCTTCTCTTGCCTGTAACTATTTCCTTTGATTCTTTCTCTGACAATCCTTTATAGCTTCACTCAGAAGCCTTACCCTTACTTCAGCCTCTCCAGACTTTGTGCACATAGTTCCTATTTGTTGTTTAAGCTCAGAGCTGTTTTGCTACTCAGTGTTTGTATGGTACCTGCCATGAAGGGATTCTGGTCCATGACCTAGGAGCTATGTGAGTGGTCAAATGTATTACACAGCCTGCAGCTCCCAGAGGCTCAATGAAGTAGAAGATGCAAAACTCTGACTGTTTGTGCAGATACCACATGTGGATTTAAGTTTCTGACTTTCAGTAAAATATCAGTATTAGTGTTCCTATTTCAGTTTAACTTTATTTGTAACAGTGTAACATTTATTTAATTCACAGAAATTTCTCATTAAAATTTTGAAATTATTTTATCTTTAGTTAAAAGGTACAATATAATTACTGGGACATTGCTTGCAAGGAATATTCACATAGTACTTACAGTTTCAAGGAGAAAATTATTGCAACAATAAGAATAAACTAACTTCTAAAAGAAATGTACTAAGTTTAACAATTTAAAAGGCAAATTGCGCCTAGAGATTTTTTTAAAAGGAGTGCTTTCATGGAAAAGAAAACTCTAATGGAGTAACCTAAGTATGCCATTTAGCTACAGAGCAGCCATRGGCATTTTTTAGTACCACTATTTTAAGTAGAAACTGAGACATGTAAATGGCTTACCTTATAAGGTCAGGTTTTGGGCAAAAAGGTCCATTGTTAGAGGAGAGCATCACAAGATGAAAGGCTGCTTAAAAAGACTGATGACGAAGACTGATCCTACTTAATTGCCTTGATGTAACAAAGGGCCAATATTCTAAGTTGTGAGCAGGTTTCACAACTTCTTGAAGCTTCCATAAGCAATGGCAATATTAATAACAAGCCATATTATTTTTAAAATATTATTAGTTCTTGTAGAATTCTTAAGGCTGTTAAAAATGCTTGGTTCATTCGCTCACACAAAGAAAAGCRCATGGAGCCATTTCAGATTCCTTAGAGTTATTTACCTGGCCTYGCGCTGCTGCGCAGAAAGGTWGGTCCAGTGTAATATTTACCAGCCTCAGTGATATATCTTCTCAAATAGCATTTCATGCCTGTATATGGACAACTGAATCAAACATGCATGTAGGATTGAACTTTAGAACAGTTTACCTACCTTAGAAATCTGCTTGTAGGAGATGAAGGATGCATTTACTCCTCTTCCAGGATCAATGGATCCTGGAGAGTTGTTCACTTCACTCAGTGAAGTAGATAGCAGCCTATAATCAGTTTTACCATAAATGTCACTGAGTGTGTCAAGAGGGAGTGAGTTTCCCCCACCTGCAAATAGGTATGTTGTGCCCTTTGAAGTGTTCTTACAGCATGCAGTATGGTCATACCAGCTTGGCCAAAATGACTGAAGACTTGTGAGACACTCCATTCTTTGATTATGACAGGTGAGAGCTGAGTGTGCCTCGCAGGGATCTGCAAGGGTGCTGGTCTTGTTAAATGAACAGACCCCAGAGCTCCATGGCAGCTTTGACACATAATTCCCATGCAGACATTTAAGCCCAGGTGTCATAATCTGGAGCTCAATGCCATCTAAATTATAGATTATCCATTTTCTTACAAAAGGATGAAATATTTCCTCACTTTGAGTGTATCCATTCTAACAGATGGTGGTCTCATCCTCTACCTCTAACAATATTTTGCTATACAGCTATGGCTGTAAATCTCAAATTCTCACCTTCTGAAGAGAAGCAATGCTATGCCAGTTACACAGTGAGACCAGACTTATGGACAGCTTTTGGAAGTAGAGCTGTGTTCAGCATGCATGAGGGGAAAGCAGGGCTGTGGCCTTTAACTGAGTCAGTAAAAGCTCCTCAGGAAGGAGTAGTTAATGTCTTCATTTTTGCCAGTACACCTTGCTGCTCTCCTAATAGGGGATTTTGCCTTCCCAGTACAAATATTTTTCTATCAGCAGACTTCTYTAAGCATGTATATATACATATATATATAAATTGCATGTGTAGTTGTCCTTTATGTGTTCTTTGAGATTTTTGTATTCTGCCATTTGTAGACAGCTGTTAATATACTATTATTAAAGCAGCTGTAATACTCTGGGAATGAACAGCAGACTGGCTTGTGAAAACAATGCCAACTCTTGAATTAATCACATTTATATTATGAAAGATGTCTTTGAGGTAAAGATTTCTTAGAGCTGCTGTTGACATTGTACACATGGTGTCATTGCACTGGTATCAATGGACCCTGGAGATGATCCACAAGGGCTGGTAAACCAATAAAAACCTTCTCCAACTGGTATGTAATCTGGAATTTAAATATATGCAGATCCTTACATTCATGCTTCTGAAGCAGAATTAAGTAAATTTCAGTGAATTTTGAATCCTACCCTATGACCAAAGGTACTAACAAAGCTTTCTGGTTTTTAAAATTTCCTTGCGTGTTTGCAGAAATTTCTGTGAATAGTTTTATTTTGTCAAGGAGTTTGCTTTAGGAAGGAATGGAAATAGAGGGTTATCAGGAGGGACTTGAAGCATGGGATTAAGAGTGCATTGCTTCAAAAAGGAGCCTCTGCTAGCAAGAGAGGCCAGTGTGAAATTAGTGATCTATCAGCAATATGAAAATGAATTGGAAGGCATGTAAGCATGGAGTCAGTAGTTAGATAAATTAAATAGGTTATAATGAAATGTAAATTGCTTATTATACTGTAGCTTTGCAGTTTAGTTCTTGAACAGACCCTTACAACCCCATATTTGATTTAAGATTTTTCTGGATGGCATAATTTCTGGTACTGTGATCAGTGGGAACTTTCTCAGAATATACTTGGATTTAGCAACCCTGCTTCTTTGCACAGAAGAGGAAATGTGCTTGTGCTGACTTCAGTGGAAATTACATGCAGAAATGCCTTTTCAGATCTAAAACAGCGCTCTTGCTCCCATCTCCAGCCCACTTTTATTTACATCAGTGTTCACTCATTTCAAACACAGTAATGTAGCTTTTAAATTCCCTTTACTATGGAAAACTGTTGTGGTTTAACCCCAGTCAGGACTTCAACCCCACAGAGTTGCTTGCTCACTTCCAGCRGGATGTGGGAGAGAATCTGAAGGATGAAAGTAAGAAAACTCATGGATTGAGATAAATAGGTAAAGAAAAAGCCATACTCACAAGCAAAGCAAAACAAGGAATTAGTTCAGTGCTTCCCACGGGCAGTCAGTTGTTCAGCCATCTCTAGGAGAGCAGGATTCAAGTAATGGTGACTTGGGAAGACAAGCGCCATCATTCCAAATGTCCCCCCACTTCCTCCTTCTTCTTCCCCCAGCTCCCCCATATGTTGTGGGATATCTCTTGGGTCAGTTGGGATCAGCTGTCCCAGCTTTGTCCCCTCCCAGCTCCCACCTTGTGCACCCCCAGCCCCATCACTGGTGGGGTGGGGTTAGAAGCGGAAAAGGCTTTGACTCTGTATGAGCACTCCTCATCAGTAAGAAAAGCATTCCTGAATKATCCAAAACACAGCCTCATACCAGGTACTCTGAAGAAAATTAACTCTATCCCAGACAAAGCCAGAGCAAAAACACATATTAGTAGAGCTGAAATATACAAGAGATGATCAAAGTGTAAGTATTTRCCCCATTTACAAGCTAATGCTAAATAGAGATAAAAGTGTAGAGAAGAGTAATTTTTCTTTAGTGGACCTGTATCCTCGCTGAGGACAGTAGCATTCCAAGATCCATAAACAAGTTTATAGAACAGGATTTGTATTTGAGCAGCAAGGGCATGCCCCACTGTGTTTGTAAAATGTCTAGATGTGCTGGGAGGAAGCAATGGACATCATCCACTGCCTTTTCCCTTCTGAAGGAATGTATGTAGAAATTGTCAGGTCGTTATGGGAGATGTTTACATATGATACTTGTTACAGGCTATCCACTTTATGTATGGGAAGGTTTAGTCAATGGTAAGGCTTTCAGAAAGCCCACAGGAAGCAGTTCACTCATTTCAGCCATTACCACCCATGCATGTCCTGAGATGAAGTAGCACTGCCAGTGTTATTTCCTCCAAAAATTAAAAGTTGGTCACAGCTCTGAGTTGCACAGCTGCATTGCTAAGCCTGGGAACAGACAGATTACAAAAAGAGGAAAAGAAAAAAAAAATTAAAAACTCAAGACTGGAGCTGCCCTCTGCAGCTGGTTTCTGGAAGCTGGCTCATACCAACACTCACATGGATCCTCAGAGGACCTCTAAGTTCCCAAACTCTCAAAGCATTTAGGAGATGACAAATGTGAAGGTTGGAGATGTAGATTTTTCATATGCAGATCCTTTTTCTGATGAAATATGCTTTGCTAGAAATAGAAACTGTATAAAAATGCTCTGTGATCAACCTCAGCTTCTGAAGTGAAGATTTGCAAGTACCACCTACAGTCGAACCTCCTGGTGCTCAGGGCTGCAGTTTGAACCTGTCCATAGAACAGCATCTCACCCCAGTATTCTTTTGGGGTGGGTGGGTGTCCCCAAAGAGACAGTAGCTGTATAATACAGGTGCTTTACAAAACACAGGCTAGTGGCTGCAAATTTGCTCCTAAATTGTTGTAGAGCTTTCAATATTTGCCTAGTCACGTCCTCTCCTAACAGCAGCATTTCTCAGCTTCAGCATTTAAAAATGTAAGAATACTTAGCATTAGGTCAGCAATGACTCTCTAGCCTGTCCACATCTTTTTGCATAGTGTGAACCTAAACTGAACACCGTGTTYCAGCTGTGGCCTGACAAGCGCTGAGTGGGACGATGAGTTCTGTGTCTGTGTGGYGATGCCCTTGTTGATGCAGCCTCGCACCCCACTGGCTCTCCGTGCCACAGCAGCACTCACTCACGTTGAGCTTGTTGTCCCCAGGTCCCTTTCCACAGAGTTGCTCCACATCCAGGTAAATCCCAGCCTGTGCTGCGTTCCTGGATTATGTTTTCTCAGGTGCAAAACCTTACACTTGTCTTGGTTGAACTTCATAAGGTTCTTGTCAGCCCACTCTTCCAGCCTATTCAGGTCTTCCTGCAGGGTGGCTTTGCCTTCCAAAGTGTTCACTTCCCCGCTCAGTTTGGTATCATTGTCAAATTTCATCAGGATACACTTGGTCCCATTGTCTAGATCACTTATGAAGATTGTAAGCAGGGTTTGGCCCAATATGGATCCCTGAGAGACCCCACTTGTGGCAGGTTGTGAGTTTGAAAAGGAGCTGTTTACCACCACCCTCTGTGTGCAGCCTCTCAGCCAGTTCGCCACGTGCTACACAGACCACTTGTCCAGACCATAACACATCTGTTTCTCTAGGAGAAGGCCATGGGAAACCATACCAAAAGCCTTGGAGAAATCCAGGTAGACTATGTCCACTGGTCACCCCCGATCAACCGCATAGGTTACTTTGTCACAAAAAGTAAATTTGCTTTTGCGGGTTTGTTAAGCACAGCTGGCCCTTGATGAATCTSTGCTGGCTTTTCCCAATCATGTGCTTCATCTGACTTGTAATAGCTCCCAGGAGGATTCATTCCATAAGTTTCCCAGAGACTGAAATAAGGCTGATGAGCCTGTAGATCTTCCTTTAAGCCCTTCTTGTAGATGGGGTTGTCATTATCTTTCTTCCAGTCTTCTGGAATACCCCTTGATCTCCACAACTTCTCAAAAATTATGAAGAGCCTCACAACAATATCAGGCAGCCCTCCTAACACTCTCGGGTGGGCAATGTCAGGGCCCATATTTTGTAGGGTCAAGCTTCTGTAACAGTCCACATATAACTCTTCCATTACTGATGGTCAGTTTGTGTTTGCATCAACCTGGAATTTGTTCCCAAGGCCTGGGACCCAACAGTGTTGATAAAGAGAGGTGAAGGAAGTGTCAAGAACGTCTGTCTTTTCTGCATTGTTGGTGACTAATTCACATCTTCCATATAACAGTGGGACAATATTTTCCTTCTGTGTCCACTTGCTCTCTGCGTACCTAAAGAACCACTTTTAGTTTTTTACATTTCTGCCCAATTTCAATTTGAGCTGAGCTTTTGCTTTTCTAACTGCATCTCTGCATCCCCCGGCAACAGCCTTGTCATTCCCAGTGGGTATTTGCCTGCTTTCCGTCTCTGGTACACTTCTCKTTTGGTTTTGAGCAGACCCAGAAGCTCACAGTTAAGCCAGTTGTGAGCACCATTAAAACACAAAGCATCCAAACTGCCATATGAATTCTCAAGGTGCTCTAAACTTCCAAAATACCCTATTTGTCAGGATTCTGTGTCCAGCAATTATCTTTTGAAAGGTGTTTCTGTGCTGTTCACTGAAAATGGTAAAACCTTTGCAGAGAGGAATTTTTCCTTTTTTTTCTTTTTTTTTTCTATTTGTAAAACATAAATACTGTCAAACTCCAGATTTGTAAGAAGCTTTTAATATACAATGCATTAAAGTATTTGATTGTATCTATTTCTTGCCAGGTTTCTTGTCAAGTCAACTCTTGTCCATGCTTTTATTTGTTGCTACAKTAAATTGACAGAGTGCCACATTTGTGTCAAAATTAATTCACTCTTAGTTCTTATTGTTTTACTTTTTCTCTCGTAGGCTTTTAAAGTTGTTTAGGGTGTTTGTTTGTTCATTTGGTTTTAATCTGCATGTCCCCTCCTTGCCACTGATTTATTTCCCATCTCTTAGTTTTTTCCTACAAGCTGTACACTGCAATTCAGTAGGAGAACATCATACATCATTAAGAATATGAACTAACCAAAGAGAACTAACCTTAAGAGAACTAACCAAATTCACTGCATTTAACAGTAACTACAACTGACAATGATGAGCGTCATCATGATGACATTATTAAAAGATGGCAGGCATGCAAACATGTTGACATTTCCAAGAAGACAAGGAACCAAATGTGGCAATTAAATGTAATAATAATATACATAAAGAAAAAAATATTAAACTAAAATCTGTGAGGTGGATCCTGCAATACAAAGGATTTTTTTTAGTTAGGAATTTTGTGTTGACCCATAAGCTTAAAGTAAAAGGGTCTTCCTAAACTGCTTTTCAACACCTTCCTCTTCCCATCCTCCCCCTCTCTTATGGTAGTGTTCTGGCCCTCTTCCCTTCTCTGTGGCTCCTGTTCAGTCTTCTTACTTCTGAGCTTCTCAGTCCCCAGCATTTGAGGTCGCTGGTGCTCAATTAGCTCATGAGTGCTGGCAGAACAGGACAGGCAGTCTCAGGCGTTGCTTCCAGCATCCTTCTCCTCCGGGCCCTGCAGCCCTGAACGGGACTGGTGGCAGGGAAGGCTCCCAGTTCTAATGCACACAAAGTACATGGAGGATCTGGCACTAAACATTAACTCACATCCACTGAGCATGTCCAAATGACAGTTTGTCAGAAGCTTATAGCTCTTCCAAATCTACTTTTGTTTTCATGAGGACAGCAGAATGCATCTCCAAACTCAGAGCAACACCCCATGAAATGTCTTTTCTTGCTCCAACTCACAGACAATTAGAGTTATTCACTGAATTATTTGTACTTTTTTTGTTCCCCTTGGTAGGGACAAAACAAAGTATATGGACAAAACAGTGGTATAGAAGTATATTCTGAGAAATAGAAATTTTTTCCTATGGCATTTAGGAAAAAAAAATAAATGAGCCTGGCCAGACAGTTACCACTGAAGATTTCAGTCAGGTCGGTTAAAATTGGCAAAAGTCAGAAGTGACTAAATGCAGAACCTGGTTGTTGAAGGAGTTAGGCCCTTTGACTGTGGGTAGTTCTGCCAGCTCTTTTCATTACGAGCTGGAAGAAGGATGGAATACTATTTTAATCAAATGTACCATCTGTTAAACTGAAGGCTCTTAACAGTAAGCTAATCTAAAAGGACTTAAGAGGTTTACTTACCTTGGGAAAGTCACAAAGAAAATAATATGAAATCCATATTAGAAAAAGTAGACTGCACAATATAAACAAGAAAAATAATTTTGCTGAGCAGACCTGACAAATTACAGCAGACAGCAATTGTACAGGTGCTTGCAGTGTGACATCTTGATTTCAGGCACTAAGCAGAAGCTCTCTGGTTATAAGTCTGCTTGTCCTCATTCAAGACATAGCCCATAAAAAAGCAGAGAATACAAGGATGGCTTTTTAGATTTCAGGAGGGATGAATTTTCCTCTCAAAATACCTTTTTCTCTTTGCTGTCTATACAAGTCTTTAGAGCAATTGTGCTTCATTTTAAGTGCCAAAGTGAGCTGGACTTGGTCACTAAATAGATCGCTTGAAATTTTGAGCTGCATAAGAGCACTAATCAGACATGTGAAGCTAAACATACACCTCACCTATTTATACACAGGGAAGTCTCAACCTGTTTTCTCTTTCACAATACATGCCCTATTCAACAGTCCAGTAAATCCACTGGTCTTCAAGTCATCTGTCCTGTTGTGGGCAGTCATCAGACAGAAGAGAGGCTGATAAACTTTGCAGAAGCCAGCCTCCTGGGGTACTCAGTGATGCCCCATTAAGTGCAGACTCCTTCCCCATAGCTTAGTGCTGGAGCCACCTGTAAGTCATAATGTGCTGCAGTGGGTACTCACTCACCGAAGAATAAATGAGAGATTTTTGAGCAGTTGTCGCACATTGGGCAAGAGCCAAACCTCTTTCCCTGTTCAGGGATGATACAGGTCAAAGCCCATTAACACATGTGAGAAGCCCACCCACAAAGCCTCTTCGCTGACTAAGCAGCTTCAGTTAACTAAATATGATGTAAATTTGCCACAGGACTACTGTGCCCTGCTGAAGGGCAACTTTGGCAGTGCTCTTACAGTTCCAGGATTTCAAGATTCATTAATCCCTKTTCTAGTGTATATTTATGCCCAGGGGGATTCCTTTCAAATTGAGTCTGCTCTTGGGGCCTTTTCTCTCAGCTTGGCCATGTTAACATGTTAACAATTCTGCATAAATTCTATTTTTGTTTTTCTTACCTGATGCCTGCTTTGTTCTTTTGTTATGAGAGATAGGCATAATTAAGCTATAACACTATCTTACCTTTTAAATCTCCAATAAAAGCCCCCAAATATCTTTTCTTCTTCTGGGTGGCCATTCACTCTATCTTGTTGTCCATTTGGTGCCTGACTGACCAGATTTTAATGCTAATTCAACCCTCCCGCTCTAAACTAAGAACATAGTTCTTTCCAGAAAGTCTTTCTGAAACAATGATCAGATATCATTAAAATAATTTTGAAAAGCTTGCATTTTGTTTTAATCACAATGGCTATATTTTTTGACGGCCACTTGGGTAGTGGTTTATTTTTTTCTTAGTTCTGAAACCAATGCAAAGATTTATTTAAACAGAATAAAATCTCAGCTACTTTCCTCAGCAGCTTTGGAAAGCTTGAATAGGAAGCTGTCACTTTCCACATTACATCAAGCTTTTAGTCTTTTTAACTTGCATTTCCCTCCTGTTTGACAACTGAAGTTTTTCACCCCGAGAATTCAGGTGTGAGTTGTAGATGCACCAAAAAACCCCCAAACAAAACAAAAAATCCACAAAAAAACCCAAATAARCAAAAAGCTTTAGCCAGAGAACAAGACCTGTAAAGGGCCACATTAATCAAAATCATTCTTTTCCAGTGAAGAATTCTGAAACTGAGCTGAACAGATGATTTTTTTCAACACCTAACACCACACAAAGGCAGTTGGGGTTGTGTAGCCAGTGGGGAGAAGAGATTCCTCTGTGAGTCACAGCAATCTCCATGCAAATAAAACTAGCTTATTTGCCAAACCTCTGTCCTGGATTCCCTTTGCTTCACAGCTTGGTAAGAACCTGGGGAAAAGCCAATCACCCTTGAATGTAAATAAAAATGAGTGCTGGTTTGGGGAGGGTTCCTTTTATCTCTGCTGGAGCCGTGCATAGAGTATTTCATCCTTTAAGGTGTGTAGCAGAATTTACTCATGGGAATAAGGAAATCACTAAAGCTGATACCCTTCAACATAGGAAAAAAAATGAGTGGTTCATGGATTTAATATTAAACCAAGGAATGGGCTACTTTGATCACTGAGTTTGATCTGTTAACTTGAACTTCAAACATTAGCAAATAGTTCAGGAGCTTAGTTGTWAAAGTAAGGTTTCAGCCATTAACAAAATAAAACAGTCATTCTCACTGTGATCTGTATTTCCCTGAATTTCAAAAGGATTTACATCTGGGGCTTGTTTGGAATATATCTGTAGTTAAAAGAGGTCCCTTGAAAGTGACTTGTTCCTTCCTCTAGTCTATAGACAATGTTATTTTTAATAAACTGGAGAAGTGTTTCATTTTCTTTTTGAAAAATCACTGTGATAGTGACTCTATAAACATCTTGCAGGGTTTATAAAGTTAGCCCTCAGGATGCTTTTTGGGTACTCCAGGTTGAGACTCCGGTTTCTTTACACCCTGTTATTTCTTTCTTTGTAAACTTCAACACTTGATATACCAAATATAAAAGTTGTGTTTTATTTGACTTTTACCTCCTCCTTTCCCATATCTTTACTTTTTTGCTTGGAAAATGTTTTCTTCACTTGACAAGCCAAGTGCAATTCCTTCAGCTTCCTTCCTGTATCTGTCCACTGAGGAAAAAAAAATGTATTTAGCAGAGCACAGCTGGAACCCAGATAACTAAAATCATTCACCCAGACAATTGCTCCACTTGATCAATGAACCTTCACTCTGGTGGGTTCTCTTGTTTGCATCCCTGAAGATAGCACAATTACATTCTTGAAACAGTTCAGGATTTTAGCCCACATTTATTTATTTTTAAACTAAATTTCTTGGTAAATGTGCACTGAACACTACCTACATACCCCTTTCAAACTTTTTTCCCCCACTAATTTTCCTTTTATTTTTCCACAAATCTCACCCTCTTTCCAAATCCACTGAGTATATGGCAAGGCACTAGTTGCAGTAAGGTAACCACAGTGCTAAACCAGAAAGAAAATTCATTCTTCACATCATGTTCAACTCTAACAGATACAATCTCCATATAGGCTTTATAGTACTTGGTAAGTTATGGCAAGCATGGCTTTCAAGGATCATGTGCCAGACCATACTTGTCTTTCTCAAATTAGAGATTAAGTCCAACAGTAGAAATTCATCAAGAGCCAAGACACATTGCATCCCAACAAAATAATGTGTTGATGGTCATCTGGTTGTTGATACAGCAGAGACTCACAGCTCTTGGTGAATCAGAAACTCAGAGGGATCCAGGAGTTAGGTGCTGGTGCTTCTCACAGCCCCACCAAAATGCTGTAGCTTCAAGCCCTGTGGCATCTAGAGTCTGACAGAGATAAATGATGACTTGGTATGTTTATACTGTATTTATTGCAGCAGTACCCCTGCAATGTTGCTAGAAAGCCTTACTTATTTGTGTTATGGAAAGAATACTCAATTGTGCTTATGTTTTCTTTGCATGATTTCTAGTGTGTGTGAGAATAATGGCAGGAGCAAGTGGGATAACTGTGATTAATTTTACTAGTTCTTTGCTGGAATGAATAAGCTGCAGAATTCTATGTTTGTGTAAAAGTCAGTGTAAAGTTTGAAAACCTATGACAAACATCAACTGTAAAGGCTTCAGACTTAAAGAACATCCTCGGCTCGAAGGGACCTGCAAGGATCATCAAAGTCTAGCCCCGAGAGTTGCACCATGTGCCTGAGAGTATTGTCCAAATGCTTCTTGAACTCTGTCAGGCTTGGGGCTGTGACTACTTCCCTGAGGAGCCTATTCCTGTGCCCAACCACCCGCTGGGTGAAGAACCTTTTTCTAATATCTAACCTAAACCTTTCCTGACTCAGCTTCATACCATACTTAATGTGTGGATAAGTATTATCCTTAACAAAACTACTAGCAAGATGTTTCTCATAGTCTTTTTTCATTTTTGAGATATTTAAGGCATATTTTGCATAACTCCTAAAGCACTGAAATAGCTTTCACTTGTATTCTTTTGTTTGCCAGTCACAGGAAGAGAAATAAAATCCTATCTACTCCCTTCTGACTTCTGTCTCCTTTTACCCCTCAGTCTTGTAGAAATCTCAAGCAACTCTCAATCTCACTGGGATCTCAATTCAAGCTTTTTGGTTAACTTTACACCTCCATAGGGTTCAGCCTTTGTACAACAACCCACTTTTGGTGCAATACTGACTTGACCTTGTTTTTCATCTTCCCATATATCCTGACTTCTTTTGGTTGTTCTCAAATTAGACAAACAGCAGTTGCCTTCAGTAGAAGTAAACATAGTCAATAAGATAGAATGGAAGAGTTAGAATTTTCTTGCAGAGTAGAAGCTTATCCTTAAAGTCCTAATTTACATTTTTAATTACTTACAGCACTTTTAGGTAACTTAATTAAGAACAGAGCTGGGCAAAGAGAATGCACATTGATATCTTTGACTTATTCATTTCTGAAGAATTTAGCCAAGTTAAATAAACTGTAGTAAAACTCAATACTCTAATTTAGGTTGCTATCTTGATACTTACTTCACTGAAACTGAAAGTGCCTGGCTCAGGAAAGTGAGCTAATCTGCTTACAATACAACATACAATTAATGAAGAGACAGATTTGCCAGTAAAGATCTACAGAGGAAGTCAATGACAGGTCTGGCTTTGGCATCTTCCTCTTTGGTGAGCAGGATACCTTTGGTAGTTTTGAATGCTTTCTTAAATTGCATAAAGCCACTGGAAAATGTAGGACCATCTATTCATTCATGGCCTCTTCTAAGGACAGACACGTAACAAGCTAAAGGCAGTCATACTGGTACATGATGCACATGCTAAAGCCATGCATATAAGGGTTGGGAAAGCAAAAAGAGGAAGTTTGTGGTTTGGGCATGCAGTTGCATGGAAAGAAACCCACGTTGGTCAAAGCCTTCCTCTGTCTGTGCATATTGTATTATAACACCAGTGGGTAAGAACAAAACTAATCTCGCTACAGGAGGTGGAAGCCTTCTGCATCTGGTACCTCTCACTGGTATGCCCAAAAAGTAGGCAGCCCTCTGCCTTTCCCTTCACTAACTCATGACTCATCTGTGTGCCTCCAGAAGAAGGTAGATAATCCGTGCAGAAGGGCTCTCCAACAGTTTCAGCAAAAGGATAGAGCACAGCACCCAGATCTTTGTAGTTCAGTTTAGGGAAAAGGCATCTGGTGCCAGGGTGCCTGAACTGCAGCTGAGCTATAGGTGCTACATAGGTGCCTACCCCAGCAACAGATCTCTCTCCAATGGAGATGGGCCAGGTACAGTTGCTATTTGGCAGCTAGAATGTGACAACCCTATTCTGTGGAATAGGAAAAGTTAGTATTGCAAATATGAGACGTTGTACCCGAGGCCTCAGGGTGAGAGCGTGACTTGGAGCACCGTGCGTATACCAGCGGAGAGGTAACCTTCCAAACAAGCTGAGAAGATATCTACAGGTTTAGACAGTCCTGAAAACTCGATGTACATTACAATGGCCTGGGAATAAGATTGGGTCCTTGGCACCAAAATTTGGATTTAGGCACACTGACTCTCTCAATAGATTTCTAATACTTATAAACAAATTTTTTTTTTGTTTGATTATTTTTCTGCACTCTCAGGTATGCTGTTCTAGCATCCAGGTTTCTTGTTGGTCTGTTTGAATGCTGTACTTGTAGGCTGTTCGAGGGCTGATTTTATTTTGAGGGATTCCCTAGGTTGTCATCAGTCAAGACTTTTAGAGAGGAAAAGGCTACACACCAAGATGAGAGTAAACTAATGCTCTTGTTATAATGCCCAGTGATGCTAACTTCTGAAAAAGAGTGATTACAAAATATGAGAAAATTCATTAAATCAATTGAAAGGTTACAAAAATGAAGTCAGTTAAATGATGCAGAAACTTTGCATATAATGTCATCTCATTTCTTTCTCCGTGCCAACATTTTTTTCCCAAAACTGCAAATCCTCTCCTCCTTAGTCGTCTTCAAGGCTCCCTTTGACACTTCAAGAGGACAGTTGTTTACGRTCACACACCGAGTCCATAGCAGAGGTTGGAACAGTAATTTGGCATCCTACCACTTAGGCTACAGCCGAAAGCTACTAGGTCATGCTGTTTCTTGATACTACTAGTACTTTTTTATCACACATCATCTTAGTCACAAAGCTCTATAAAATGTTGAACATATAAAATGTTTTCTTTTGCTGAGAAAATTAATTTTTTGATATATTTTTCTGAGAAAAATCTTTGTGTGACTGCACTTGATAATAGTAGCCTAGGCTTTTCAGAGAAACAATTTCAATAATCAAATACTATACTTAAATTAGAGGACTTTATTTAGAAGGCAGTTGTGTCTTTACTTAAAGGAATGCTTTTAATCAGACACCACTTTCCTCCATATTACAGAGTGCTTATTTGAGTATTAGATTTGAATCTGATTTGCACAATTAAAAATTGTAAAAAAAAGTCTTCCTTTGGATCTGAGGAGGAAATATAAATGTGTCTGTATGCAATGAGAAGTACATGACGTTACTTAGTTTCCATGGCTATGAAACCTGAAATGTTGAGGCAACAGGAAATTGTTTAGCGAGCTTCCAAATTCCCTTCACTAAAGCTAAAGCTTCCTTAGAATAAGGAATAGAGTTTTATTAGAATAAGACTAGAGTTTTCCATTGTTAAATTAGATTGAATATGTATTTTCTTTTACCTGTGATAGTGCAACTACATTAAAGATGCAATTTTGAAAAAAGAGGATAGTTTGGTGTGTACCATTATTTGTTAAATAGTGAGCACTGTCTGATCATTATTTTTATTTTTACAATAAAGCCTCCTAAGACTGCATTTGCTGTCAAACTGTTTTGTACAATGTAATTAAAAAGCTTACTATTTTGCCAGCGTGGAAGAGATAACTGAATATACATCCATAAATGTAATATATACGAATTATAAGACATATATATCCCCCATCAAGACAAGGTCTTTTTTATGGGAATGACGTTCCTTGGGCTCCAACAAAAAGCCGACACATAGTTACCACCATTTTAAGAAATAATTTTAAAAAGGGCAACTTAGCCAGCTCAGTAGGTGATATTCACAATGAAAAGCAGTTTATAAGAGCTAGTTACTTGGATGTGAGAGGTAGCTCATGTCCTCTTCTCTCATCATTCAGTTCCATGTTTGAACATTTGAATTGAAAAGGGTGGAMGTTCAGAGCAGGGACATGTAAATTCAAATGGAAGTATTTACACAATAACTGCTTTTAAAATAAAACATTTTATTTAAAGTATTGTGTCTTTAGAAAATTGGACTGTGCATCTGACTTTTATATTAGCTGTCTATACTAAAAGAATTTGGAAGAAAAAACAAAACCATGAAGTCACTACTGGTAAGTCCTTTTTTTTCAGACTACTGCACTCTTTCAGTGCTAGGCAGTGAAGATAAACTATGTCTCTGATACTGTTTTTATTACAGGTTTAGATTACAGATTTCTTTTCAATGACCTGTCAAAATTAACATGCTCCTTACTGTTCACAGTTTATCAGGATGCCCCAGAGCTACTTCAGCAATGAAGAAAGCAAAGCTGTCTGGAGAACAAATGCTAACAATAAAGCAGCGGGCCAGTAATGGTAAATTTTTAATCATTACCTTCTTAAATACTGATTCTCTGTAAACTTAAGTTACCATTACTCTATTGCCTTTTTTCCTACATGTATAAATCCACATTGTATAAATTGAGAATTCACTGTTGGTAGAAGTGAAACCAGGTTTTATGCTGTGAAAACCAGAGCCAGGAGCGGAGCACTCAGACTGAGTTATGTCGATATAAATCTAAAACTCTAAAATATTTCAAGGTAGAATATACCATTGTAATTTTTTGGTTCACATTTCGTTCATCAAAGGTGGATAGCTGGTCTTATATTGATGCAAGATTCAGAAGAGAAAAAGGGTTTATTCCCAGAGTGTCAATTCCTCATGATTTCCCTTGAATTCATTTGGACCTGTGGCTCTATAACCTCTGGCAGATGGAGATGGCTTTGTGCCATTTCAGCTCCAGTAATCTGCAATTCTTCCAGGGAACCTTGAGTTGCAGGGAAGATGATGAAAGTACCTTGGATGAAAGTCAGGATAGTACCCTGGTAGTTGAAATGCAATGAAAGCAAAATGGAGGTGCTTCAGTTCAAGTAAGTAATATGCAAAAGACTTGTGTGGGAAGTGCCCAAGTCCTTTTTCTTGGAAAACTTTTTGTAGTCACTTAGTCTGTGACAGTGCATGCCTTCTTAACTGTTGGTGTTAACTGTGTTTAGAGCCACCAAGCATTTGAATGCAGTGCAGGAGGCACCTCAGCCCACATGGCCAGCACAGCTGGAGAAAGCAGTGGGTGTCTTTGTTCAATAGCTTGTAACCAGGGAGTGCAAGATCTGGATGTCATTTTCTTACAACCTCGGTAGTATTGAAAACTATATCTGCCATGCCCAAGAAGAATGCCTTCAGGAGTAATATGTGGATATTTTGGGTGATTGGACACACGGCCTGCCTGACCAACTTAGTGGCCTTATATGAGGGGTTGACTACATCAGTGGACAACGGAAGGCTACAGATGTCACTTACCTGTAAAGCTGTAGCCATGGTCTCCCACAACATCCTTCTCTCTAAGTTCGATAGAGAAGAATTTGATGTGTGGAGTGTTAGGTGGATAGGGAATTGGTTGGATTGTCACATCCAGAGGGTGGTGGTCAATGGCTCAGAGTCCCAATAGACATCAGTGACAAGTGGTGTCCCTCAGGGGTCTATAATGGGACCAGTGTTATTTAAGATTTTAATCAATGACATGGATGAAGGGATCGAGTTCGCCCTCAGCAAATTTGCAGATGACCCCAAGCTGAATGGTGCAGTTGACATATCTGAGGGATAGGATGCCATCCAGAGGRACCTGGACAAGCTCAAGAAGTGGCCCATGGGAATCTCATGAGGTTTAACAAGACCAAGTGCTAGTGCTGCACCTGGATCCGGGCAATCCCTGGTATCAGTCCAGGCTGGTGGATGAACAGGTCCAGAGCAGCCCTGCTGAGAAGGACTTCGGGGTTCTGGTGGATGAGAGGCTGGACGTGACCCGGCCACGTGCCCTTGCAGCCCAGAAAGCCAAACATGTCCTGGGCTGCATCCAAAGCACCGTGGGCAGCAGGTGAGGGAGGGGATTCTGCCCCTCTACTCTGCTCTGGTGAGATGCCACCTGGAATAGTGCATCCAGCTCTGGAGTCTCTAGCACAGGAAAGACATTGACCTGTTAGAGCCAGTCCAGAGGAGACCACCAAGATGATCAGAGGGATGGAGCACCTCTCCTATGAGGAAAGGCTGAGAGAATTGGGATTGTTCAGCCTGGAGAAGAGAAGGTTTCAGGGTGACCTCATTGCATCCTTCCAGTACCTGAAGGAATCCTACAACAAAGATGGAGAGGGACTTTTTACCTGGGCATGTAGTGATAGGACAGGGGGGAATGGCTTAAAACTAAAAGAGAGTAGGTTTAGATTAGATGTTAGGAAAATACTCTTTACTGTGAGGGTGGTGAGGCACTGAACAGGTTGCCCAGAGAAGTTGTGGATGTCCCATCCCTGGAAGTGTTTCAGGCCAGGCTGGATGGAGCTCTGAGCAACCTGGTGTAGTGGAAGGTGTCCCTGCCCATGGCAGAGGGGTTGGAACTAGATGATGTTTAAGGTCCCTTCCAACCCAGGCCATTCTATAGTTCTATGACATCCTTCCTATCAGAGTCAGGCACTCTGGGGAAAGGTGTGCAAGATTCATACCAGCAGAAGAACAAGAGTGGGAACACTGATTTCTCTGGCTTTAGGTGTTCACACTTTGACTTGAGAAAAAACAGGTCTATCTCTTCCCAGGATTATTTTATGCTTTGTTATATTAATTATAAGAATAAATAAATTWAATCCTTACAGTTTATTCCTGTCTGAATTCTTAGAAATGCAGATACCTTTAAAATTCTGGGGGTTTTAATATTTATGCCACAAAACATGAGAAATCACTTCCATTTTGCAAATTATTCTATATATCACTATTTAATAACATCCTWCTGAACCGTGAACCATTCTGAGCCTTCATCAACCATAAAAAACAACTGCAGAATCACAATATATCCCAGTACCTCAACAAAATTTCACTTTGTTGAGAAAAAACCACAACTTCTGAATTAATTACAGATTCTTTTGATAATGCTGTAATATGAAGAGATTAGCATGTTAAGATTTTTTATTTTCCTTCAGAAGATCTGTGTGTGGACACAGTCTTTAAATTAAAGTTACATATGACAATGGAGTGAAATTTGTTGCTGCAGGTGCCTTTCTTATAATATAAACTTAAACTAGTATATATAAAGTTAAAGGTCTTATTGATCCTCTAGGCATTTTCAACACTTTCACTAGAGAATTACTGCAATTTTAAAAGYAAAAATAGTGGAAGATACTTACTTTTAACTTCAGAATAAAAGTTTGAAGAATGCTTCCTTTTTCTTTTTTGCTTGAAATAAATTGATTTTCAAATATGGAAATAATTAATTCACTGAACTCTGATTTAAACCTTAATTATTTTAACACCCCTTTTATTTTTATGTCACATAGGTATAGAAAATGATGAAGAAATTAAACAGTTAGATGAAGAAATCAAAGAACTGAATGAATCCAACTCCCAGATGGAAGCTGATATGATTAAACTCAGAACTCAGGTAACAGTTTTATGAAGCCCTAAATTCAAGCTGCTTTTTCTACATGACTGATTAAAAGAAATGTAGGAAATATATTGTTCCATTTTATGTTTCATATATATTAAGATACCTATCTGTAATTCACTATTTATAAAATCAGAAAACAGCATTCATTATGCAGTTTCCACRTCAGTTACCAGCAGTAAAAAAACCAAAAAGGACTCAGCAAAATACATTCTTCAAAATAATGGCAAAAGCATGACCTGTCTTGGTCAGCTTTGTAATTCCCCTTGATAAGGCTATACCTTTCTAATAGCAGTTAAAATATTGTGTGACATCATGATCATTAACATAAGTTACAAGGGGCCCAGAAGAACAATATGGCTTTTGCCAGGTCTTACAGAGGAAATTTAGAAAGAGAAGTGAATACCTGATACACTTCATCATGTGATACACTCACCCCTTGGCAGCCCTTGGCAGCAGTAGTGGTTCTAGAGTTCCAGCTTAGTTCACTTTTTGTTCCACATAAATTTGTTGGGGGAAAAAAGACCAAAACAAATCAGAAAACCTAACATTAGACTATTATCTAGAATCCCATTATTCAGCAGTCCTAAAACTGGATGGAAAAAGCAAAAGAAAGAAATTAACTGAATTATTTCCCTAGCATTTTCCAGTGTCCAACATAGATTCTGGTGCCTTTATCTTCACCTAATTTGAGCACAGACACCAACAGTGAAATCTATCACAGTCACCTTATCAGTCTTTAGTCCCATGATCATAGTCATCCAAATGATCTCAAAGGAAACAGAGTAAACCATTCCTTGTTACTTCTTTGTCTGCTGCTTGTGGAGAAGAGTACCATGTCCATTCTCCTCCTCCTCCTCTTGTATACTCATAAATAGAAGGCAAGATATACTTCTTCAACTTGGTTTTTATTTGACTTCTAGACCTTAGCCAAATTGATACTGAAACCTCACTTCTACACTATGCCTGCATTCAGGGTTCTGTTGTCATTATTCAGCCTTTATAGGATTTGATTCATGGTTTACACAGTTTTCTGATATAACGAAATATAACTGTAGGGTAATGAGGACGAAATCTGCAAGAACGTAAAGCAAGAAAAATAATCAATGTTAGGAAAATTACATAGAAATTTGGTCATAAGTTTTGAATCTGGCAGCTTCCAATAGCCTTATGTTTTCTTTTGCTTAATACGCTGTAGATGCTATTCACATACAGACTGATTTAGCTGAGTTTTTAAAAAATGTGAAGCAGTTTGGCTGTTACATGTACATTAGGTAAATGCTCCAGTTGTCAATAATTTACTGCATTTTTAATTTTATATTTGGCCAGCTGAATTGAAAAATAAAATAAAACCATGATAATACTATTGTAGGCATAAACATGTATTGGGTTTCAGAGATTTATCTAGGAATTTCATCAAGCTTTGATCTGAAATGAGTACAGAAACCATATGTTAGTGGTCTCAGTTCCAGCTTTCATACTTCAGACTAGTGGTATTGTATATTCGTAGAAATCAGATTAGATATTATGTGGGACCACTGCATGTTCTTGGTAAAAGAAAGCTCAGCTGTTGATTTTACCATCAAGTTGAAAGGATGCTTTTCACACTTTGGTGCAGCAGATTTAGAAAAAGGGTAGAATGACTGGCAGTGACACACACTGTCATTAAAATAATTATTAGGATTCTAAAAAGTAGAGCTGCAAGAGACCACGAAAGCATTATTTTGTCCACCGGTCTTCTTTACTTCCTAAGATCTTCCTAAGACAATCCTGACAGGTCCTTGTCTAACCTGTTCTTTACTTCCTACACTAGAAATTGCAGGGTCTCTGGGTAATCTGGTCTAATATTTACCTATTCTTACCCAACTAGCTACTAAGGCCTTGCAGAGAATCCCAACCGAGTTAAACTTCACAAAAAAATTCAGAGGCCTTAGTTTTTAATTCATACACTCTCCTGAAAATAAGCAATTTACATTTCCAACACATCAAGAGTTACATCATAGTCATTATCAAACTATTAAGAGGATCAAAGTCAACAGTGCCCTTTACTTGCAACAGTAAAATTATATTGGACATAGTAAAATGTTTGCTGATAAACCTTCAGAAAATCATTGTGCAATTCAGATTTCATTAAGACTTGACAGATGGGGAATATGCAATAGAAWAAATAGTGGAAGTTATGTGAACATCAGAAGTAGCAACAGTCTTGTTTGGTACAGATTTGCAACCCATATGATTGTAAGTGCTAGTGAAAGTTTTTCCTATGACGGGAACAGGAAATCCTTCCACGTAGAATTTTTCTGTTTAATAAAGTGAAAAGTCAAGCCTTTTTCTTAGTTGGAGCATTCATAAGACTCTTCTTTACTCAGCTGCCTTTTTACTTAAGACTTTGGAGAAAGTATTTTTAATCTAATATCTTCTGGTAAGTTTGTTCAAATGTAACATGCAAATATGAGAGGAGCAGAAAGACATAAAGGATAGAGGGGAAGAAAGAATCTGCAAATAACTGTATGTCTCATACAAGCAACAGATTATCCTATTTTTAGAATACGTACAAGTAAACGTTTCTTAATTTTAGTGTAAAATGTGAGGAGGGAAATTTCAGCCTTTAATCAAACAAATACAAAAATTTAATATGCCAGTTATCTTAAGATACAGATGAGTACTAAGTGAAGTGGTGAGATATGCTGATCAGCTGCAACTGCATTTGCAGATTCTCAGCATCTCATGAAAAAAGCAAAAAATATTTATTCAAGTTGCAGTGCTCAGCTAAATAGAAAATCTGTAGAATGTCAGCTCCTGCTGAAGTTAGTGTGAGGTGGCTGCAGTATGCCATACTGAACTGAGCCTTCATTGGCATCAGACTCCTCAATTCTGGTCTGTAACATAAAAACCAATTTTTAGGGTAGATATTGGAACATGACTTAACTCTAACAAGCACCTATGAAAGATGTTTTGCATTTTCATACAGCATTTCCCTCCAATATAAAAAAGCTGTAAGCAAAACGAGAGAGGAGGATGCGTGTCCAGGTTCAAAGCTGAAGAAAGTATTTTTCCTACTGTTATATTTTGTGGAAAAAGCTCAGAATCCATTAACTGTGACCAAACCAAGTCCCTACAATACTGACAACTTGGATTAACTGCAATATATGCCTGTCGTCAAAGCAAGACATACTTGGAGATTGTTTATGTAGAAACATCAGTTTTCAAAGTTACTTCTGTCAACTGATGGGCTGTATTTCTAAAAGCAGACTGAAACTTTAAGTCCAGAATAAAACTTGAGACCTCTAACTACCTGACTGTGCCACCAGCTTCCAAAAATTTACTCACCTATGGTCAAGTTAATATGCACTTAAGAACCTATTCCCTTTCTGCCAGCTACTACTGCACAAACCTCCGACCTTCCCATCAGCATTTTAATTGTATCAATTCTTCCCATAGTTCACTCTCTAGACCAGTGTAGAAATGGGTAAAGCTCATTTTGAGAATTCAAAACCTTGTGTTCTTCGGCATTTTTTCTACTTCAATGGCTTCTTTTTTCACCCTCTTGTAAATGCATATTTTAACCTACACACACAGAGAGCACACTGTACACTCTGTAAGAGATGTTAACAGTTATCACTCCATGTGGAAAGTAAGGACAGGGCTAGAGAGGAAAGTGCAGACAGATGTGAATGAGCTCTGCACGTGCTCTTGATGAGCTGGACATAAGCCAGTGCTCATCTGAAATCCTTATAGCTTCATTAGCACAATGCTCTGCACAAGCTCAGGGAGGCCGCCTCTCAGCAATGCTTTTAGCTCAAGCAGGGCGCCAGGCAAAGTCAGAGCTRACATGTCTGATTGCCTGGAAACACAGGCAGAGCACAGTCTCAGTTGTCTTCACCTGCACATGTAGCAATGCCACAGGGCTATGTGCAAATATTCTTCAGTTTCTTCAGTTTTACAAGTCACTGTATGTATTGGAAAACTTTTTTAATTTGTACATACATTGCAATAACATGCAGTCGTTCAGCTTTCAAAAGCAGCCCTGTGAATTTGCACAGATTCAAATTATACTTCGAAAGACCTAAAGACTGGCAGCAAGGAGCTGTGCATGCTTAATTAACAAGATATATCTGTAGCTGAAAATCTAAGAAAAGCATGAGTTACTGCAGAATGTCCCTAAGACTGGCTCCTAGAAGTTTAACTGCATGGGTGAACTTGCAGAACTAAGGTCCTTCTTAATGTCTTTCAACTGTACAAGAAAAGCTCTAAAGAGGTGGAATCAAATCCAAGTTCATTCACTCACTATTACCAGTATTGAAAAGACAAGCTGTTAAAGTTATTCAACATACAGGGGGGAATAAGAAAGCCTCAGCAACGACAAGAACTGCAGACTCAAGCAAAACCTTTCTAAGCATGAATGAATAGACCTTTTCTCCATTCCCTGGTATTTCTGTTCTCTCTCCCTTCAACGAGCGCATGCTTTGTACCAGCTTGCCTTATATTACATTGTACACAAATTTGTCCATTTTAGATTACCACAATGGAGAGCAACCTGAAGACGATAGAAGAGGAGAACAAAGTAATTGAACAGCAAAATGAGTCTCTTCTTCACGAATTGGCCAATTTAAGCCAGTCTTTAATTCATAGTCTAGCTAATATCCAGCTGCCACATATGGTAAGTGATTGAGAGCACAAGTTAAGGAATTTGGCGATCTTCAGTTCACCTCATACAATAGATATCTTTTTTTATGTTTATGTTTCATCAACCAGTTGGATATTTGTGGTAACAGCACTGAAACCATAGAGATACTTTTAACTGCTAACAGACATGGAGGGCCTGTTCCAGTGTATCCTGTAAAATTAAGTAAGAACTAAATAGGCATTTAAAATATTATAAAAATGGTGGCAATATGCCTTGCTAATATGTTATGCTTAAATGAATATACTATTAAGAAAATAAAAGTTGTATATGAACTACTATTTAATATCTCGTAGGAACCAATCAATGAACAAAATTTTGATGCTTACGTGACCACTTTGACGGACATGTATACAAATCAAGATCGTTATCAGAGTCCAGAAAATAAAGCCCTACTGGAAAATATAAAGCAGGCTGTGAGAGGAATTCAGGTCTGAACAGCTGCTATAGTGATGAAAATCTTGCTTAAAAAAAGGATGCCTCTTGTTTTTTGCTGCTGTAATTTACCAGAAAGTGTTATATATTTATTTCTGTTTGAAACAGTGTTATGCTTACAAGACTTCATAATGATTTTATGTCTTGCTTTAAAGATAGTWACTGCAGAATAGTTTTTTGAATACATTCACATTTTGTACGTTTTCATATAAGCTGACATAGTGTGATATGCCATGTAATGTTTATAGCTGCTAATGTATGCACATTTTTGGGGTATATATATTTCTGAAGAGGTAAGCTGATCAAAAATAAATAGAGTGTAAATTCTTTTTAATGCTTTAGTGATTAAATGTTTTAGTATTTTGAACTGAAATGGACAAAAAAAAAAACAGCTTTGAATGACAATGTTGCAGTCTGCAGCCACTTTTTAAACACTATCATTTTGCCTCATGTTGGAGGATTTTATGGGATTTAAGAAATACATTTTGTGTGCATATTGTTTCATAGCAAGAATTGGTTGCAAAAATGCTTTATTTTTGAACAATGCTTGAAAATATTATGTGACTTTTGTTTTTGAAGGATGGTGTGTGGTGGGGGCAATAAAATGAGGTTTTTTGAATTCCAAGAAAATGGCATGGATTAGATGTAAGTT